>QLTV01001814.1:1128675-1139895 GCA_003457575.1 Thermophis baileyi | reverse complement strand
AAGGAAGGAAGGAAGGAAGGAAGGAAGGAAGGAAGGAAGGAAGGAAGGAAGGAAGGAAGGAAGGAAGGAAGGAAGGAAGGAAGGAAGGGACAGATAGAGACGGAAGGGAGGGAGGGAGAGAGAAAGGAAGGAAGGAAGGGGGAAAGGAAGGAAGGGACAGATAGAGACAGATGGAAGGGAGGGAGGGAGGGAGAAAGAAAGAGAAAGAAAGAAAGAAAGAAAGAAAGAAAGAAAGAAAGAAAGAAAGAAAGAAAGAAAGAAAGAAAGAAAGAAAGAAAGAAAGAAAGAAAGAAAGAATTCATATACAGCTCAGAACCAATAAAGCTAATGAAAGGAAAGTATAACAGAATAACAAACAGAATGTCAGAATTACAGAATAATGGAGCTGGAAGGGACCTTGGAGGTCTTCTATTACCATTTCAGAGAAATGGTTGTCCAGTCTCTTCTTGAAAGCCTCCAGTGACGGAGCACCCACAACTTCTGGAGGCAAAGGCCATTCCGTTGATTAATTGTTCTCACCGACAGGAAATTTCTCCTGACTTCTAGGTTGGATTTATCTTTGATAAGCTTCCATCCATTACTTCTTGTGGTTTCCCCCCCCCTCTTTCCTTTTCCAGTTTTGTTATAGCCAACCCACCTTATGAATTCGAGCTGGTGCCGACGGACTGGATCTTCTGCTTGATGCAGTACGACCACAACGCCGGCCAGTCTCGGGCGAGTCTCTCTCACTCTTCCCACTCTTCTTATGCATCTAGCAAGAAAAGCTCTTCGGTCCATTCTCTGCCAGCTACGGCGAATCGACAGAACCGGCCAAAGTCCAGAGACTCCCGGGAAAAGCAGAAGTACGTGCAAGAAGATAGACTTTGATTCATGTCTCTCCTCTCCCTGTGTGTGAAGCTGTATCCACCACTCATTCTTTCCTAATTGGTGTGTCCAATAATTAGCTTCCCCTGTTCTCCTCGGCTTTCCCCCATGGATCCCCCATTTTATACACATACTTGGCATACGTATGACAGTGTGCATGTGGTTGTCATTTTTATTTCGATACCATGAAACCCTTTTAAGCACAACAGCAACCGAGCAGACGGACCAAACCTCATTTACGATGCAGAGCGGATTGATAAAGAGCGAACTGCTAAATAAGCACAGCAATTTTGCCTCTCTAGTGAGATAACTGATTTTGGGGTTGTTTTTTTTTTTTTTTTTTAAGAAGTCAACTCCAGAAATAAACTTACCTAAGGTAAGAGTTGGAGTGGGGAGAGAGAGAAAGAGAGAGAGAGAGAGAGACTTCACAATCACACATGTGCAGTCGGGATTCTCCCAACGGAATAATTTTGCAAGCATCAGTGAAACCTACCAGGGAGATGAGAAAATTCAATCTCTTGGACTGCAGATAGCATGTGTCTTGCACACCGTTGTTGTTGTTGTCGTTTTCCCATAGTCTTACACACATGCTGTTACACTAAAGCAACGTTAGCTTTATCACAGTGCCTTCTTCCCTTTAATACCCATCTGCCATAAAAATGGACAGGGATGTCGTTTTTCCCCGTTTGTAGTGATTTAACCTTTTTTTTTAGATTAAAAAAAAAATATCTGCTTGCATATAGAGCCATGGTGGCGCAGTGGTTAGAGTGCAGTACTGCAGGCTACTTCTGCTGATCACCGGCTGCCAGCAGTTTGGCAGATCGAATCTCACCAGGCTCAAGGTTGACTCAGCCTTCCATCCTTCCGAGGTGGGTAAAATGAGGACCCAGATTGTTGGGGGCAATAGGCTGACTTTGAAAACCGCTTAGAGAGCGCTGTAAAGCACTGTGAAGCGGTATATAAGTCTAAGTGCTACTGCTATTGCTATTGCTATTGCTATATTAAGTCCCGTCTAGCCTACCACACGAATAACTATATTTTCTCTCCCTTTTTGACATCCGGGATGAAGTGCTACACATAATTCATAAATATTGAATGCAACTCATTAGGATATTCCTTCCTGAGACTTTGACTTCTAGTAAAAGGTGGATTTGTCACCTGGTGTACAAAATAGAGGAGCTAAAAGCTTCTTCATGTAGCAAAGTAGAATATTCAACACAGAGCGGAAAGTTTTCCTTAATTTAAGCATCGTTCCACAGGGGGATGGATTTTTTTTCTCTTCCCTGCTTGGAGATTTTTAATTTAGTGCTGTCGATACCTCAAGAAAGACACACACCTTGAAGAAAAGGTGGGATCAGGCTGAAATTTACAGGTAGTCCTCAACTTACGTTCATTTAGTGACTGTTCAAAGTTACAAGGGCACTGAAAAAAGTAACTTGCGACCGTTCTTCTCACTTGCGACCTTTGTAGCATCCCCACGCTCATGTGATCAAAATTCAGATGTTTGGCAACTGGTCTATACTTACGACCGTTGCTGTGTCCCAAGATCATGTGATCCCCTTTGGGCGACCTTCTGACGAGCAAAACGAATGGGGAAGCCAGATTCACTTAACAGCCGTGCTACTAACTTATCAACTGCAGTGATTCACTGAACGACTGTGACAAGAAAGGTCGTGAAATGGGGCAAAACCCACTTGACAAATGTCTCGCTTAACAACAGAAATTTTGGGCTCAATTGTGGTCGTAAGTCGAGGATTACCTGTACCAGCTGATTTTAACAGATAAAAAGAACCCACCAAACAGGTTGCCTTATATGTCTTTACTTTGGTAACCACTCTAATAGATTTGCCAAATCTCACTTCCTTATTGAGTGTTTAAACTAAGTGTTAAATTCAACACTCCTTACGAGTATTTCCAAACACAGGAGCATCTTTGATTTTTGGATCCATGCTGAAGATTTGTTTCTCTCTCTCACTCAAAAAGAATTCACTTCCAGAACAATAGGTGTCCATATGTAATCATAGTGTAGTTGTTTTCTTGCAGACATGATGATGTTACCTAGTTGGGTAATGAAACATCTGCAAGAAAGCAACCAAGTTTGGAGAGCACCCAGGACCCCACAGTCCTCCTCCTCCTCCTCCTCCTCCTCCTCCTCCTCCTCCTCCTCCTCCTCCTCTTCTCCTTCCTCTGATCCACAAACCCCATCCCCTTCTGTCACTGATGATGTTACTTAGTTGGGTAATGGAACATCTACAAGAAAACCACCAAGTTCAGAGAACACCAAGGATCCCACAGTCCTCCTCCTCCTCCTCCTCCTCCTCCTCCCCCCCCCCCAGTCCTCCTCCTCCTCCTCCTCCTCCTCCTCCTCCTCCTCCTCCTCCTCCTCCTCCTCCCCCTCCTCCTGTCCACAAACTCCATCTCTTTCTGTCACTGATGATGTTACCTAGATGGGTAATGGAACATCTACAAGAAAACCACCAAGTTCAGAGAACACCAAGTATCCCACAGTCCTCCTCCTCCTCCTCCTCCTCCTCCTCCTGTCCACAAACCCCACCCCCTTTTATCACTGATGATGTTACCTAGTTGGGTAATGAAACATCTAAAAAAAACCAAGTTCAGAGAACACCAAGGATCCCACAGCCCTCCCCCTCCTCCTCCTCCGATCCACAAACCCCATCCCCTTCTGTCACTGATGATGTTACTTTGCCACTGCTGCAAGAAAACCACCAAGCTCAGAGAGCACCAAGGACCCCACAGCTCCTCCTCCTCCTCCTCCTCCTCCTCCTCCTCCTCCTCCTGTCCACAAACCCCATCCCCTTTTATCACTGATGATGTTACCTAGTTGGGTAATGAAACATCTAAAAAAAACCAAGTTCAGAGAACACCAAGGATCCCACAGCCCTCCCCCTCCTCCTCCTCCGATCCACAAACCCCATCCCCTTCTGTCACTGATGATGTTACTTAGTTGAGTAATGGAACATCTACAAGAAAACCACCAAGTTCAGAGAGCAGCAGGAACCCCACAGGTCACCTCTGAGCTACAAATCTTCTCTTCTATCAGAATCATAGCATTTTTTTCTTAATAGGGCCCCTAGCATTCGTTCTGCCAGCCCACCTGATGTCATACTTCTGGAGGTTGGTGATGCTTGGTAGATTGCTCCTTAGTTGCCAGTTAATCTGGCTGCATTATTGGTGGCGTGTACATGTGCAAACAACACTGCTGCATAATTCTTCCCTGTTGCGACAAGCATATTTGCAGGCCACATGAATACAGCCCCTGGGGTATGTTCCTTTTTTAAAAAAAAAAAATTAAATTTTTTTTTAGGCTGTCTTGGTCTTTAGTCTTTCTTGCGATATGCTGATATTTTCAACAAAACAATTTGAGAAAACCTTGTTCTCAAAACATAGACATGACGAACTCTGATATTTCACAGTTCTCGGCATGGGCATTACCTAAACCCCAAACGTATTTCCTCGTTGCTCTTATTTTATTCGTGGCGGCTTCGTAACGCCATTTGGAAAGACCCCGGCCAAGCTAACTGCCGTTGCAATCCATTTATTGGTGACTTGTAGGAATGGACTCCAAATTGTACGCTGAAGAGGTTACGTTTCTAAGCCATCCGCGCTGCACTTTGAAATTCTGTACCACCTTTTTACCCCCTTCAGTGCAGAAAGCAAATCCCTTGCAATTCTACAATTCCTTCCTTCCCTTCCCTTCTTTTTCTTTTGGTAGAGAGAGCTAGTTGTTTGCCTCGCATGTGTTCTGTGTTTTAGAAAGTTGTATATTGGGGCTAGGAAGAGTTGCTAGCTACTGTAGGCATCCCCTTCCCTTCTGCTTCTCCCAAAAGCATGTTGATGATTAAAGCTTGCTGTGTGAATTGACAATGAAGCCAAGCACTTTTACTGACAACCTCTGGTTTAATCGCAATGAGAGCGATGCCCAAATACTTCCTACTTTTTGATGATTTGGGAGATGCGATTGCTGGAAATCGTGTCAGATTCCTATTCTTCCTCTCCTCGTAAGCATCCGTATTCCAGTCCCAACTGGAAAGCAATATTGCAGTCCTCTTCTACCAATCTTAAATTAATGCATTTGTGTGTATATATGTATATATGTACATTTTTTTGGGGGGGGGAAAGAACTGCCCCTCCTACCCCCACACTGACTTTGCCATTAGGCATTTTCTCAGAGACTGCCAAGGATGTGCCAGTTAAAGTGCTCAGTGGGACATGTGACAGTTTAAATGCCTTTTGAAAACTTACGTAGCTTATATACTTCTCTTCCTAAAGTGCCACAAGGATGAATAGGATGGGTCAAGGTATGATCACCACTGGTTCTGCATGAGCTAGACAACCGCTATGGGGTTTTTTTTTCCCTTCTCCAACTTTGTCCTTGTGAAAACTTGTGACACATTAAAGACCACCTTATCAACCTCAATTCAGTTTTGATTTGTATTTTTGTTTGTTTGTTTACTTCTCTTTTTGGTTTCCCTCTTCGTTTTTGGGTTTGTTGCTGCTTTTATTCTTTCTGCCTTATTTCTAAACGTAGAGTAAACTAGCTTACCTGTTGCCGTTATTCAGTTCTTTTATATATATATATATCCATTCCATTCCATTCCTCTCTCTCTCTCTCTCTCTCTCTCTCTCTCGATCTCTCGCTCTCTCTGTCTCTCTCTCTCTCCATACATACATACATACATACATACATACAGGTATATATCTGTATATATATATATATATACACTGTATATATAATTCCTTTTGTTTCTAAACATTTTCATCCGCTTGCATTTCCAGCTGCACATGTCTTTGTACTAGATATTTAGATGATGGGTAAAATTGTGTCCCCCTGATTCCATCTTGTCCTGTCTATTTCCCCTCTCCTATACCTATATATGTCCACCGTCAGCCGTCTTCCCTTTCCTATTGATGAAATCGATGTGAAATTATGCTAGTCTTCTTCCAGTTTGGCCCCTTGACCTGTTTTTTTTTTTTCTGAGAATGCTTTATCCTGTTTCTGCCAACTAAGGAAGTGAGTGTTCGTATGAAAGTGCTTTCCATGTGCATTTGAGAACCGAAAAGTGCACCAGGGGAAAAAAGTCCATAATAGGCTCAAAACGGAGATGATCACGGCTAATCTGTTGGTTTGGGAAGGCTGATGGACCAGAAAGTATCCTCTGTGAAGCCAAATTCTCAATGAGAAAGAAGTCTAAACGGGGGCTCACATGTCTCAATCCAGCAAACACAATTCTAGTTTAGAAGGCCACATTAATCCCACTTGTGGGTGCTGATTGGTCCCCTAAGCCATCTTTAATGACGCCTTCTGATGTACTTGTCTGGATGCAGAGACATACTGTCAGAAGAATAATTTGGGATTCCAGCTCAAGCAGGGGTTGCACAAGAACAAATCAACATGAAATCCAGACATCTCTGAGGAATGGAGATTTTATTTCCCAAAACAGAGCTTTGCCCGTGGGGGTAGCTACAGAGAAAATGGGGTACGGATAAGTTGTTTTATAGGAGATTTGGTTCTTGCTGTGGGCTTGAGGAGCATGAATGTAAGTACATGATGGTTCTAGTGTGTGACACTTGAGGAGTGTGATTATACGTAGGTGTTGATCCGGAGAAGGGGTTGATTAAGATGCAGACTGAATCTCTTCGTTTGAACTGTGAGCATTGTAATTATGTTTACATTGTTTACATTAACTGAGCATTATAATTATGTTTACATTGTTTACATTAATTGAGTTTTGTGTGTTTACAGTTTGAAATCAGCGTTTAATGTATTCTTATGTTTGCTGTGAGTTTAAAGGATTTTGTTATTATCGTTTGACGGAGGCTCTGTGCAACATTTGCAACTTGGTTTCATTAATCGGTAATGTTGTTGGAGACCTGGGCTAGTTAACGTATGATTCCCTATACAATATTTCTAACACCGTTTTATATACATTTATAATTTCTTCCCACAATACGCTCTCGTTCATGAAGGATCAGATGCCCTACATCACTCATGCACCAATAAGACATCACAAAGCTTAATTGCTGGGTCAGCTGAGATGAAGGAAACCCCTGGAACAGGGGTGTCAAACTCGATTTCATTGAGGGCCTCATCAGGGTTGTGTTTGACCTCGGGGGGCTGGGCTGGGTGTGGCCACGGTGGGCATGGCCAGCTCAACGTCACTCCTGTCGGGGGCACCTGTGGTGGCCCAAGCACTCTGCCAGCGAAAACAGGCTCCCAAGCTCCATTTTCGGCTGCCACAGCCTCCTGCAATCCTCTGCCAGTGAAAACAGAGCTCGGGAGGGCCACGTGCGGCCCTCCTGTGGCCCTCCTGCGGCCCTCCTGCGGCCCTCCTGAGCTCCATTTTCACTGGCAGAGGGTTGCAGGAGGCTGTGGCAGCTGAAAACAGAGCTCGAGAGCCCGTTTTCGCTAGCAGAAGCACTGAGGGCCGGTCCTTCACTGTTTCCAGGGTGGCCCCGTGGGCCAGATCTAAGTACCCCACAGGCCGGATCCAGCCCCAAGGCCTTGAGTTTGACACCCCTGCCCTGGAATATAACATCCCCATTGCTTTGAGCTAGCACCATGAGCTACTTCTGAGCTTTGCATGCCTGATCTGATTTGACCTCATCTCAAGACACCTAAAGTGTCTTCAAAGGAGAGCTCATCCGGAAGTTGGCATCATGTGGCCATCACCTTTCCAGGTGTGAATGGTAAAAGACAAAGAGAAGCTTGGGGTTACTTCAACATAGTTTTCAAAAGGAATTAGCTTTCCCCCAACTTCTTAGAGAGGACCGGGCATTGGGGAAAGTCTACAGCCACCTCAGCACAGAGAAGAGCAACACAGATGATTAGGGGAAGCAAATAGGCAGTAGATAAGAGTCAATGGAATTCAAGGTGGGCTGGATTTAGGTCTCCCGTGGGCACAAAGGGACTCAAGAATGATGACGCATTTGATCCCTCCCTTGGACTCAGCTGGTGATTTCCTTCACAGCCAAACACCATTGTGTTGTGTCCTAGCACGGCATGCCCTATGGCAAATGACGCACACATACTGTTTGTCAATAAGATTCTTTAGTACTAATAAACTTCTTAGTAACTAGAGGTTAAAGTCATTAAATCATAAGAAAGTCCATCGTGCCAAAAAGTCCGGTATAAAGCTGGCCAGAATTCAAATCCACAAAGTAAATAGCCAATTAGTTCCTCTGTTATCAGTGACTCACAGACGTTGGCAAAAAGCCCGGGATGAATTAGTCAACAAAAGGAGAATCCAGAATTTCCAAACCGTAGAAGTCCCAAGAACAGC
The DNA here is from genome assembly GCA_003457575.1 of Thermophis baileyi. NCBI lineage: Eukaryota > Metazoa > Chordata > Lepidosauria > Squamata > Dipsadidae > Thermophis > Thermophis baileyi. The sequence goes on along the minus strand of QLTV01001814.1, from coordinate 1,131,730 downwards.
AAGAATGTAAAACATTGTTTCCAGCAGTCGGCTTCAGCGTGCTTCAGCGTGCTGAAGCCTTAAATAGCCTTAGGGCGTGGCCAATCAGCCTGCAGATTTACACGCAAGGAGACCTCCTTCTACAGAGCCACTCCTGCCTGCTAGCTGCCCTGCGTGCCCTAGCATCAAGCAGAGGCTCCTCCTCTTCTCCTGAGTCACTCAGCTCCCACTGAGGAGGTGCAGAAGGCCCTGGTTGGCTGTCATCCTCTGGCACTGAGTCCCCCTCGCTCTGACTCGGGCGCCAGGTGCATGGGCCGATGGTACCGTGCCACAACCGCCTCATCGTCCTCGGGATCCCTGAGCACCGGCACAGGATGCTGGCGGCCCACAACACATTGGAGTTGAGTCGTGGCATAGTGAATATTGAATGTGATTCCGCTCATTGACTTCAAGGACTAATCTTCAATGCCTCTAAAGTCAACTTGGTGATATGATTCCACCTAGGAAGTCAACACTGGTTCCAATGAAGAAATAGTCTGCTCAAGAGGTGTGTAGAGTAGAACCACTAACTGGGAGAGAGCCTTGGAAGGAATCAGATGTGACTGCTGGATCTAGTCTACATAAGGGAAGACCAGAGAATGTGATGGATGTGAGAAGAAAGCCCTGTTGTTAGTCAAGAACATGCAACCAATCATTGATTTACAGAATGACAATTGCTTAGATCAGGGGTCCCCAACCCCTGGGCCGTGGCCTATTCATAACTGGGCCGCACAAGTGGCAGGCCAGTGTACATACACGCACGCAAAGTGACTTGCACGAGTGGTGGGCAGGCGCGTGTGCACACACACACACATGCAAGTTGAGCTGCCGTTGTGCATGCACGCCAGCCCACCGCTTGTGCAAGTTGAGGTGTGCACACATGCATATGCATGCCGGCCTGCCGCTCGCACAGCCAGTTCCCCTCTCCCTCCCACCCCTCGGGCCAGGCTGCCAAGCCACAAAGTTTGGGGGACATCTGGCTGAAATGACAACTATCTAAAGCTGAATGTATGTCAATAGGTATTTGTAAATAAGAGAGTGGTCTCCAACCTTTCCGGCTTGGTGGCCTGGCACGGGGGGGGGGAGGGGAGGGGAGAGAGGGGATGATTCTGTGTGAGCAGCAAGCACGTGTGCGAGCGCTGCTCTGTTTGTACAAGTGAAGCTATATGCACGCCAGTGGTGGGTTGCTGCCGGTTCGGACCGGTTCGCCCGTACCGGTGGTGGAAATTTTCACCTGCTCGCAGAAACAGCAGTGATGGCCGGCTGTCTACACCCCTGAACCGGTTCTCTGGTCGCTGCGGCTGGCAAAGAACCCTCTGCACATGCGCAGAGGCTTCTGTGCATGCGCAGAAGGTCATTTCCCCGACGTGACGTAGGCGCACGCACAAGCGAGTGAAGGGAGCGCGTGCACGCAAAACACGCACTTCTGTCACGATGCGAACCGGTAGGGAAGGTAAGTGGAACCCATCCCCGATGCACGCACACGCTCACCCACTGCTCGTGTAAGTGAAGTTGCATGTGCACACAAACTCACTGAATAGGCTGCGGCCCAGTAGTCAGGGGTGGGTTCTAACTTACCTCGCTGCCAATTCGCTTCCTCGCGTGCCGCGTGGCTGCGCCTAGGGGCGCATGCGTGCTTCGCACGTGCGCATGCGCATGCACAGTAAAATAATAAAAAAAAAATTTAAAGCCGAAAACAAGATGCCGACGCATGCGTAGTGCCAGAAACCCGGCTTCTGCGCATGCGCAGAAGAAGAAAAAATTAAGAAAAATAAAAAAAAATAAAAAAAAAATAAAAAAAGAGAGCTGGCGCCCACAGACCGGCATCAACCGAACCGGATCGCTGACATCATTGTGACATCACCAGTAGGTCGCTACCGGCTTGGGCGAACCGGTAGCAACCCACCTCTGCCAGTAATGGACCATGGCCTGGAGGTTGGGGACCCTTGTCATAAGACCAGTAAACAGGCTGAAGGGTAGGATATGGAGTTTGATGTAGTATCTATGAACCACAAAATGAAGGAAACAACAGTACAGGGACTCCTCGACTTACAACACTTCATTAAGTTCATTAAGGTTCAAAGTTACAACGGCCCTGAAAAAAATGACTTATGAGCGTTTTTCATAGTTACAACCTTTGCAGCATCCCCACAGTCACGTGATCAAAATTCAGGTGCTTGGCAAGTGGTTCATATTTATGACCATTGTTGTGTCCCAGGGTCATGTGATCCCCTTTTGCGACCTTCTGACAAGCAAAGACAGTAGGGAAGCCACATTCACTTAACAACCCCGTTAGTAGCTTATCAACTGCAGTGACTCACTTAGCAACTGCGGCAAGAAAAGTCATAAAATGGGGCAAAACCCACTTAACAAATGTCCCACTTAACAAAAAAATGTTGGGCTCCATTGTGGTCGTATGTCGAGGACTACCTGTAGTTTTGTCTGATGGATATGTGAATTCAGTTAATCAATAATTTATTAAGCTTGCTAGACAGAATTACATAAGGTGACTAACTAGAATAGAATAACAGAGTTGGGAGGGAATTTGGAGGTCTTCTAGTCCAATCCCCTGCTTAGGCAGGAAACCCTATACCATTTCAGACAAATGGTTATCCAATCTCTTCTTAAAAACTTCCAGTGTTGGAGCATTCACAACTTCTGGAGGCAGATTAATTGTTCTGTCAGGAAATTTCTTCTTAGTTCTAGGTTGCTTCCCTCCTTGATTAGTTTCCATCCGTTGCTTCTTGTCCTACCCTCAGGTGCTTTAGAGAATAGCTTGACTCTCTCTTCTTTGTGGCAGCCCCTGAGATATTGGAACACTGCTATCATAAAAGTTAAATTAGACAATAAATGAGAAAGAAATGAGTGGTAGTAGCTAACAATAGTAGTAGTAGTAACCAAATTATAATTACAGTAAGCCTTAATACAATATTCATAAAAATACCAAAATATTGGGAACGAAAGAAAACCTAACCCAGTGGTTCTCAACCTTTCTAATGGCACAACCCCCCCCGCAACCCCCTTGCCGCCGCCGCGA
>QLTV01001814.1:1101530-1123981 GCA_003457575.1 Thermophis baileyi | reverse complement strand
GAGATAGAGATAGAGATAGAGATAGAGATAGAGATAGAGATAGGGATATGGATATGGATATGGATATGGATATGGATATATATATATATTCCTGCTCCTTCTGTCCCTTTCAGGAGAATGATGGCCACAAATCAAGGCAAAAATGTAATTAAGAGAGAGAGAAATAATGTATTTTAAACAAGTCCACTTGTATTTTAGTAAATCAAAGAAGAAGAAAAACAAAGAAGAGTTTACTAGAATGTTTCTTTTCTGGAAGACATGTATTTTGTTTAGCATTGACACCAGCTCTTAATAAACTAAAGCTTATTTATTTTGGAAAAAAAAAAGTGGAAACGTCCTATTTTTATAGAAAGAATATTATTCTGGAATTATGAATCTTTAAAGACAAGCCTCCCACTCTGGTGCCCTCCAAAGGTTCCCCCCTCAGTGGAAGACACTAGCCTGAGAATGGCTTTCTTATCATTATAGAGCTCACGGATGTTCATAATGGAATCTTCCAATCAAATAATTGTGTTACAGGGCATTCAGACAATGAATTTTATGAAATATATATATATATAAATGCAGCATTTGAATAGTCTTCCCAATGTGCTTTTCCAAAAGGCAACTGGACTTTCTTGTTTTTTTCCTTGTAAACATTTTGCTTCTCATCCAAGAAGTTTCTTCAGTTCTGTTAAGTTCAGTTCAGAACTGAAGAAGCTTCTTGGATGAGGAGCGAAATGTTTTCAAGGGGGGGGGGAAACTTAAGAAAGTCCAACTGTCTTTTGGAAAAGCACTTTGGGACAACCATGACCTGGATGATCGAGAATCTCCATAGACATTTGAATGGTCTCTGTTTCTTCCAGAATCCTGTAGAAATTTCTTTCTGTAGCTTTCTGGTGAGTATTATCAGAAGATCTCAAGATGAAGAGGGGTTAAGCATGACAATTGAAAATTTCTCCACAAGCTTCAGAAAGCATTCACACCCCAATCTCATATTTAAAAAGTTAGGCTTATCGTTTGACAATGAGGCTTTACTGAGTGATTTATATTAATCTAGGAAAAAAACCTGAGGTTGGCTATGCACCCTGAAAAGTGACAAAATTCATGCCAGCTTCTCAGTCATAATACATGCAAATGTTAATCAAGCTCTAACTGTGATGCACACACTATGATCCAGACATGGCTTACGCTAAGCTACAGCCTAACCTAATTTCTGACTTCTTCTTTTTTTTTTTAAGTTAGAAATCAACTATTTAATTTCCAAGTGTTTGGAACTCTGTCCATTACAGTTACATCAAATGAAGCATAAGCATAATAATAAAGAATAAGGACTGTGCTTAATGTCAGAAACACAAAGCATTTAGAAAAAGCTTATACCTCAGAGCTTTTCTTCCTCAAAATGGTGGACGACGTCTCTAGCCATTAGACAAAATTGTGGCGTCTCATATCTGTATTGCAAAACATAGTTACTCCAGCATTTGAGGCTGTAAATAATTCAGCGACACTCTCTCTCTCTCTCCAGTTTAAATTATGTACTACTGACCTGGATCCACCTAGACAGACAAGTCCTTGAAGAAAATTGCTACTATCAGGCGGAGGTCAAAAATGACACCAGGTCACAGCTACACAAGCTAGTGTTAAGCTTTGTAATTGTGCAAAGTGTAAACATCCTGAGATTTAAGCATTCTGTGCTATTGTTATCATTAGAGTAATATCAGTGAATCAAATCAGCACTGTATGATCCAGTACCTTAACCTAAAATTACTTCAGCTTTAATGTTGGTCTACTAGTTGCAAGGCAAATATATTCTTATTTTGTCCTAATAGGTTGAATTTCCAGAGTGGCTCCTTCAACTGTGACTACTCTGGCATTCAGTTTTACAGAATTATTTATTCAAACGTACAAACAAACGAGACTGCTGAATACAATGTATGGAGAATTGAACTGTTTGATCGAAAGGACTTGGTGTCATCCTTTTTTTCCTGAAAAATCAGCAATGAAGTGCAGTTTTCTTTAGCCATATCATAAGGCCCACGTGGAGGTGGGTCAATACTTTGGAGAAATCTTACCGCTGTAAAAATATGGGCAGCTGGCAACGGGTCTTCTGGTTTTTGCACTAGGTATGTTTTCAAAGGGCACAATCCATGATGGATGTGTGAACGGACAGTTGTGGAATAGGCCATGGATGGTGTCAGTTTCTGTACTCCTTTTTCGTCCATGAACTGAAAGATAATAAAATTATAACCTGCTTTGATATAATAATATACTGGATGTTTAGAATATTGGCTCTGGGAGCAAAGCGTAGAAAATCAATCAAAAGAAGCACCTTTAAAAGGCAGAGCGTTGAGATATATATATATATATAGGTCTGTGGTTATTCGGGTTTTCTCCCGCGTGAAGTTGGAGATGTCATTGCAACGTTTCGACGAAGTCTCATTCGTCATCTTCAGGCTGATTATCATAGATAGAAAAACGCCCACATAGCATCAATAAACGAGATGACACCTCCCGCCTACCAGCCATTTGGAAACCCGCACTTACTGACAAACGTGTCCCTAACACAAAGAATGACACCAGACCCACACTCACGNATCACAAACCACTCCAGTCCCCTCTAATCCATACAGGAAGCAAACTGACCTCCACCCAATTAGAACACAGCCAAGCCCCCAACCAATCCCAACACACCTCCACCCAATCAGAACACAGCCAAGCCCCCACCCTATCAGTTCAAACCCCACTGGCAGTTAAAAGGAAGAAACAACTGCAATTCTCACATTGCTCCTAGAAGCAGGAGGCTGAAGACACAAGCCTGATAATCAGCCTGAAGATGACGAATGAGACTTCGTCGAAACGTTGCAATGACATCTCCAACTTCACGTGGGAGAAAACCCGAATAACCACAGACCTACATACAAATACCCGCGAAAACCTCAAAAAACAAATATATATATATTATTGAGTTATTTGTTGAATTTATATAGCCACCCTTCTCATATATGTGTGTCTCTGGGCAACTCATGCAATCAAAATAGCAAAAAGCAAAACACTATCCAAACAACGACAACACCCAATTCCCCCCCCTCTCTTTTGCTCACTCTCGTTTTGAACATGAAAGTTAAAATATGGCACCTGAGTCATAATGACCGCACTCGCCAATCAACAATACAGATGTACAAAGTTTTTGATTCAGTTACATCAATACAGCTAAAATACCCCTGGTCCAAAAAGAGGGCAGGCTAGAATTATAGCAGCAGCTTCTTGGCTAAAAGCAGCTTTCTAAACTTTGGTATTTGTTCTGAAGAACTTAATACGGTTAGGATAGGAAGGTACAGAATTTCTGTGAGCGGAGAAGAAATAAAATAAATGTTGGGTGAATTCAGCTTTGCTGAATGCCAAGATTGGCTTGGCTAAGCAATGTAACTTATGGCCCTGGGCAACCCCCATTCAAGGTTGAGCCAATTCAGAGTTACAGTCACTTGCAATCTGCATAATCACTATAGCGTTTCTCCCCCAGTTCCATAAGAATCTCTTCAGCCATGATTGGAAATGTATGCTTCAAAATTGTTGGAGGTGGGCGGGAAATTTGTTTGACTTACAGTTCTGTTTTGTACAAAGTGATCTTCATATCTTGCCTCTTTAAGGGGTCCTTGGTGCTCTCTGAACTTGGTTGTTTTCCTGCAGACATTTCATCACCCAAACTAGGTAACGCCATCAGGACTAGCACTGATGATGTTACCTAGTTGGGTAATGCAACGTCTGCAAGAAAACAACCAAGCTCAGAGAGCACTAAGCACTCCTCATTTTAACCTTGAGCTATAAATATTCTTCTTTCTAGCACGTGACATTTCTTTCTTTTCCCCATAACTCTCAGTTCCACACAAAATCCTTTATCTCGGTATTTGTCTTCACTGTCATCTCATCCAGGCAATGTTAATTAAGTCAGAAACAGGTCCAGTAAAACTGGTAAAAAACAACAACTAATAATGTGATAAAACGGAGAAGAGATGCAGTAAAAAGTGTGTTACTGGTCTGGCAGCTCAGGTTCCCAATGCCTTGGAAAGTTATGTTTTATGAACGTTTACCAAAGTAAGTTGGGAATTTTGCATGAGAAAGGAAAAAGAAATGTGTGGATTGCTCATTTCTTCATTTTATAATATATGCACTTATTACATCTATATTTGATAGCATTCATGAGTGGTTTTTGCAGATCTCACACAGATGTATGTCATTCTAGTTATTAATTTTGCCTTTTTCATTGGGATGAAGGTGAGCTTTATTAGATACAGGTAATCCTCGACTTACAACCACAATTGAGCCTAAAACGTATGTTGCTAAGTGAGTTTTGCCCCCATTTTACAACCTTTCTTGCCGCAGTTGTTAAGTGAATCATTGCAGTTAAATTAGTAACATGGTTGTTAAGTGAATCTGGCTTCCCCACTGACTTTGCTTGTCAGAAGGTCGCAAAAGGAGATCACCTGACCCCGGGACACTGTCACAAATATGAACCAGCTGCTAAGCATCTGAATTTTGATTACGTGACCATGAGGATGCTGCAATGGTCATAAGTGTGAAAAACGGCCGTAAGTCACTTTTGTCAGTGCTGTTGTAACTTTGATCGGTAGCTAAACGTGCATGTTGTAAGTCGAGGACTACCTGTAATCATTTTGTGCTCTCAAGTTTATTTATTCCTAATTTTGGGGAGGTGCTCCCCACACATCATTGCTTTCATGCCTTTTAGAGTCTGTAACTTTGATGAAAAGTATATCGCTGTATTATCTCATTAGGCTTTATTTTAAGAGATTGGGATTGGGTGGCATATTAAACTGCTAAATAAATAAGTTCAGACGCGAGCTGGAACTCATTCATGAATGTGAGATCTTGGAGGGTGCAGTGAACTGAACGCAGGTGTCACCTCATAATAAAATTTGATGAGAGACAGCTAAGGAGAAGTAAAGTCCATTCCACCGTGCCTTTAAATTAGTCAAAATGTCAGAAACTTACAACCTGCATTTCCATCATTTTGAAGTGCTAGAAGAAAAGTGTCAAAGGCTTGATAGAAATATAAATTAAGTTGATCCACAGCCTAGGCTACAGTGAAAGAAATGAAGTGACCAAAAGCGAGGTGTAGATCTATAGTGGTGAAGTCCTGAACTTGATTCCTGGTGACCTCATTAATCTATGTTGTTTCCTTGAGGACAAAATGGAGGCAGCTTCACTTTGCTTTCTTTTGGGACAAAGTTTTGTTCCTTGAGTATCAGTCCACTCTGCTGTCCTGAGTTTTCCTGATGGGCTTTAATTTAAGGACTAAGCAGGTCTGATCATTCTAGTCAACTGATGTTGAACTAGTGAATGCAATCAGGCATATCCCAATCCAACTTCCGACTGCTTGGAATCCTTGGGAGTTGGGTGGCTAATGAGCCGAGGTGGCGCAATGGTTAGAATGCATTACTGCAGGCTACTTCAGCTGACTGCTAGCTGCAGTTCAGCGGTTCAAATCTCACCGGCTCAAGGTTGACTCAGCCTTCCATCCTTCCGAGGTGGGTCAAATGAGGACCCAGATTGTTGGGGGCCATAGGCTGACTCTGTGAACCGCTTAGAGAGGGCTGTAAAGCACTGTAAAGCGGTATATAAGTCTAAGGGCTATTGCTATTGCTAATAAATTGAATAATCGACAAAACCAGTCAATTGCAAAAGGCAGCTTTACTTGGAACACCTTATATTCACCCAATACCTTTAACCCCATCAAAATAACAACATCTGCCTCTATCCCAGGGCCTTGGGAAGAACTTAATAGTGGCCAAAACCAGTCTAAACATCTGGCTGACTGTGAGACCAACTGTAATAATAACTGTGATTATTGTCTCAGAATCAATGACAAGCCCATACATTTCTCTGTTTGGATCATTTGGTATCACATCAACCACCCGGCAAGTTTGCAACAGCCTTCCCCCAACTTCACTTTCGCTCTCTGTTTAGGAGCCACATCTCCAGAATGGTCATCCTAGTGTGGTAGTTCTAACGTATCTGGTGAGCACCGAGTTAGGATTTGAGGAAGAATCCGTTAGGGACAACCGGATTCCTCTGGAAAATTCACAAGCAGAAAGGTTTTGGTTTTGCCCTTTCCAGGAGATTCAAGCAGTCACTACAGTGGCTTGTTGAGACCAATGAACTAAGTCAGTAATTACTAGGTCCTCTTCAAGCCAAACCAGTTAATGACCATCAACTCATCCTCTATGGTGAAATCTATGCTAATTATGCCCTCTGAGGCAAATTCTTTTTGCTGGTCTTCAATGTTATACCAAGCATTTTTTATGAAGTGGTGTCTTGTTTTCTCCCCAGCATTCCTAATTTTAGAAATCTCTGTCATGTTCTCTTCCAGGATATTTCTTGATTAGCCTGAAAAACAAATTATTTAGGCTTCTTTGCAATCCCTGTTACAATACTAGGAACATTTGCTTGACCCCTTCCAGGATAAATAAATGAAGGGCCTTGAATACCCTTTAATAATGAAACCTTTAATAGCATCCCTCCCCCGCTATCTTTCTCTCAACACGTACACACTTGTAATTATTTCCAGAGAGCTTCCACTAAACATGTCCTCCTCTTAGTTATTTTCTGTGACAGGAATAGAATAGAAGAAAAACAGCAGACATAGAAATGCAAACGTACCAATTGCTCAGAAATCAAGACTAACTACTGAGTCTCTGGTATTTTCCGCGTCAGGAAGGGAGACATTCAGTGATTCTGCCGTAATGCTTTAATAAACTGCTAAAGGGTCACTCAGTTGACATTCTTGAAGCCATTTGTTTTTAATTAATATAATTCTCTTTATTGCTGCCTTAATCAAGACATGTCTGTTCAAATAATATCTCTGATACGTTCATGGACATATTTGCATGTTTTCTTGGCCAGCAGAGATTACAGAGTTGGAAGGGACCTTATAGGTCATCTAGTCCAACCCCCTGCCCATGCAGATCCTACATCATTTCTGACAGATGGCAGTCCAGTCTCTTCTTGAAAGCTTCCAGTGATGAAGCTCCCACAACTTCTGAAGGCAACTTCTGTTCCATGGGTTGATTGCTCTCGCTGTCAGAAAATTTCTCTTTATTTCTAGGTTGAATCTCTCCTTGTTCAGTTTCCATCCATTATTCCTTGACTGGCCTTCATGTGCTTTGGAAAACAGGTTGACCCCTTCCTCTCTGTGGCAGCCCTTCAAATATTGGAACACTGCTATCATGTCATCCCTCGTCCATTGTCTGGCCTTTGGGTGCTTTGGAAAATAGGTTGTCCCCCCTCCTCTCTGTGACAGTACCTCAAATATTGGAACTCTGCTATCATGTCATCCCTGGTCCTTCTCTTCACTAGACTAGCCATGCACAGGGATCTGGGTTGCTATTGTCTTTTTGACCACATGCATCAGAGGCTTAACAGAGAGTCTGAAACCAAGAAAGGTTTCACTAGATTGGTAAGACTCTGAAAGCAACATTAGAGTCCAATCACCTGGTCTGGATGTCCATAAGAGGCAAACTCTATTGAAAAACCTGAGGGCTTCTCAATGTTTAGATCTTTTGCAATAATAAGCTCTGTATATTGTTGCAACACAAGAGCAATAACTTAAAAGTGGATTAATGCTACAGCAGGAGTCCCCAACCCATGGGCCATGGCCCATACCGGGCCGTGGCCTATTCACAACCGGGCGATGTGAGCAGCGGGCTGGCGCGCATGCGTGCACGTAGCTCAACTCACGCGAGCGGCAGGCCGGTGCACACATATGCAGCTCGACTCGAGCGGTGGGCCATCGCACATGCACGCCTGTGTGCAGCTTGACTTGCGTGAGTGACAGGCTGGCAGACACATGCATGCATGCACAGCTCAACTAGTCGAGCTGCTTGGGCATGCTGGCCCACTGCTCGTGTGATCCGGTTCCCCTCTACCCCCCACCCCCATCGGGGCTGCCAAGTCGCAATCGTTGGGGACCACTGTGCTACAGGCTTTCATAAATCATAATATCATCTACATCTAGATTACCCATGATTTCCTTATGATAACCTGTTGTAGTTCCTGAGATGTAGGTCCTGCACAATAGAATCTTTTGAAGGGCTTCCGTTTTGCTCATTGCAGCTGGCAGATCTGCTACCTTTTGAAGGAGAAACAACCACACCAAGCTTTGCACTGCGTATCAAGGCCCGTGCTCCAAAACTGAATGACACCTGGGTCCTTTCTAAAAGGAACACTTAAAAGTTAAAGGCTGCAACAAGTTTCCTTTCCAGGTAACAGATCCTATTGAGCCTCGGTAAAACTTAAGGCAGGCAAAAATAATGCCCCAAACTCAACAAAACAAAACAAAAACGCGCCTCCCTTCCAAATGTGGGGTTCCATTCACTCGTTTCTGGCTTTAGATGGTCACAGTAGGTCGTGTGTGATGCCTAAACTGGACATTTTGCATCTGAATAATAAAATTCAATGCAACATACGCACGTCAAAACAACCACAGAGCTGTGCATTGAGTATCTTGTTTCCAAATCCTTTGCAACTCAACTTCATTACTTATGGGTCGCATTTCAACAGATTCCACAACTACATTGTTTTCACATCTTATTATCCATACCATAATGTGCTCTCCATTCTTGAAACTGGTCTTAGTACTAACTAGCAAATAATTCAAATAAGCTTCCTTGGTTCCATTAAGTTCTTCAGAATTGTTTGATTGAGTTGTCCAGACAGAACTGCCTCCCCAGAGAAGGCATCAGTATTAAAGTTGGCTACTCATGCTTTCTCTATGCGCCGAGCATCAACATGCTCGGACTTGTCAAGCGAGCAGCAAAAGTTCATATCATTTCTGTGAAGCTCCAGATCCGTCCCCAACTTTTTCCTTAATTAAATTCTTTCTAAATAGACAAGAATAATATATACATGTATCTAACAGTTTAGAAGACATAGTTGAGATTGGTACATTAATTGGAATTTAAGGATTACTAGCTTGGAAGGAAATATTAAAAAGTCATCAGAGGTTTGAAAATGGATGTTCCATCGACTCAAGTTTTTAAAAATTTCCTCTTTTACAACCTGGTGCCCTTCAGGTATGTTGGGATTTTAAAATCCAGAATTCCTACTCAACAGAGTCAAACACATTCTTACAATTCTCAAAATTCTCTTTTGGGGATTGTGCCCAGAGAGCACACATGTCTAGAAGTTACAAATTTTAATGCCTATTATCAAAACAAAACAAAAATATCAGCCATCAAAAATGTCCTACCTATTCTGTCCACACACCCCATCACAGGAGCAGAGATGGGGCTGTACCCTCAGACAGAGACAGCTATCTGAACTGTCGGTTTCTCCTGAAGGTGTCCTAGGAAATGCCTGTGGCGTTAACTCAAAGTTCATTCAGAAAAAGGAGTGTGACAACATCACTTTTACTTTCTTTTACGTGTCTAAGATTTGGAGGGAGAAGGCAGGAGTGAGCGAGAGGTTGCAAATGCTGGTGCTTGAAATGATCTACCTGACTTTGTCATATGTAATATCCCGTGATAAATATATTGTCTTGTAAAAAGGGTTTGTACATAACTTGTACATGGTTTCATTTTGTATTTTTCTCAGATTAAAAATTTATGTATTTGTGTTGTAAAAACTCAAGAACCGATATTTGTGTGGCTTTTTTCTTCCCCGTCCCTCCCAGTTCTGTACATATTGTGTACAATAAGGTACATATTTGGATGATAAAGGCATAGGCTGGGTGAAGCTACTTCGTTCGACAAGCCACAGTTGTGTCCAGCATCAGCATGGAAGCAGGATGAGGAGAAGCACAATCGCAGCTTCTCTACAACACAAAGAATTATTCCATTTAGGGCAGATGAAAACTAAGCTGGAATAAAGACTGCTTCTACTCCCTGCTGATTTCTATCCTGCTACAAGTAGAGTCTCAGTTCTCAAGCATCTGAATCAGTGGTGGGTTGCTGCCGGTTTGGACCGGTTCTCCAGTACTGGTAGCGGAAATTTGCATCCGCTCACCGAACCGGCAGCGATGGCCAGCTGTCCACGCCCCCGAACTGGTTCTCCGGTTGCCGCGGCTGGAAAAGAACCCTCTGCACATGGGCAGAGGCTTCTGCGCATGCGCAAAGGGTTATTTCTGCATCGTGACATAGGCGCGCGCACGAGTGAAGTGAGCACGCACACGCAAAACGCACAGTTCTGTCGCGATGCGAACCGGTAGGGAAGGTAAGTGGAACCCACCCGTGAATCCTTAATTCAAATTCTTTTTAAAGTCAGATTCACAGAGAAACAAGATCAAGGACTTGAAACTTAGATTGACATTCCAGATTCTAGTTTCAGTTGAATGCTAGTTTGCTTTGTTTGCTACCCAGAGCTGAATAGAAGGGCAGCCAAATAAATAAATTTTCCTAAAGCAGATTCCACCAGGTCTAGGTCAACTAGGAGCCGAGGTGGCGCAGTGGTTAGAGTGCAGTACTGCAGGCTACTTCAGCTGACTGCTAGTTGCAGTTCGGCGGTTCAAATCTCACCGGCTCAAGGTTGACTCAGCCTTCCATCCTTCTGAGGTGGGTAAAATGAGGACCCAGATTGTTGGGGGCAATATGCTAACTCTGTAAACCACTTAGAGAGGGCTGTAAAAGCACTATGAAGCGGTATATAAGTCTAAGTGCTATTGCTATTGCTATTGCTATTACTATTGCTAACTCGCTGTGGGACAACTCACCACGGACAATTCGCCGCAAGACCATTTGTGGCAGAACAATTCAATGCTGTATTAATCTTTCATTCAGGTATTCTTATTATTGGTGACCATGTTTTCGTCAAAATTATTGTAACTCTTGTATTTCTGGATTGACTTTCTTCATTTCATTATGATTGTCCATGGTCGGAATTAATTTAACTTTTGTATTTGTTGAATTGTCCCGTGGCGAGTTGTCTCGCGACAAGTTGGCTGTAACGAATTGGCCATGGTGAGTTGGCCACAGCAAGTTGGCCATGAGATGGTGTCCCATTCCGGATTCTGTCTTTCTGAAGCAGCCATTGTCAACTCTTTTCTTCTCTTCAAGTTTGCAGACTTGCCAATGGACATTGTCCCTCCGCTTTTAAAACAAATTCCCTTTCAATGCTCTAGAACAGGGGTGTCAAACTCAATTTCATTGAGGGCCGCATCAGGGCTGTGGTTGACCTTGGGGGGGTCGGGGGGGCATGGCCAACAGAGTGGGTGTGGCCAGCTTGATGCCACTCACTGGGTGTGGCCAACTGGGTGGGCATGGCCAGCTTGACACCACTCCCCAAACTGCTGGCATGTTTCCTCTTCGCATTGTGTAGACCGGGCCGAAGCCACGCTGGCCCGATATTTCCTTTTCGCATTGGGTAGACCAGGCTGAAGCCACACTGACCCGATATTTCCTCTTCGCATTGGGTAGACCAGGCCAAAGCCACACTGACCCGATATTTCCTCTTTGCATTGGGTAGACCAGGCCGCCAAATGGGTGGACATGGCCAGCTTGATGCCACTCACTGGGTGTGGGCGACTGGGTGGGTGTGGCCAGCTTGACGCCACGCCCCAAACTGCTGGCATATTTCCTCTTCGCATTGGGTAGACCGGGCTGAAGCCACGCTGGCCCAATATTTCCTCTTCGCATTGGGTAGACCAGGCCCAAGCCACACTGACCCGATGTTTCCTCTTCGCATTGGGTAGACCGGGCCGAAGCGACACTAGCCTGATCTTTCCTCTTCGCATTGGGTAGACTGGGCCGAAGCGACACTAGCCTGATCTTTCCTCTTCGCATTGGGTAGACCAGGCCGAAGCCACGCTGGCCCGATGTTTCCTCTTTGCATTGGGTAGACCAGGCCGAAGCCACACTGACCCTATGTTTCCTCTTCGCATTGGGTAGACCAGGCCGAAGCCACACTGACCCGATATTTCCTCTTCACACTGGGTAGACCAGGCTGAAGCCACACTGACCCGATGTTTCCTCTTCACATTGGGTAGACCAGGCCGAAGCCACGCTGGCCCAATGTTTCCTCTTCACATTGGGTAGACTGGGCCGAAGCCACGCTGGCCCGATGTTTCCTCTTCGCATTGGGTAGACTGGGCCGAAGCAATGCGGGCCAGCCCCTTACATTTTCCAGGACGGCTCCACTGGCTGGATCCGACCACATCGCAGGCCGGATCCGGCCTGCAGGCCTTGTGTTTGACACCCCTGCTCTAGAAGCAGCTTTTCCTCCATCAATTGTGTGAAGTCAAAATGTTACTTACCATGGATTATGAAAATAGAGCGTCATTCACTTCTTTTAGTCAATTGGTTTCTCTGCAACCGGAGGTGTGGAAAGGATTTAACATTCTAAGGGGAGAGGCATGATCGATCCCAGATGGCATGTCCAAAAGACTGAGCAATCACACTCCATCTGTCTGAGGTAGCTGAGGCAAGTCACTGCCAACCTGTCATTTCCAAACGGAGCTTCCTGAAAGACGTTCTTGTAGGGATTCACCAGGCAAGATGACAACCCAAGCAATGAAATGGCAGCCCAGAGTTTCAACACATTGTCCTTGTCTTCACAGCCTTGGCTGTGCCATGTAGGTGCTGAGACCCTAGGAAGAGTGCAGAGAAAATCAACAAAGACGATCTGGGGTCTGGAGGCTAAATCATACAAGGGATGGCTAAGGGAACTAAGTAATGTATACACACACACACACACACACACACACACACACACACACATAAACACCAAATCCCTTCTCAGCCTTGCAGGTGGTATGTTTTCTTCCTCAGTCAGAGACCTGGGAGTTTGAGGGTTCTGTGCAGTAACTTAGCTGTTCCTAGCACTGCACCAGAGGTGGGTTCCTGCCGGTTCGGACCGGTTCTTTAGAACCGGTAGCAGGGATTTTCCCTGCGCTCGCCGAACTGGCAGAGATAGCCGGCGGGACACACCCCTGAACCGGCCATCTTGTTTTTTGCTTCTGCGCAAGCTGGATTTTCAGCACTGCACATGTGCACACGTGAAGCGCATGCATGCCCATGCAGCACGGCTGCGCAGCGCACAATGCGCGCGCACAAGGAAGCAAACCAGCAACGAGGTAAGTTAAAACCCACCCCTGCACTACACTCTTCTGGACAGAGAGCTCTCGTTGTTCCTGACACAATGGGTGACACGATAGCGGTGTTCCAACATCTAAGGGGCTGCCACAAAGAAGAGCAGGGGGGGGGTCAACCTATTCTCCAAAGCACCTGAAGGCAGGACAAGAAGCAACAGATGTAAACTAATCAAGGAGAGAAGCAACCTAGAACTAAGGAGAAACTTCCTAATATTGGGGACAATTAGCCAGTGGAACGCCTTGCCTTCAGAAGTTGTGGGTGCTCCATCACTGGAGGCTTTTAAGCAGAGATTGGACAGCCACCTGTCTGAAATGGTATAGGGCTGTGATGGCGAACCTATGGCACATGTGCCGGAAGTGGCATGCAGAGCCATCTCTCCGGGTACACCAGCCATCGCCTGTTGCTCTTCCGGGTTCTGGTGCGCACATGCGCACCGGCCAGCTGGTCTTTGCATGCATGGGAGCGCCGGAATCCAGAAGAGCAGCTCCCTGGTGCACATGCATGCGCCAGGAAGCTGAGCTTCTGGTTTTTGGCGCGCCAGCTGGTCTTCGCACGCGCATCCGTGCCAGAAACCGGAAGCTCAGCTTCCCGGCGCGTGCATGCGTGCCGGGGAACTGCTCTTCCGGTTTCGGGTGCTCCCCCCCGCACACTCCCGTTTCAGCATTTGGTGCTGAAAAGGTTCACCAACAAGAAGGGTCTTGAGCAGGGGGTTGGACTAGAAGACCTCCAAGGTCCCTTCCAACTCTGTTACTCTATTATTCCTAGGATCTGTTGGCCCCCACCTTGGCCTTGACTTTCTAAATAAAGAAGAAAATATCTATATATATTTGGATCTAGAGCTAAATCAAGATATATAGATACAGTATATCTCTATACAGACCTATATAGACATATATAGATATAGATGATACAGATATAGATTTAGATTATAGATACATAGATGTAATGTTTACATTAGCTAATTATATATACAATTGTTACTGTTTATTGTAACCACATATATCTTCCATTTTGTGTTTTTTTTTCTGTTATACTTTTTCACTCATTTTTTAAACTTTTTTTAAATACGTTTTAAAACGTATTTTTAAATTTTGTATACCTTTTTGTCTTTTATTTTGTTTTTTTCTTATTTTTCTATCACTATTTTAAAGGTAATTTTATTGATTCCTTTAGCCTATGACATTTACAGAAGTCAAACGTAAAGAAATATGTTTAAAAACCTGGATTTTCTATTTATGTCGTTAGAAATCTACCTCACGTAATATCTGTTTTCAGTTAAGGCTATCCATTCAAAGAAGCTGATGTTACTGTATATGTTTGCATTTTCTTTCAGATAAGAAAAAGCTAAGTTAATTTCTAGAATATCAGCGATATAAACCCTTGAGATACCAGTGTAATCCCAAAACACCATCATATTGAATGGGACAAAAACATGATCCATTTGAGGCCAGATTTAGCATTTCAATATCTATATCATCTATCTCTATCTCTATCTCTATCTCTATCTCTATCTCTATCTCTATCTCTATCTCTATCTATCTCTATCTCTATCTCTATCTCTATCTCTATCTCTACCTCTACCTCTATCTCTATCTCTATCTCTATCACTATCTCTATCTCTATCTATATCTATATCTATATCTATATCTCTATCTATATCTATATCTATATCTCTATCTCAATCTCTATCTATATCTATATCTCTAACNCTATCATCTATCTATCTATCTATCTATCTATCTATCTATCTATCTATCTATCTATCTCTCTATCTATCTATCTATCTATCTATCTATCATCTATCTCTATCTCTATCTATCTAACATCTCTATCATCTATCTATCATCTATATCTATCTATCTATCTATCTATCTATCTATCTATCTATCTATCTATCTATCTATCTATCTATCTATCTATCTATCTATCTATCATCTATCTATCTGTCATCTATCTATCTCTATCTCAAGCCTGGGGTGACCCTCAAGTATATAGAAGTGATAGACACTTTTGCAGGATCCAGGATCAAAACTAGCTGGTGGTACACTTGCAATTGTGTGTTTCTATCTGGTGTGAGAAGGATTGGCAACAGTCCTTCTGTTCACCCTAGACTGGATTATCACAATATATTTTACATGGAGATGTCTTTAAAGACTCTGGAAATAATGCAGAAAAGAGCAATAAAGAGGATTAGAGGGCTGGAGGCTAAAATATATGAAAAACGGTTGCATGAATTGGGTTTCTCTATAGTGAAAAGAAGGATTAGAGGGGACATGATAGCAGTGTTACAACATTTGAAGGGCTGCCAGAAAGAAGAGTGGGTCAACTTATTTTCCAAAGCACCAGAACACAAGACAAGAAGCAATGGATGGAAACTAACCAAGGAGAGAAGCAACCTAGGACTAAGGAGAAATTTCCTGACAGTGAGAACAATCAACCAGTAGAACAGCTTGCCTTCAGAAGTCGTGGGTGTTCCATCACTGGAGGTTTTTAAGAAGAGACTGGGCAGCCATTTGTCTGAAATGGTATAGGGCCTCCTGCTTGAGCAGTATGTTGGACTAGAAGACCTCCAAGATCCTTTCCAACTTTGATGTTCTATGTCTGACTAAACTTCCATGCCACAAATGGACAATTCTTCAAAAGATATTATTATGATGTGGTGGCCCCATTTATTTATTATTTGTTTTCTTTTATAAACTAAAATCCATTAAAAAATGAATTGCTAATTTGAATGGTGGTTTTTTAACTCTTGGGGATGGGGTTGCTGTTTCATAAACATACCTGCTTAAAAAAATAACATTATTTAAACACAAATGCATGCCAGGAAATATAAGGCAAGTACTTAGAAGCTGAAAACTGACCTACCCAACATCATTTAGAGCAGGGGTGTCAAACTCAAGGCCTGCGGGCCGGATCAGGCCCACGGGTGCTTAGATCTGGCCTGCCGGCTGCCCTGGAAACAGCGAAGGCCCGGCACATGGTGCCTCTGCCAACGAAAACTGAGCTCCATTTTTGCTGGCAGAGAGCTGCAGGGGGCTGTCATGGCCGAAAATGGAGCTCAGGAACCCATTTTCGCTGGCAGAGCGCTTGGGCCACCACAGGCGCCCCTGACACGAATGACATCAAGCTGGCCACACCCACCCTGGCCACACCCACTCCCCCCCCCGAGGTCAAACACAACCCTGATGCGGCCCTCAATGAAATCGAGTTTTACACCCCTGATTTAGAGAGAGCCTTAAAATTCAGAGCTGCACTAAAGAACTTGAACACAGCCAACTCTATGTCTAAATCAAGTTTTTATTTTGTTTTTGCCAGACGGTGGGAAAAAAAAGATAGAATCCACAGATCTATCCCATTCCTGCCACGAAGTGAGAGCGGAGCCTCCCTTCTCTTTTCCAAGCAAGCCAGATCCCTTCTTATCAAATGTGTCACTCAGAGAAATAATTGCCAGCCATAATGGTTGCAACTGCCGAATACTCCAAGCACAATTTATCTGTATCTGTTCCATCTTTCAACTTCAAAAGCTCCGGCTGCCTTACAGATCACATCAAAACGACATCCCTATCGTTGATGACAGTGGTCTAATGCAATACAGAGAAGTCAAATCACTCATCCGGATAGGCGAGAAAAGCTTGTGCCAAAATCTAAGCCTGAGCGGGGGGCTCAACACTCCTCTTCTGATCAGCATTTGAAGCAGTAACAGCAGCTTCATTTGACATTCAGATGTATTCGTATTTGGAAACAGCTTGCTCTTAGGGAAATGCAGCACAAGAGACACAGGAAGAGGCCGAGGGGTAGGAGGAAGATTTAATTAATGTGGCACAAAGTCATGGACAAAAAGAGAGGGCAGAGTTCACTGTTTGGAGCCAGAATTGAGTTGATTAAACATCAGTAGGGCCACATGAAGAATATGAATAGCAAACAAATACTTGAGTACTGATAGAAGAGAATATCTGTAGCTCAGGGTTGAGCTGTGGGGTCCTTGGTGGTGTCTAGGCTTGGTGGTTTTCTTGCAGATGTTTTGTTACCCAACTCGGTAATATCACTGGTGATGTTCCTTTGTTGGTCTGCAAGAAAACCACCAAGCTCAGAGACCACCAAGGACACCACCAATACTTGAGTTCCTCAACCTGAACTTTATTCCAAGGTTATCCAAGTTCTCGTTGGCTATTCTAGAAAGCATTGCTTGAAGATGTCAACCCCCAGCCAAATACATATTCTCATTCAGAGGTGGGTTCCTGGTGGTTCAGACCGGTTCTTTAGAACCGGTAGTGTGAATTTCCCTGCACTCACTGAACCGGCAGCGATGGCTGGCTGGACACCCCCCCCCCAAACCGGCTCTCTCAGCGGCCGCCATTTTGTTTTTCGCTTCTGCGCATGCGCAGAAGCTGTTTTTTGCTTCTGTGCATGCGCAGAAGCTGGATTTTCAGTACTGCGCATGCACGCACCCATGCGGCGCGGGAGGAAGCAAACCGGCAGCGAGGCAAGTTAGAACCCACCCCTGTTCTCATTCCATATCAAGTATGGATATGTGTGTGCAATTCTTATAGAAAGGCACAACGGCCTAACTTTTATTGAGCAACTTGTCCCCAAAGAAGATTGGGCAAAATGAAATGATCCAATTATCACCCACTAATTAAGGTAAGCAATGAAGGGAAAATGAAGTAGTTGGGAAGGGAATCAAAGTGTTTATTGCACAGCAGAATTGATAACTTCTTAAGAATAGGGGACAGCAACGCTAACACCACAGCTTTCTCTGTTCCATCTCCCCGAGCCTGTTTTTCAATCGATGAAAGACCACATGGTTATTTTTTTATATTGATCTTGTGTGGGGAAAAGGCGGGGGGGATGTGTTACTCTTGGGAATTATGAAGTTGAATATTGTAGCTTTTGTAACACCTTCTCAGTCTGCCTTTAAAACGTTGGACGTTGTCTAACTGGGTCTTATTCAGTCTCCTGGTAGGGAGTTCACAATTTATTAAAATGGCTCTGTATTTCATATATCTTGAGGCTAAAGCGCTCCCCAAAGAGAACTTGGAGTGTTCTAACAGGAAGAATATAGCTATGCTTTGCCTAACATTTTAAGATTTTTGGGATTCATAATAGCAACCTGTTTTCTTTTATCTTGTAAAACTCTTTTTTTTTTTTAGCGAGTTTCTAGAACTGGAATGGGACAACTCACCACGGCCAACTTGCCGCGGGACAACTCGCTGCAGGACAATTTCACCATTCAATTTAATTGTTTAACATAAATAAATAATTGTTTTAATTTTTGTCATTCACATTTCATTCTGTCTCTTCTTTTGCAGCCTTTCTTTAATGATTCTATTTGACTATTTCTTTGATATTAGTGTAACTCTTGCCCCATGGAAAGTTGGCCATGGTGAGTTGTCCTGTGGCAAGTTGGCCATGGCGAGTTGGCCATGGCAAGTTGGCCATAGTGAGTTGTCCTGTGGCAAGTTGGCCATGGCAAGTTGGCCATGGCGAGTTGCCAGTGGCGAATTAGCATAGACCCTTCTAGAACTGCCTATGTTAAACCTCTATCCAAATCCTCTTTATAACTCTTACGCTATGAAATCTAGAGATTCTAGAAATAACATTGCATGGTTGAATCCATCCCTCTAATTTTATATGAATGATACAGGAACTTATCACTGAAGCCACATTAGTCTTGATTTAAGGTATTTTGACACATTATTATAGCACTCCGCTTTCACTTCACACCTGCCACCTTGTCACTCAGGTGGATGGGGAGTGGGGGGGGAAAACCAATTTTAACGTCAATCAGGAAATCCTGAGGGAAATGTAATGCGTTAAGAAGTATTACCCTTTGCCCGCAACAATTTTCTAGCATTGGAGCTAAAGGACATATGCCAGCAATAATGAAAGAACAAGTCTTCATGAAGGCCTTCTGGATTGAGAATGGCTGTCGAGTTCATGTGGCGTTGTCATTTTGGTTACAGTTAATGGAAGAGGGTTCTCCAGTGCTCTGACATGGCCCATTTTCTTTTCCAATATTCCTGGGGTTGGCCTAACCGTGGGCTGATGGTCACCAAGTACTAGTTTTGTGACATAAGAAAGATGTTAGCCTCTGGAAAGAACTTGACCGTTCACACTTAAGAAAACTTCCACCTTTGCTGGACCAGGTATCTCCCTCTAGAGTTGCACTTCATCAATCCTTGCGCTGAATTTTCTATCTTTTGAAATTTTGACAGTGAATTCTGTCATATCAGGCCTCAACATTGTGTGACCAGCAGCATCTGCTGAGGGGTTCAAGGAGAGGAAATTCCAAAAACAGCATTGTGTTGCTATGAGGTAACTCCACCCTGTATGTGTATGTCTATTCCAATAGAGTCAGTTTGGCCCAGTGGTTAAGGCCCCAGGCTAGAAAGCAGGAGACATTGTGAGTTCGAGTCCTGCCTTGACCATGAAAGCCAGCCGGTTGACCATTGGCCTGTCACTCTCTCTCAGCCCAACTCACCTCACAAGTTGTTTTTGTGGGAAAAATAGGAATAACTGAATGGAAGGGGCCTTGGAGGTCTTCTAGTCCAACCTTCTGCTCAAGCAGGAAACCCTATATCATTTCAGATAAAATGGTTGTCCAATCTCTTCTTAAAAGTCTCCAGTGATGGAGCCCACACAATTTCTGGAGGCAAGTCGTAGGAGGAGGAAGGTGTGTTGGATATGTTTGCCCCCTTATTATTTATAATTTATAATAACTCGCCTGAGTTATTTGTAAAAAGAATAAAGATATAAGTGATAGATGATAGATAGATAGATAGATAGATAGATAGATAGATAGATAGATAGATAGATAGATAGATAGATAGGAGAGAGACAGAGATAAAGGAAAGTCCTCTCTTCATTCCTACAGGGCTAAGAGAAGTTGTGGTTATGTTCAATAAATTTACATTTCATTTCATTTTTTAATTTGGGGAGAAGATGGCAATGGGATTTCTTTCACAGCAACCTCCCAAATATTTTTAAAGAGAGTGATTGAACATCAAGAGATTGAATTCCACCAAAAGCAACTATCTTGAACATTGGATTGCATTTTTATCCCATTCGACAGGTAAAAGTGGTCTGGATGAATTACAAGACCGAAAAGAGAAAAACATGACCAAAAATGCAGTAACAAAGACAGGGAAAGGAGGAGAGGAAAAAAATCAATATATGAAACCTGCCATGTCACTATAGTTTAGGAACGTCAAATTGGAGCCAGAGATAGTAGTACTTCAGAAAGAACTCAGTGCTCATCAGTAGAACGTTAGACAAAGCAATTTGTTGCACCGATACCAACAATTTTACATTGCAATAGCTATATAGCAATAGCACTTAGACTTATATACCGCTTCACAGTGCTTTACAGCCCTAAGCAGTTTACAGAGTCAGCCTAGTGCCTCCAACAATCTGGGTCCTCATTTTACCGACCTCGGAAGGATGGAAGGCTGAGTCAATAGCAATAGCAACAGCACTTAGACTTATATACCGCTTTACAGTGCTTTATAGCCCTCTCTAAGCAGTTTACAGAGTCAGCCTATTGCCCCCCCACAATCTGGGTCCTCATTTTACCGACCTCGGAAGGATGGAAGGCTGAGTCAACCTTGAGCCAGTCAGAATCAAACTCCTGGAGTGAGCAATGAGTTAGCCTGCAGTACTGCATTCTAACCACTGCACCACAGCATCCAGAGAAATTCCAACCTAACCCTACTTATGTTTTCTACCACATTTACAAAAACATCATTTTTCAAAATATGCAGATCAGTTAGGGAAAAAGTAACCCTCTGTAAAATAGAGAGTTGTACCTGGAAGTCCAAGACAGTGGAATATAATGTATATATTTTGCTATAGAATAGAAACCAGTAACTTAAAAATACTTCAACCTGAAAACATGTTAAACAACAACTTTGTTTTGGAGATGATGGTTGTGAAAACCATCTTCCCATAAAATATATCAGATCCTGGACATGACGCCATGTTTAATTACGGAAACCTATATAAAATCTTGTCTGCAGGACATAAGTGAAGTCCCTTGAGGAACATTATTAGTTTTATTTCAGCTATTGGAGGCAGGGGTTTTGAAAGCTCCTTTTATTAGTCTTCAGATGATCTTCCTGAAGAAACTCTCCAAAATTCAGTACAGGATTCATTTTGGTAAAGATTCCCTCGAATCTGTCCTACTAGAAGGCTGCAGAATTGGGTTTTTGTGGAAAGAAAATGAAATATATCCTCCCTCTGTTTGGAAAACATGGCCTGATGTTTTATGACATTCAATCAACTGGTTAACCAGGACTCCACCTTTTGCATTTCATGTTGAACAGAACATGATTATCTGCACGTCAGTTCCTCTCAGGCCTACTTAGAATATCATCAGAATTGGAAGGGACCCTCTGCTCAAGCAGGAAACCCTATACTATTTCAGACAAGGGGCTATCCAATCTCTTCTTAAAAAGCTCCAGTGATGAAACACCCACAACTTCTGAAGGCAAGCTGTTCCGCTGGTTGATTGTTCTCACAGTTATGAAATTTCTCCTTAGTTCTAGGTTGCTTCTCTCCTTGATTAGTTTCCATTCATTGTTTCTTGCCCTGCCCTCTGGTGCTTTGGAGAATAAGTTGACCTTCCCACTCTTCTTTGTGACAGCCTCTCAAATTTGCTATCATGTCACCCCTAGTCCTTCTTTTCACTATACTAGACATACCCAATTCCAGCAACGGTTCTTCATAGATGAACTTAGACTTCTTCTTTTTTTATTTCATTTATTTGTTTGTCAAACATGTACAAGATAGCAGGTATAGGTATAAACATAAACATAAACAAAGTAAGTACAGATAAATGAGAACAATAGGACAGTAAGAGAAGGGATGGTAGGCACAATGGCACGCCCCTTACAGACCTCTTAGGAATGGGGTGAGGTTGACAGTAGACAGTCTAAGGTTAAAGTTCTGGGGGTTTGGGGAAGAAACCACAGAGTTAGACGTCTTTTAAAAATGAAGAGAAAATAGCCAATAACAAAGATCAGCCACATAGACCCTATACCCATGATGGCGAACCTATGGCACGCGTGCCACAGTTGGCACGCGGAGCCATATCTGCGGGCACACAAGCCATTGCCCTAGCTCAGCTCCAGCGCGCATGTGCGCGCCGGCCAGCTCATTTTCGGCTGGCCCCGCCCATGCTGCTCCTCACCTCCCAGTAAAAAAAGGTTCGCCATCACTGCCCTATACCATTTCAGACAAGTGGCTACCCAATCTCTTCTTAAAGACCTCCAGTGATGGAGCACCTACGCTTCTGAAGGAAAGTTGTTCCACTGATTAATTGTTCTCACTGTTAGGAAGTTTCTCCTTAATTCCAGGTTGCTTCTCTCCTAAAATATC
>QLTV01001814.1:1082549-1101380 GCA_003457575.1 Thermophis baileyi | reverse complement strand
TTGGAAATGGGCCCTTTCCGGCCCCCGGGGGGGGAGACCGTTTTCCCCCTCCCCAGGCTCCAGGGAAGCTTCTGGAGCCTGGGAAGGGTGAAAAACAGACCTACCAGGCCCACCGGAAGCTGCTAGGCCCAAAATGGGGTGCGGGGGGGTCGTGCATGCATGCGCAGGGGGTGGGGCAGCACGGGGGGTCGTGTGCATGCGCAGGGGCACATGGCATGTGGGGGGGCATTGAATTATATGGGTGGGCATGCGCATGCACGCTATCGTGCGTGGGCACGCACTTTCGGCACCCGAGGAAAAAAAGGTTCGCCATCACTGCCCTATACCATTTCAGACAAGTGGCTACCCAATCTCTTCTTAAAGACCTCCAGTGATGGAGCACCTACGACTTCTGGAGGCAAGCCGTTCCACTGGTTAATTGTCCTCACTGTTAGCAAGTTTCTCCTTAATTCCAGGTTGCTTCTCTCCTCGATTAGTATCCATCCATTGCTTCTTGTCCTGCCTTCTGGTGCTTTGGAAAATTAGCTGACCCCCTCTTCTTTGTGGCAGCCCCTCAAATACTGGAACACTGCTATCATGTCACCCCTTAATAATAACAACATCTCTTGTTGACTTTCTTAAATCCAGCAGGCCTTAGATATGCCTTTATTCCAGGGCCAAAAACATAATCACACTAACATTCAAAATGCAGAACATGCATGAAACTGTTGTGACCTAGCGCGGCAAACCCCCCAGGAAACGACACACACACACACTGTTGTCCAAAATAAAGAAGGCTTTATCACTAATAAATGCTTAGTGATAAGTTAATTTCAGGGTTTCTCCCAAAGTGCCTGTTGCAAATCACAGAACACTTTGGCCAGGATTTCAAATACAAAAAAACACAAACAGATCATTAAGTCCTTAAATTCCTCACTTGCTGGAATTGGCCGAGAGCCCGGACTGGAGTTAGTCCAACTGATATCACCAAAAGTGTAAACAACTCACTGCTTAGTATTAAAGTGAATCCTCATTCTTTGCCAAAATGTTTGTTTTCAAGCACCGAACACTTTGGCCGGGATTCCAAATATGCAAGACACAAGCAGGTCATTAAGTCCATCAAATACAGTTACTTGCTGGAGTTGGCCCAGAGCCCGGACTGGAGTCAATCCAACTGATAGGAACGAAGTTCAAACAGCAGCCAAGGTGAATACAAACAGTTGTCTCCAGCAAGAGTGTGTGGTGTGCTCCAACCTTATATAGTCTTAGGGCGTGGTCCCTCTGCCTGCAGGTTTACCTGTGAGGAGACCTCCTTCTACAAAGCCACTCTTGCCGGCTAGCTGCCCTGCGTGCCCTAGCATCAATCAGAGGCTCCTCCTCTTCACTGGAGTCACTTAACTCCTGCTGGGAAGGTGCAGAAGGCCCTGGTTGAGTATCGTCCTCTGGCCCTGCGTCCTCCTCGGTCTCAGACTCAGGTGCCGGAGATACAGACTGCTCTTGCCACCCCATGGTCGGTTCTTGGTCTTCCGGATCCATTTAGCAGCTGTGCAGGACTCGGGCAAGCCACAACAGAAACAAGAAATATCACCCTTATGCTTCCTGGTTTTTTTTTTTTTAAAGTAGCGCTGAAACAGGAAAGGGAAGATTTATTAATTTTAGGCTAGTATTAGGAAAGCGGTTCAATACCGAGCATCTTTTTAATGAACAACCTAACACCAGCAGTGATATAGGGCGCTTTCTTCTTACACAGAATAAACCAGTGTCGTCTTCTTTATTATTTTTTCCCCACTTTAGTTTCTTGATATATAGCTTGGCTTTGCCTCATCGTTCTACTATGATTCAAACAAACATTAGAGAGAATTTTTTTCCACTTAAATTCCTCACTGCCACAGAAGTAAATATCTTACTTTTATGAAACACCATTCCTTAAAGATAAAATAGAATTCCTCCGCACTCTCTCAGACGGATTTGCCGTAAGTCAGATACTTATGTTCAGACCACGAGCTAGGAACGCCATCCGTCTTCGGCTCTGCGATGGTACTGAACTGCTTCTTAACAAGGTGCCCGTTTAGGAAGCTTCATGACCGATAACAATGAATGGATTTTTATTTTTTTTTATTTTTTTTTAGTGCCACACGGTGGTTGCCGCAATACGTCTTTGGCTCGAATGGAAAGGCAATTAAGAAGAGCACAGCTGAGCCAAGAGGGGTCAATGAGAGCATATTGCTCTTGAAGACTAAGCATTATTATAAAGTAGAACAAGGTGAGGGGCGTAAAAGACTGATTCAAACTTTTTGCAACTGTGTGTATCTTATCTGTATCCCTTTCTCTGCAAAACAAAGACATATTTAATGTCCAGGCATTGGTATTGTTTTTTTTAACCCTCTGGGAAGTAACAAGTATCTGATAGTAGCAAAACTACATGCCTGCTGTTTAGAGAATGCTCTCTCTCTCTCTCTCTCTCTCTCTCTCTCTCTCTCTCTCTTTCTCTCTCTCTCTCTCTTTCTCTCTGTCTCTTTCTCTCTCTCTTTCTTTCTACCTTGCTGAATTCCATTCCGTTCCATTCCATTCCATTCCATTCCATTCTATTCCATTCCATTCCATTCCATTCCTTTCCATCTCTCCCGCTCTCTCCCACTCTCCCTCCCTCTCCCTCCCTCTCCCTCTCCCTTCCTCTCCCTCTTTCTTTCCCTTCTTCTCTCTATCTCTCTCTCCCTCTCTCTCCCTCTCTCTGTCTCTCCCTCTCCCTCCTTCTCTCCCTCCTTCACTCTCCCCCTCTCTTCCTCTCTCCCTCTGTCTCTCCCTCTTTCTCCCTCTCTCTCTGTCTCTCTCTCTCCTTCTCCCTCCCTCTCTAAATAAAGAGGAAATAAAGTGAAAATAAAGATAGGAAAAATGGGGGCAGGAAGTGAGGGCTAAAGGAAAAAAAAGCAGAAAAGCATTAACTTCTGACTCTTTTCAGCACAGTAGAATAAAAATAATCATAGTTCATGGCAGTGGTGAAATCCAATTTTTTTTACTACCGGTTCTATGGGCGTGGCTTGGTGGGCGTGGTGTGGCTTGGTGGGCGTGGCTTGGTGAGCGTGGCAGGGGAAGGATACTGCAAAATCTCCATTCCCTCCCCACTCCTGGGGAAAGGATACTGCAAAATCCCCATTCCCTCTCCACTCCTGGGGGAAGGATATTGCAAAATCTCCATTCCCACCCCACTCTGGGGCCAGCCAGAGGTGGTATTTGCCGGTTCTCCGAACTACTCAAAATTTCCGGTACCGGTTCTCCAGAACCTGTCAGAACCTGCTGGATTTCACCCCTGGTTCATGGTCTTCTAATTTGGGTAGTCTCTTCTTTTAGAGAGTCACCTATTCTTGAATTCAGAGAAAAGAGCAGGCATCAAAATACAATTTCAAATCTGGTAAACCCAAACTTCCTCTTTCTTTAACATCTTGCATCTTGCAGTAGTTTGCATCTAAATCTCGATTTAGAAATATATTTTCACCGTTGTTTAAATAGAGTGTTAATTGTCAATATTGGTAAAGTCTGAAATAATAACAACATCGTTGGTAAGACATTAATCTTAATTACAGAGTTCTACTCAGTAAGAATAATTGCAAATGATCTAGTCTTGCTAAGTCTTTTTAAATATCATCCCAAACAGGCACAAAATTGTTTCGAAACAATTTAAAGTTTGCATTTGTCAATATAAACCCAATATATTTAACCTTTTTTCTCCATCTTGAAGCTCAGCTTTCATGTCAATATTTCATAATCTTGAAAAGCCATATTCTTAAAAATGACTTCTGACCTTCTTTTTAACAGATTATTACAATTTTATTTCCCCTCCTCGCTCTTAAATATTTTTCAGTTCTCTTTATACCCTCCTTTAATCTGCGTCGTTCTTAATCTTCAGATCCATAAATCATCAATTCATATTGTTTTGTCTTTCAGCTAAAAATGCATATAAAGTATCTAGTCTTTAAAAAATAATGTTTGCTCCTTGTTCGCTGACCGAATAGGTATGTTTCACCTGGTGCTTAGGAAATTCCAAAGTCATTTCCATCCACTGCTTACAGACTAGCTGGGATATTTTAGGAAAGTTGCTTGGAGACCAGTCTTTTGCACAACTGTACAGAAAAAGAAAAGTCTCATTTTTGAGCAAGGGTGGATAAGAGTATCATTGCATAGTTGCATCCTTTCCGTATTTATTTACAACTCTTAAGGACATCTTAGGCTATGCCAGATTAAAAAATGCCCAGCGGCATACCACTCTGTTGAATCAACCATTGAGAGCCATGGTGGCGCAGTGGTTAGAATGCAGCATTGCAGGCTAATTCTGCTGACTGTCAATTGCCAGCAGTTCAGCAGTTCGAATCTCACCAGGCTCAAGGTTGACTCAGCCTTCCATCCTTCCGAGGTCGGTAAAACGAGGACCCAGATTGTTGGGGGCAAGAGGCTGACTCTGTAAACCCGCTTAGAGAGGGCTGTAAAGGACTGTGAAGTGGCACATAAGTCTAAGTGCTATTGCTATTCAATGTAGAGAAAAGTAAAGCCTTACACTTAGGCAAGAAAAAACCAAAAGGACACATATAGACTGGGTGAAACTAGGCTTAATAGCAGTAACTGTGAGAGGGATCTTGGAGTCTTAGTGGACAACCAGTTAAATATGAGCCAGCAGCAGTGGTGAAATCCAGCAGATTCCGGAGAACCGGTAGTGGAAATTTTGAGTAGTTTGGAGAACCAGTAGCGGAAATTTTGAGTAGTTCGGAGAACTGACAAATACCACCTCTGGCTGGCCCCAGAATGGGGTGGGAATGGAGATTTTGCAGTATCCTTCCCCCAGGAGTGGGGAGGGAATGGGGATTTTGCAGTATCCTTCCCCTGCCACGCCCACCAAGCCACGCCCACCAAGCCACACCACACCCACCAAGCCACGCCCACAGAACCAGTAGTAAAAAAAATTGGATTTCACCACTGGCCAGCAGTTTGCGGTGGCAGCCAAAAAAGCCAATGCAATCCTAAACTGCATTAACAGAGGGATACAATCAAGATCAAGGGAGGTACTAATACCACTCTATAAAGCCTTAGTAAGACCACACCTAGAGTACTGCATCCAGTTTTGGTCACCACACTATAAAAAAGATGTTGAGACTCTAGAAAAAGTGCAGAGAAGAGCAACCAGGATGATTAGGGGACTGGAGGCTAAAACATACGATGAACGATTGCAGGAACTGGGCATGGCTAGTCTAGTGAAGAGAAGGACCAGGGGAGACATGATATCAGTGTTCCAATATTTGAGGGGCTGTTACAGAGAGGAAGGGGGGTCAAGCTATTTTCCAAGGCACCTGAAGGCCAGACAAGGAATAACGGATGGAAACTGATCAAGGAGAGATTCAAATCTGGAAATAAGGAGAGATTTTCTGACAGTGAGAACAATCAACCCATGGAACAGCTTGCCTTCAGAAGTGGTGGGAGCTTCATCACTGGAAGCTTTCAAGAAGAGACTGGACTGCCGTCAGAAATGGTGTAGAGTCTCCTGCTTGGGCGTGGGGTTGGACTAGATGATCTACAAGATCCCTTCCAACTCTGTTAATCTGTTAATCTATAAACCAGTGGTCTCTAACCTTTCTGGCTTTGTGGACTGGTGGTGGGGGGAGGGAGAGAGGGGATGGTTCTTGGTTCCTGGAAGGGTGGGTGAGGGTGCACACGTGCAGCTCCATTTGCATGAGTGGTGGGTACACACACACACTGCTTGCACAAATGGAGCTGTGCGTGCAAGTGGAGCTGCGTGCATGTGTGCACTCACCTGTTGCTTCTACCACCTGGTTCTGAATGGGCTGCAGGGCCCAGGGGCAGTAGTGATTTCTAAACCCCGTTGCTACTTGTTCACTCGTGAGCATGCGCGATGCTTCTGCGCATGCGCAGAACCGTCCTGGGCGGGTGGTTGGAGCCTCTTGCCGCCGCCACTACCAGTTCACAGAACCGGGCCGAACCGGGAGCAACCCACCATTGCCCAGGGGGTTGGAGACCCCTGCTATAAACCATTCATGAAAGGGAAGCAATCAAAGGTCAAAAAAGGACGCCAACAGATCTAAACAGTCTTCCTCCTTCAATGTCTATTAACCAACCCTCAGATCGTCCCAAAGGTGCTTTTTCAGGAGGCAACTGGACTTTCTTGTTTTTTTTTCTTTTGAAGACGTTTCGCTTCTCATCCAAGAAGCTTCTTCAGCTCTGACAGGATAGTGGGGAATGGAAGGATTTATAATCCTTGCAGACAGAGCTGGTCATTTGCATCCTTTTAGAAGCACTTAGAGGTTTATCTGTGTCTTCAGGGTCACCTGAGTGGTGCTCCTGGTTCCTGTAGTCTGCCATTTTTTCCTCAGGAAATCCATTCCTACTCCCACACCATTCAAAGGGTGTTCATCCTAAATTGTATAGCTAAAAGTCTGTAGAGATTCTCAGTCATCCGGGTCATGGTTGTCCCAAAGGTGCTTTTTCAGGAGGCAACTGGACTTTCTTGTTTTTTTTTCTTTTGAAGACGTTTCGCTTCTCATCCAAGAAGCTTCTTCAGCTCTGACAGCATAGTGAAGAATGGAAGGATTTGTATTCCTTGCAGAGGGCCGTTGAAGCACTTGGAGGTTTATCTGTGTCCTCAGGGTCACCTGAGTGGTGCTCCTGATTCCTGTAGTTTTTTTTTATTTTACCCCCTGGAAATCCATTCCTACTCCCACACCATTCCAAGGGTGTTCATCCCAAATTGTATAGCTAAAAGTCTGGAGAGATTCTCAGTCATCCAGGTCATGGTTGTCCCAAAGGTGCTTTTTCAGGAGGCAACTGGACTTTCTTGTTTTTTTTTTTCTTTTGAAAACATTTAACTTCTCATCCAAGAAACATTTTTAGCTTTGCTGATAATATATCTAAAACCATTGGTTTCTGTTCTAAGCCGTGAAATCACACTAAGGCAGGAACAAGTTGAACAAGCAAACTTAGATGGGAAAAAGTTTTGATCTGAAATATTTGGAGATGATTGGACTCAAGCTAGAATTAGGACAGGGGTGGGCTTCAAAAATTTTAGCAAGGGGTCCTCTGCCTGGTTGCTGGGTGGGCGTGGCCATGGTGGGTGTGGCCTAGTCGGCCTCCTGCACCATGGTGGGGGGGCGTTTTTGCCCTCCCCGGGCTCTGGAGGCTTTTCTCCAGCCTCCGGGAAGGCAAAAACGGCCTCCCCAGGCTCTGGAGGCCCTCTGGAGGCCAGAAACGGGCCCGTTTCCAGCCTTCCCGAACTTCCGGTAGGCCCATTTTTTGCTCTCCCCAAGCCTCCGCGCGTGCCCTCCACTTACCTGCATCCAAAATGGGCCGCGTGGGGACTCCTGGGAGGGGAGGGGTGGGCGGGGCCAGCCAGGAGTGGGATTTCGGGGTTCTCCGAACTGCACAGAATCTTAGCTAGAGGTTCTCCCGAACCCCTGCGAACCCCCAGCAGCCCACCCCTGGAAAGATGCAAATAAACTCGTGTAGCCAACCAACCAATCCAAGAATCATGGACAGTCTAAAATCAGTAAGATTCAGTTCCAACACACCCAAAGTCTGAAAGGTGAAATACTTTGTTTCCATCTCTTGGCCTATTTCTATCCTTCCGCGGTCAGTAAAATGAGGACCCAGATTGTTGGAGGCAAGAGGCTGACTCTGTGAACCGCTTAGAGAGAGCTGTAAAGCACTGTGAAGCGGTATATAAATCTAAAGGCTATTGCTATTTGCAGGTGCTTTTTTTTTCAGAATTGTTAATATACCTATAATGGTACAATGATGGTAACAAGGAATGTTGTCATTAGTGGTGGAAAGCTTTAATCTGAGTCGGTCAGATTATCTTCTATAAATCTTATTTTCTAACAGGTATAAAAATATCAATGGGGGAACATATCTTGTAGCATGTTCAACATAAAAGGGCCCGTTTTGTCAAGAGGTTAAGGCACCAGGCTAGAAACCAGGAGGCAATGAGTTCTAGTCCCACCTTAAACATTAAAGCCAGCTGGGTGATGTTGGCCAATCACCAGGAGACAGTGAGTTCTAGTCCCGCCTTAGGGGTGAAAACCAGCTGGGTGACTTTGGCCAATCACCAGGAGACTCTGTGTTCTCATTCCATCTTGGGCATGAAAGCAGGCTGATGGACTTTGGGTAGTTTCATTTTCTCTCAACCCAACCCATCTCAGAGAGTTGTTGTTTTGGGGAAAATAGATAGACAGACAGATAAAAATCTTATTTTGGTCTTTGACCAATAAAAATACATTCAGGAAAACAAAACAAAGCATAGTTAACTCCTAACATCAATGACTTGCTTGTAACCATTTGTGGATGACACTTACTCATAAGTAGAAAAACGTTGCCGCTTTGAGAGAGAGATTTATTCTGGCTATCTAACAAATAATGCAAATAACAATGATCAGAGTGCCTTGGAAATTTAGAAATTACTAGTAATATTACTATTTCCAATTCCAGAACATCACTTAAAGGCTTTTAAAAATATGTGACAGCTCCTCTTTCATAAAGAGAGAGAGAGCGAGAGAGAGAGAGATGAAAAGAAATCCCCCTGTAGGAAATATTTTTTGTATTAAATAGGAAGGAGAAGCATAAACTATCTTTATGTGCCCTTATTAACAAAGATATAAATGTGTAATGAGTTTAATTATTTAAGGATGTAACATACTGAGAGGATGATATTTTTTTTTAAAAAAAAAATGGAAGCACGAGCCGTTCAATGGCAGTTGTTTCAAAGCCCCCCAGATTTTGTCAAGCACCCCTATCGCTTGCAGAATTCATAAACCATGCAAACCTTCTGACATAACTATAAAATGTGGCATAAACCCTAGGAAGAAATAGCCATCCTGGAAAGGGTAACAGCATTTTTATGAGATTCTCAACTGCACCATGGCAACATCAACCCGTCAAAGCAAATGAAGGGTTGTAAAACTAAAATTAAAAATGATGAAAGGGACCTCAGCTTGCTAACAGCTTTCCAAGCTGTAAAGCTTTCAAATGTTATCTCTTCATTGGTTTGTTCAACCACACATGCCGTTGCTACCAAGCTTTAGCCTATCATGTAGTTTTCCCATCACTGCAGGCTACTGGATTTGATCGAGTTTTGCATGAAAAAAAAAATACCATTTTCACCCACCTTGCTAAATTCTCTTTCGTATCCTTCCTGGTTCATTTTTTTTTAAAAAATTGGGATTATATTGGCCCTTGAAGACTGCAGGAGTAATGGTGACAAAGACCCAGTGATCAGGTCCGATTGCAGGATTTCTGGAGCCCCAGGTGGTGAAGTCACTAAGAAGCCACCCATCCTTTCACTAATTTCATCCTGGTCTGGTTACCTAGAGCCAGTCTAGCCAGTTTCAGCCTCAACAAGTCAAACACAACTTGTCACCATGTGCAAAAGAATCATTAGAAGTGTCAGGCCTTGTCAGAGTATATTCATGAACTGGAATAGGGCATAGTAACAAGGTCAGCCAATGAATAGGCATGGCAACAGATCAGCCAATGGGAGCTGTTTGGAAACGGAAACAGTTTGGAGGCTGGGCGTGGCTTAGCTCTGAGTCTGTCTGCTGAATTGAAACTGAAACTGTTCTCTCCTCTGCTCTTGGTATTGTATATATTACCTCATGTGTTATTATGTATATCAGTGGTTCTCAACCTTTCTAATGCCGCGACCCCCCCGCGACCCCGCCGCTGCCGCGACCTCCCCCGCCGCCGCGACCCCCTCTGCTCCCGGTTTGGGCTTGCCTGCGGGTTCGCCGGACAGCTGATAGCGTGGAAGTGGGAGACTTTGCCCGGACGCTGCCATTTGGGTTCTTTTACCCTCTGCGCATGCGCAAAGCATTCTGCGCATGCGCAGAGGGTAGAAGAACCCAAATGGCGGCGTCCGGGCTACCAGCTGTCCGGCGACCCGCAGGCACGGCCGAACCGGGACCTTTTCACCCCTGCAGTGATGGTGGCACCAAGATGGTGGGATAACGCGCACGGCAACCCCTGTGAAATGGTCGTTCGACCCCCAAAGGGGTCGCGACCCACAGGTTGAGAACCACTGATGTATATAAAGAGAAGTAAATGAATCCTGCTGAAGCAGTTACCTGTGTGTGCTTTCTGGATTTGATTGCTGCAACAAATTCTGACAGACCTGCCACAACTTAAACCTCTAAATAGAAACCATCCTTAGCTGCATTTGTTGAGAAAGGCATTAGAGATCAAGTGTATTGCAGTAGTGCAAAGCCAGAAGTGAAAATCACCCTCTAAACTCCCTAAATTCTACTCTTCCTTCCCCTAACTCTCTCTCTCTCACTGCCCACCCTAGTGCAACCAATCAGGTTCAGGCAAGATGTTTTCCTACCGGTCAGTCCAAGTGACGTTTCTCATACAGAGCCCTCCTTCTCCCAGCTGGGTGACCTTGAGGCAGCATCTCAAGGAGGCACAAAACTTACTTACTTTTTCTGAAGCATTCCATCCTTCATTCCCCATTCCCACCGTCCATGGCAGTCTGTCACAAGAAGTTCAGGTTATTACTGGTTCATCTTTTTTGTTATTGGCTTTATCTCAGCTTGGAAAAAGATAAAGAGATAATGTCAACCGTCCCACTCATTCATCTAGCAAAGAAAGACTCCTTGGCCCATTGTTTTTGCCAAGAGTATACTTTACAGAAGCTTAGGTGGATACCGAAGTAGAGTAAGCTGAATCTGAGGTTTATCTATGCAAACAATACAAAGTAATTTTTCCTCTACACCCCACCCCCCGGCCATCCCCCAATTATCTGTAAATTTCCAGTTAGGTGCTTGCTGCGTCCTGCTTTCAATTCGGTCCATGAATTGAACAATTGTAGATTGTTTAGGGAACTGGTTCTCAGTTCCCAGCTCTGCATGCTGATAGTTGACCTTGACTGGCTGAAATTTCTCACAAGGCTCAGCTGGGCTTCCATCCCCCCACTTCTTCCTTACAGTCCAATCTTTCCCTCTCCCCCCCCCACCCCCGTTGCTAATGTCAGGCTGTCAGCTCATGAAGCTTGGATAGGAGGGATGCAGCCATGACAGATATAGATCACAAGGTGTGTTTTGGATTGATAAAACACACGTTAGGACAGCCTCAGAAAAGACAAGGATATTGTGTCAACGCTGCCTGGATGAAGTGGTGCCATGTGATTTTGTGATCCTCGGTTGCCCCTACACTTCAAGTCAAAGATTTACAGAGCGGTAGTGCACCCAGTTGCCCTCTATGGATCGGAGTGCTAACCAGTGATGGCAAAGCATAAGCAGGCCATACATGTGATGGAAATGAGAATGCTCTTATGTTGCCTTGGACTAATGCGATCTGACCATGCTATGAACGACGACATCCGATGTCGATTGGGAGTTATGCCAATTGTAGCAAAAAATTGAGAAGGAAGACTTTGATGGCATGGATACATTGTAGCAATAGCACTTAGACTTATATACCGCTTCATAGTGCTTTACAGCCCTCTCTAAGCGGTTTACGGAGTCAGCTTGTTGCCCCCAACAATCTGAGTCCTCATTTTACTGACCTCGGAAGGATGGAAGGCTGAGTCAATCTTGAGCCGCTCAGAATTGAACTCCTGGAGTGAGCAGTGAGTTAGTCCTGCAGTACTGCATTCTTACCACGGCACCACCACGGTTAGGTACGCGGTAAAGAAGATTCAATGGCAAGGATAGCCATGTGTCTAGACCTTGATGGCCAGTGACCCCATGGCAGACCCAAGAAAAGGTGGATGGATCTCATCAAAGAGGACATGAAATACATGGGTGTCGTGCCTGAAGAGGGCCTGGATCAACCCTAATGAAGACATCTTTGCCAACAAGAGGATCCTGCCATAGCATGGGAATAACACTCGGAAGAAGAAATATATGTCCTTTATATATTTATTCATAGTGTCATCAAGATCACGAGAAGTGTTATTACCATTCTATTCTGCACTAATGAGGCCATGCTGTTCTGGTTGCCATGATACAAAAAAAGATGCTAGAACCTTAGAAAAAGTGCAGAGAAGAAGAGCAAAGATGATAGTGGATCTGGAGGCTAAATCGTACAATGAGCACTTGGAGGATCAAGGTAGGACTAGCCTAAAGAAGAGAAGGATTAGGGGGTGACATGATAACTGCCTTCTGGTACTTTAGGAGCTGTCACAGGGAGGAGAAAAAATGTCTGACAAAATCAGAAATGAGGAGGTGATAAGTCGCCTGAGAAAGCCAAGGGAAAACCATGAAAAAGCGAAAGTTAGAATATTTTGGACATGTGATGCAACACCCGGAAAAATACAGCATACTTCACTTAATCCTCCAAAGAAAGATTGAAGGCAAATGAGGTCCAGGCAGAAGAAGAACATCATGGCTTCAAAATCTAAAGGACTGGTTTGAACAAAACTCAACAGCGCTTTTTTTGTGCGGCTGTTGATAAAAATAGGATCGCCAACATGATCGCCAACATCCGATGATGGATATGGCACAAGAAGAAGAAGAACAGGGAGAAGGGGGTTCATTTATTCTCCAAAGCATCTGAGGGCAGGACAAGAAGCCAAGCGTGGAAGCTCCTTAAAAAGAGATCCAATCTAGAACTAATGAGAAATTTCCTGACAGTAAGAACAATTAATCTAGGGAACGGTTTGTGGGTGTTGTGGGAGCTCCATCACTGGTTTTCAAGAAAAGTTTGGGCAGCCATTTGTCCAGATGCAATAAGGACTCCTGTCTTGTGCAGGGGGCTGGACTAGAAGTCCTTCAAGGTCCCTTCCAGCCCTATGATTCTATATCCATATTTGGCAAGCCGTTGCCAATGGCACAGGTGTGAGAATAAGAGTTTCGAAACAATGCTGAGGAATTGGCTTTATTTTCCCCAGGTCGAAGTGAACATGCTAAGTTGTCAATGTCTAATGGGCTTTCTAGAGGCATGTAATCCTTGAAGGAGATCTTCACAGCATTTTATGGTAGCAAGAAGATGCTGGTCAGACTTTGAATTATCTTCTTAAGCTTCATACAAGAGACGTAGAACAACTCTTGCTATCTCAGAAAACAACCAACCTTAGAAATACTGTACATTTTTATCTCCATTTTTAATCAAATCTTTGTGGCAAATATTTAGAAAGGAAGACCAAGCATGCCAATTGCATCTTTAAAAAAAAATACTTTGGTAAAAACATTTATTTCAGCACAGGGGTATATTACTGCAGATTCCATTAAAATATTATTTCAATGAGTATGCTAGCGGTCTTGTCAAGTTCTCATAGGTGCCCCCCTTAATACCTTTCAATGGAGACTGCTAAAAAGTGTACACGCTTTAGCATAAAACGGG
The DNA here is from genome assembly GCA_003457575.1 of Thermophis baileyi. Taxonomy (NCBI): domain Eukaryota; kingdom Metazoa; phylum Chordata; class Lepidosauria; order Squamata; family Dipsadidae; genus Thermophis; species Thermophis baileyi. Next base: position 1,088,072 of record QLTV01001814.1, on the reverse strand, counting down.
GGGGGGGGATGAGAAAATATTCTGATATCACAATGAAAGTTGACATCTAAAAATTTTGTCAAGGGCCATCTGGTTGCTTAGGCAACCCTAGAGTATCTATTCACACCCTTAGCAGCTGGTCAGGGACCTAGTGATGCTTCTTAGCTGGGAACGTAGCAGCTTGAAGTAGATAAGGGGGACCAGGGTGAAGTTCTTCAAAGCTACATCCAGGAACAGACTCTGCATGTAAACAATTGTGATGATGTAAGACTCCCAAGGCTACCTGGAAGGCTACCTTCTGGAAGGCAGAATGAATTGAATGAATGAAAAGCTAATACAATCCTGGGTTGTATAAACAGAGGCATAGAATCAAGATCACAGGAAGTATTAGTGCCGCTTTACAAAACCCTAGTAAGATCACACTTGGAATGCTGCAACCAGTTTTGGTCACCATACTACAAAAACAATGTTGAGACTTTGGTGGAAAAAGTTCGGAGAAGAGCAACTAAGATGATCAAAGGCCTGGAGGCTAAACCATATGAAGAGCGGCTGCAGGATTTGGGTCTGGCTAAAGAAAAGAAGAATTAGGGGTGACATGATAGCAGTATTCCAGTATTTGAGGGGCTGCCACAAAGAAGAGGGGGTCAAATTATTCTCCAAAGCACCGAAAGACAGGACAAGAAACAATGTATGGAAACTAATCAAAGGAGAGAAGCAACCTGGAATTAAGGAGAAACTTCCTAACAGTGAGGACAATTAACCAGTGGAATGTCTTGCCTTCAGAAGTTGTAGGTGCTTCATCACTGGAGGTTTTTAAGAAGAGACTGGACAGTCACTTATCTGAAATGGTATAGGTTCTCCTGCTTGAGCATGGGGTTAGACTAGATGACCTCCAAGGTCCCTTCCAGCTCTATTCTATTCTAAAAATTCCACCCTGCAAACTCCTTATATCTTGCCATTCCAGACATTTTAAAAGTAAACATATCCTTATGTCACAGCTGATGCTATGTCATGCTATTTTCTTGGCAAAACTTGCCTTTTGTGATTGCCTTTTTTTTTTTAAAGATTTTTCAGCTTTGCAAGGTAGTCCAGACCACAAGCCCACCCAGAAGTACTAATTCTAATTTTATGGTAAAGTTACATTAATAGTATGTTCTATGTCTGAAAGTACATATCTTTCTCCTCACCTTTATAGTCCAAAAAAAACCCTAAGGAGGGTTTTTCCTGAAATGTTGGCAATGTCCCCTTTCCTTCTGCATGCCAATTACCTCTTATTTCACCATTGACTAGTCTGGGGGTCTCCAGGAGGATTTTAGCCTCCTGGCAAGGTCTTTAGGAAGTTCAAGCTTCTGAATCTTTCCTTGCTTCTTGCCAATTCTCTTCATTCCTTGTAAATTGAGTGTGGAGTTGAAAATTATCAAGACAAAAAAAAAATACAAAATGGCAGCTGGTGGTGCACCTTTTCAGCACCGAACCTCCACAATTTTCACCTAGAACCTAGGTGAGATACAGGAAAAGTCACTCTAAAACAGGGCTGTCAAACTCTATTTCATTGAGGGCCGCATCAGGGTTGTGTTTGGCCGGGGTGGGCATGGCCAGGGTGGGCATTGGCAGCTCGACGTCACTCATGTCAGGGGCACCTGTGGCGGCCCGAGCGTTCTGTTAGAGAAAACGGGCTCCCGAGTTCCTTTTTCGGCTGCGACAGCCTCCTGCAACTCTCAGCCACAGGCGGTCACAGGTGGCCCTCCCAAGCTCCGTTTTCACTGGCAGAGGCACCATGGGCCAGTTCTTCGCTGTTTCCAGGGTGGTCCAGATCTAAACACCCCGCAGGCCAGATCCAGCCCCCCGGGCCTTGAATTGGATACCCCTGCTCTAAAACATGACTTGGCAAGGCACGTACTTAAGGCTAACGGAACCTTTTTCCTCCAGGATACTTGCAAAATTTCCACAGAAATTTCAGTGGGACCGTTGAAAGCAGCAACGATATAACAGCACCCAACTAGAAGACATCAACATTGGTCAATTTCCAGCTTTTGAGTGCCGAAGAGCATTCCTTTCTCACAGCCTCTGAGCAGAAGCAGTGGGAAATTAATTTCTTCTGTTCAATGGTGCAGTGGTGTATCTTTTTATTACATAACAATATTCTACCTTTAATTACACTGCTTACAAATGTACTCACGCACTGTAAGGCACCACAGCGTAAGGCACACAGACTTAACTTCTGTTCCACGGAAGAGTAAACAAGTTCTATAAATTTATACATTTTCTCAGGTTAATGTCCATCACCGAAGGCATCTTTGGATGTTCATTGTGGAGATAATTGTTGGCTGCATTCATATGCATGAACTGGACCTGAAATTCTTTATAAAAGTGACTAATCCCATTACGAGCCATTGTCCTTTCCTTGGACCAGAGAAGGATGATGTTCTGCGTAGGTTAAAACTGGAACTGAACCCCAAATGGCTCATGTCCCTGATTATAATAGGCTAAAAGACCATAAGAATCTTTCACCTGATTTTAATCGATTATGACAATCATGTATTTTGAGGCAGCTGAGCGAGGACGATAATGCTTTGCATAGTATGCGAATAAATTGGATTTCCCCAGAAAACTATCAGGAGCTCCTCAAGGAGAATGCAAAAACACAACCTCCTAACTGCAGGAGGTGGTTACTAGTAGGGAGTGACTATGTAGATTCTCAGTCATCCAGGTCATGGTTGTCCCATGGATTGGACTGGATGCTTTTTTCAAGAGGCAACTGGACTTTCTGGTTTTTCTTTGAAGATGTTTCGCTTGTCATCCAAGAAGCTTCTTCAGCTCTGACTGGATGGTGGGGAATGGAAGGATTTATACTCCTTGCAGACAGCTGGTCATTTGCGTTCTTTTAGCAAGTCATTAAGGTCATCTGGAGGTTTATCTGTGTCATCAGGGTCACCTGAGTGGTGAAAATTTGTGTGGAGCCTTCTTGGAACTGTTGAAAGGACTGTGTTGTAGACTGGAGATAGATGTCGTATCCCTCCCCTTCTATTGAGAGAGGGCTGTTCAGTTTTGACATAGATGGCCTCTTTGACCCCTCTTTCAAACCAGGGGTCCTCTCTGTCCAAAATGTGGACTTTACTGTCTTCAAAAGAGTGGCCTTTGTCTTTCAAATGCAGATGGACTGCTGAATCTTCTCTTGATATCTTTGTTCTCCTATGTTGAGTAGAGAGTGGAACTAGATTAGTAGAGAGTGGAACTAGTTAACTCAAGACGTACTTGGCTACCCATACAATACATTCAAGCAGAGGCTAGAGTGTCATCTGTCTGGGTTATTTTAACTTGGATTTTTGCCCTGAGAGGGGGTTGCACTCAATTGCTCTTTACAAAATTGCAGAATAACAGAGTTGGAAGGGACCTTGGAGGTCTTCTAGTCCAAACCCCTGCTCAAGCAGTGTAAAGGGAACCCCCTTCCCAGAATAAAGTATTAATCCAAGAACAATCTCCCCTCCCCCAAAGAGAAGAAAACCCCCTTAAGAATAAGCAGGAAACCTCTCCATTCTTCTCTCCACCAAAACGGCCTGCAGGCGTAGCTTAGGAAAATTATGTCTCATTCAAAAGGACGCAATGTTGCCCATTCATAAAACCAGACTGCTTATCAGGAAATGCTGTATAACAAAGCAATCTCAAAAAGAACAGGCCAATTAGATAAAGGACTGATGCTGAACACTCAGGCTAGGGCCAAATTAGAAAAACAAAAACACATTTCCCTTAGCCCTCAAGGATCAGCCACAAGATCATACACAACAAAAGAAAAGCTTGCGACTGGAGTATTGTCTCCAGTCCAAAGAACATGGAAGGAATGCATACCAGGGGTGAAATCCAGCAGGTTCTGACAGGTTCTGGAGAACCGGTAGCGGAAATTTTGAGTAGTTCGGAGAACCAGCAAATACCACCTCTGACTGGCCCCAGAGTGGGGTGGGAATGGAGATTTTGCAATATCCTTCCCCCAGGAGTGGGGAGGGAATGGGGATTTTGTAGTATCCTTCCCCTGGAGTGGGGAGGGAAAGGGGATTATGCAATATCCTTCCCCCACCACGCCCACCAAGCCACGACCACAGAACCGATAGTAAAAAAATGTGGATTTCACCACTGATGCATACTCACACATACACCAACCCGTTATGGCAAAGAACTCAGAAACATTTAAAAACGCACTGACTCCAAACCCCAATTTGCCAGCTGCCCTCCCCCCAAGAACATGCTTGCTATTATTGGGAAATAAACCAGAACTTCCTTTCCAAACAACTTGCCTCGTGTCTTGCTCGCTGCTACTCTCCCAGCTTGGAAGAAAGAATGGACACAAACTGACTCTCTCAACAGCAGGAGACATGATACCATTCTGGACACATGGATGCTCTAGGATCCAATCTGGGTCGGTCACTGGGACCAGAATTTTTGTCTTCCGAGCTTTTGAACTTGTGCTGGAGCCCATTTTCAGGGAACTTCTCTCTAAGCAGAGTGTGTGCTGTTCTGTGTGTGGTATTTATATCGTGCCTGTTGTATGTGTCCTTTTAGATGTTGATTGGGGTGTGTTGATGGCTGGCTTTTAAGCCATTTGCTTGTGCTGCCCAGCCTTCGCCTCCTAAGTACTTGATAGGCTGGTGGTAAATCAGCCCTCCTGTTGACTGATGAGGGGCCCGTTTCCCAGGCTTCAATCACTTCCCTGGCTGTTTTTGTGCCTGCTCGTCCAGCAATCGTAGTAGCTGCAAAATTGAATGTATGTCCTTGGACCAATTCGCAAATGCATTAATATGAAGATTGTTCTAAGAAGATGAAGAAAACTTTGAAGACCATTGAGATAGAAACTGAAAGTGGGACTTTTTCCATTCCTACATTTTTTAGAGGTGTGTTGCATTTGATGGTTACCATAACTTCTTTGGCCAGTTTCTAAAAACATGGCTAAACAATACATTTAGCGCAATCCATAACAGCATGTAAAGTAGGCACCAGGAATATGCATCTCTCTCATCCATCTTTGCCAAACAGGCTGGCTTCTTCTGCATTGAGAAAGCATGAGAAAGTGGCCAAGAATTCTGCTAATGAAGGCTGTAATAGGTTTTTCATATGACAGCAGAGTACCTGCTGGAATGTAGATCTGTTTTTCCCCCTTGCAGACCCAAAGATTAGTAGCATCTATGGAAAGCAGATGCTATATTTTTGGTGCGTGGAGTTTTGTTCCAGAGTGGAAGAGGATCGACTTTTATTTGTGAAGGAAGAACAGTTTGCATCTCTTCATGCTATTCTTTTTCAATTAAAATGTTAATTAAATTCCACATGACGTTTCTTCATCTCACTGGAGGAGATGAAGATTCTTTGGGGGGAAAAAATTAAAACATAAGAAACAATGTCCCAAACCATTTTATTTCTTACCCTGAGAATAAATACTCAGGGAAAGAAGGAAAATAAAGAAAGAGAGAGAGAGAGAGGGAGGGAGAGAGAGAGAGAGAGAGAGAGAGAGAGAGAGAGAGAGAGAGAGAGAGAGAGAGAGAGAGAGACAGAGAGGAA
>QLTV01001814.1:1059504-1082134 GCA_003457575.1 Thermophis baileyi | reverse complement strand
AGAAAGAAAGAAAGAAAGAAAGAAAGAAAGAAAGAAAGAAAGAAAGATTTTAATTCCCTTTTATTCAGGATGGTTTGGGATGTCTTAGAGAGTTGAAACACCAAATGGTATATTTGTATGTCTCTCCTGAGGCAGTCTCACCAACTATTGACAGGTGGAAGAGTCACGATCTTCGAGACCAAAATTTAGCAATTCATCATGTCAGGGAATGAGGAGAACCATTCTGACTTCCAAGATTGATCTGAAAACCCACAGGGCACAAGGGCAGGTCATAAAACTTCAGAGATCCTGTTAATCTTGTTTCTTCTGCAATAAAGGCTGATCTCCCTGATCTCGTGGTTAAAATGCTGAGCATGTTTCCTTTCTGGCACATACACACCAAAATCACGTTTCTATTGCAACATCTAGAAACTGTTCCCTTCCCCAGTCGAATAGAACAAGTTATGTGGCAAAATGAATAGTTTACAGAGCGCTTTTAAGAAGTGGAATATACACCATGTAAACCGCGCCCATAATTCTTGAATAAATGTTTGTTGCACCCCTAATTGCCAGGGTGCTCCAGATAGACAGGTTAAATTGATGGCTTGTTAGTGTGGACTGGCCCCTTTGAGAGTCGTTCTTGGAATGATCGATTTACAATAAAATGGCTCCTGGTGGGTTCGTGCAGGTGGAACTGATTCAAATCGATTCCACAAAAGCTGGCTAATCAGCTGTTTAAGCTGGCAGAAGGCTCAACGATAGAAACAGCCAAGCCATCATTTTCTGTCTGGCTTTACAAATTAGTTTGTTCTACTTATTCTGCTCCCCGTCAATACGGATGCGAGCAGCTGATGGCAAGCATAGGGCTAACATATCTGATGGTACAACTTGTTGGCAACCAAATAGATGGTAGCAAGGAACTTTCATGTCTCTTTGCTGTCATCACTTAGAGACCTCTTAGATTTTTGAAGTTTAACAGCCATACGTAACAATTACATGTAGCTCAGGGCTACCGTATTTGGGCTGCTAAAATATGGACCACTACGAAATGGCTAGTCTAGCAAAGAGAGGGACCAGGGGAGACATGATAGCAGTGTTCCAATATTTGAGGGGCTGCCACAGAGACGAAGCGGGTCAAGCTATTTTCCAAGGCACCTGAAGGCCAGACAAGGAACAATGGATGGAAACTGATCAAGGAAAGATTCAACCTGGAAATAAGGAGAAATTTTCTGACAGTGAGAACAATCAACCAAAGGAACAGAAGTTGCCTTCAGAAGTTGTGGGAGCTTCATCACTGGAAGCTTTCAAGAAGAGACTGGACTGCCACCTGTCAGAAATGGTGTAGGGTCTGCTGCTTGGGCAGGGGGTTGGACTAGAAGACCTACATGGTCCCTTACAATTCTGTAAATCTGTTAAAGGTAGCAAAGATATAATGTTTTCTCTACTTCTTTGCTGCCACTTGATAGTTGTCTGAATGTTCATAGCCCAGCTATGGTAGCCCTAAAGACATGGGGGCTCTCCATTGTTCCAGAACTGCTGTGTAAGACTGGCAACCAGATTCAAGGAAGAAAGAGAAGGCATTGAATGAATTTCACTCATGGGTGGGTTCCAACTTACCTCACTGCCGGTTCGCTCCCTCCCATGCCGTGTGGGCGAGCCTCATGGGCGCACACGTGCTTTGCGCGTGCGCGCATGCGCAGTAACAAAAAATCTGAAAAAAAGCAAAGCCGAAAAAAAGATGGCGACTGCATGCACAGTGCCAGAAGTCGGCTTCTGCACATGCTCAGAAGGGGAAAAAATAAAAATAAAATAAAATAAAAATTTAAAAAAAATATTTTTTTTAAAAAAAGATGGCGGCCCCCACGGACTGGCACCGACTGATCCGGTTCGGTGACATCATCATGACATCACCAGCGGGCCACTACCGGTTCGGGAGAACCAGTCTGAACTGGGAGGAACCCACCCCTGATTTCACTAAGTATACAGTATTTTCCCAGAAACAAATTAAACTCTCATGTCGTGTTACTTTTGGTGGGAGTTACTCAATTTTTGGACAAATATGCTTCAGACAAGCATAATTGTCATGTAACTTATGGCGAATACAGAAAAAAAAAGAGATTAGTCAGAAATAGAACATAGAATAATAGGTTTGGAAAGAACCTTGGAGGACTTCTAGTCCAACCCCCTGCTCAAGCAGGAGACCCTATACCGTCCCAGACAAATGGCTGTCCAATCTCTTCTTGAAAACTTCCAATGATGGAGCACCCACAGCCTCTGAAGACAAGCCGCTACACTGGTTAATTATTCTAACTGTCAGGAAATTACTTGATAAGTTTCCATCCATTAGTTCTTGTCTGTCTTCAGGTGCTTAGGAAAATAGGTTGACCCCCTCCTCTCTGTGGCAGCCCCTCAAATATTGGAAGACTGCTATCATGTCTCCCCTGGTCCTTCTCTCCACTAGACTAGCCATGTCCAGCTCCTGTAACCGCTCTTCCTATATTTTATCCTCCAGTCCCCTGATCATCTTTGTTCCTCTTCTCTGCACTCTTTCTAGACTCTTACATGTTGCAGTATGTTTTGAAACATACTGAGAAATAAATAACAATCCACATTGTTGTCCCTTTCTCTCCTTTTACGTAACAGAATCACAATGTTAGCACCATGTTTAATTATTTCCACAAAGATATGATGTGACCAGAGTTTCAGCTTGATTGAATCGTCCAGATTTCAAAATAATAGCTGCTGCAAAACTAGATTTAGCTTCATTTAGTATTCTCAAAGCCTGACCTAGGAGAACTCGGTTTCTGTCTCAGATTGATATAATTCAGGGAAGGTTGAATTATTCCTTTTGTTGTCTGCCAAAACCAACTGAATTATGTGTTTCCTTTTGAGATATGGACTGCTTGCTTCAAATCAAAACAATCAGTAGGGAAGTCACTTCAGAGGTGGATTCCTCCCGGTTCGGACCGGTTCGCCCGAACCGGTAGTGACCCGCTGGTGATGTCACGGTGATGTCATGGAGCTGGTTCGGTCGGTGCTGGTCCGTGGGCGCCGCCATCGTTTTTTGGGGAATTTTTTTTTCCCCCAAAAAAAGTTTTGGGGGAATTTTTTTAAATTTTGTTTTTCTTCTGTGCATGTGCAGAAGCTGAGTTTATGGCACTGGGCATGCGCCGCCATCTTGTTTTTGGATTTTTTTTTGGATTTTTAAAAATTTTTTGGCACTGCACATGAGGCGTGGCCACGCAGCATGGGAGGAAGCAAACTGGGTAAGATAAGATATGTGATTGAGAAGGAGCAAAATTTCACACCAACGGAGACCGAGGGGCCATTCCCTACCACCGAGTTCTGGTTCTCAGAGAAGAAGCTTTCCACAAATATATCAAATGCATTAAAAAATAATGATGTCCAGTGCATTAGACCTTTGACATGGAGACACCCCAGATAATAGTAATTGGGAAGAAGACTACGGAACGCAGCTTGGACTCAGAGTTGGGCAGGGGTTATTTTGATCCTAGCTTAAGCTTCATATTTATTCGGATCAACCGTCTGACAGGCTGGCTGTACAGATAAATTCATTCAAAATTTACACAAAGAGACCAAGTTTGGGCTTGCGGTTAAGGTACCAGGTTAGAAAGCGGGAAGTGGTGAGTTCTACTCCTGCCTTAGCCATGAAAGCCAACTGGGGGACTTAAAGGCAGCCACTCTCTCTCAGCCCAACCCACCTTTCAAGATTGTCGTTGTTGAAATTGGGGGAAATTGGGGGAGGAAGTTGTGTTGCATATGTTCATCCCTTGAGTTATTTATAAACACAATAAAGGCAGGATACAAATAAATAATAAAATAAATAAAAAATAAGAAATTAGCTTGCACTGGCAGAAGAGGCATGTTGCAGACCCCATTGGTTGAGGAATTCCAGCTGGCTGGGTCCAGAAGACCCTTTTCTGCTGTGGCTCCCACTCTCTGGAACATTGTGTCTCCTGAAATGTCTTAAAGACCTGGCTGAGCCAATTGGCCTGGGTGATTGATATCCTAAAAATGCTTAATGGATTACACAAGCCCTAGCTCTTCCTTGTGTGCACTCTTGTTCCCTTCCTCTCCATCTTGGCCAATTGAATTTTAACTGAATTTTAAACGTATGGCCTTTATTTATTGTTTTATCATCATCATCATCTTCTTCATCATCATCATTCTAGTCCTTGTCTATCCACTGCAGGATGAAGGTGTTCTGACCTAGGCTTCCTGATAAATCGTAAATCACAAACGTAGTCCCCAAAAAAACCCTCTTTTTATTTCAACGGCTGTGAATTATTTTCATTCACAGCCATAATAAGTCCTAAACAATGTTAATTAGTCTGACAGAAGTCTGCCACAGTCTTTCGGAAGAAGGCTGATAAGCACCCACCATTATCTCTCTTGACACACTGCCAAAGACCTAATTGGCAAGTAGCTTTGCAAGGCCAAACAGAACACAGAGTCAGAATGGAGCTGCTGAGTTACACCGACCAGAATTGAACCAAGTTGCTTCCTGCAAAGCTCACATACGTTTGCTCCTCTTTTATGTCCTATGGGAGGGGCCAATAATCTCCAAGCTTACTCCCGAGTAGCCCTTTTCTTCCTTAACTGTTCTTGTCTTCTGGCAGCTCTGCGCATGCGCGCACTGGGAACAGGCTCCCCCTGTTCCTCTGCCTTGCTGATGTCAGCCTCTGGAGGCTGATGTCAGCCTCTGGAGGCACAGACCTCCCAGATGGCCCGGGCCCCATATCTGCCTCCGACACAGAGCCTTCTCCAGACTCCAGGACTGGCCCATGTTCCTCTCCAGCCTCCTCGCTGTCCGACTCAGCTGCCAGCTCTGCAGGCCACTGGCAGACCACAATAGAAGGCCTCTTCCTCATGTTTCCAATCCATATGGTCCCAAGCTTCCTTTGGCCAGTTGGGCCCGCCATACTTGCTGATGTCGTCCATCCATCTTGTTTTAGGTCTCTTTCGTGGACCCATTCTGCGATTGCCTTAGTCCACCTGCCATCAGTTCTTCTTGCTTTGTGACCGGCCCATTTCCATTTCCATTCTTTTACTCTCTTGATGGCATCGTATACTTTCATTTGTTCTCTGATCCATGTGCAGGTCTTTCTATCTTGTCTTGTAATGTTGAATGTGTATCTTTCCATGGCTTTTGCACCACTGATAGCTTTCATGTTGATTGTGAGATTAGTGTCCATGTTTCACTGGCATATGTTAGAGCAGGTAGCACACACCGATCAAAAGCTTTTCTCTTCAGGCATAGGGGGAGGTTGTTCTTGAAAATCACGCTTAGCTTGCCAAACACCTGCCAACCACATTTAACACGCCGTTCAATTTCCTTTTTCGTATCACCTTCCATTGAGATCCATTGGCCAAGCTATATGTAGTGGTCTACTATGGCTAGTTCTTCTCCAGATAAAAAAATAGTTCTTTCTTTGGTGAATTTATTAAATGTAATTATTCATGTTTTATATAGTATTTTTATTGAATGACTGTAAGCCACTTAGAGTCGCCTTGGTAAGATGGACAGCATAGAAGCTAAAAAAAAGAGAATAAATATAAATATTTAATACATAAATACATAGATGAATAAATATGGCCATGAAAATCCTTTTGCCCCATTTGTGGGCTTAAACATATAAGAGTGTAAAACTTGTACACACTCTATCCTATTGTTTTCTTTCCAAGGACATCTTTGCAATAGGAATATTAAAATATGGAAGCATAACAATATATCCCATATTGTCTTATACTGGCATGTTGAATGAAATAACCTTGAAAGCCGTATTCTGCAGCGCTTTTGCTACACCTAGTTTTGTTGCCGTGAAGCGCCTAGCTTCAGTATTGAAAGATAATAATGGCAGTGATTGCACTGCATTTCCACGGGTTAATTAAAGAAACTCAGTGTGAAAGTTCAGGACTCTCTTTAAACTAATTAATTAAAAAAAAAAGCTGTATCATTTTACTACTAGAAAGTGAGGCATCAATAATCATGGATTTTGGATGGCTAAATTTCTCTGCTCTTAGTATGACCCTTGTAATCTACCTCTAGATTCAGAAGCAAATGAGAATATTCCCAGTTAATGTGTATGTCATGCAGTCTTGTGTCTATAATGAGAATGCACAATTTCCGTTTTTTAGAGGGTATCCCAATAATTAGTATTCCTCAATTAAGTGACATGAATATTTATTTATTTTTTCTCTAATTGTGGATTTCCTTCCATTTCTGTAGGATAAAATGGAGCGTGGGGTCCTCGGTGCTCTCTGAGCTTGGTGGTTTTCTTGCAGACGTTTCCTTACCATCCCCAGTGATGTTACCTAGTTGGGTAACGAAACATCTGCACCAAGCTCAGAGAGCGCCCAGCACCCCACAGTTCAACCGTGAGCAACAAATATTTTCTTCTGTCGGTTCAACGAGGAAGACGGGCAGTTAAGAAATATGAAATATAAAAATAAACAAATGGAGTGTTTGGTTTGGAGACCACAAGGACATTTTTATTCTGGAAGGACAAACTGGAAAGTTGAAAAGACAACTTGGAAGTAAGCAGTGGTAAACGATATCCATATTGTGCCTCCTTTCCTGCCATAACTAAGAACTTGGGCATAGAGTTATTTGGAACCGAGACTTCGCTTAAGTCTTGACTGCCACTTCGCCCCATTTTCAGATGGCCAAGCTGGGACAGGATTTTAGGAGAAAATTTAGGAGATTTTAGTAGATAAGCAGAGAGGAAATTCACTGGCATCCTCAATTACAGGTAGTACTCGACTTACAACCATTCATTTAATATGGTCATTAAATGAAATTACACAGTTGTTAAGCAAATCCAGCTTCCCCCATTGAGTTTGCTCATTGGGAGCTGGCTGGGAAAGTTGCAAATGGCACTCATGGGACCCCAGGACTTTGTAACTGCCATAAATGTGAGTCTGTTGCCAGCCACTGAAATTTTGATTACATGATCACATAAGCTGCACCAGTCATAAATGTGAGAATCGATCATAAGTCACTTTTTTTTTCAGGGTCACGATAGGGTCAGACTGAATGGTTGAAAGCAGAAGTGGTATGCTGCTGGTTCGGACCGGTTTGGGCGAACTGGTAGCGCTGACTGTGGGTGGGCCCACCCAGACATAAAATAATGCCATCCTATTGAGCCACATTTTGGTGGCTGGGCGCATGCACAAAAGGCACATGTGCAAGTAAAGAGCATGCGTGGGAGGCTGTGCGCATGTGCGGAAGTGCGCTCACATTTGCGAACCGGTAGGGAAGGTAAGTGAAAACCACCCCTGGTTGTAAGTCAAGGACTATCTATAATATGGAAGCAAACAGAGAGAGCTCCATTCTGTTCCCTGTTGATAGGAAAGTGAAGAAGCTGGGAATGCATTGGAATGAGTTTAGTTCTGCGCTTACAACCTGATTCCACGCAATATTGTAATTGTTACCTCTGAATGAATATTCTGTGTTCCATATTGATTTGCTCCAATTATGCAGAATTGAAATGATCTGTTTAAATCGAACGGATTCAGCTCCGATGCTTTGTGCACATTCCCACATGCATTTTAACAATCCAAACTCAAGAAAGTCAATCCCAAAGGTGCTTTTTCAGAAGGCAACTGGACGTCCTTGTTTTTTTCTTTTGAACACGTTTCGCTTCTCATCCAAGAAGCTTCTTCAGCTCTGACAGGATAGTGGGGAATCCTGTCAGAGCTGAAGAAGCTTCTTGGATGAGAAGTGAAATGTCTTCAAAAGAAAAAACAAGGAAGTCCAGTTGCCTCCTGAAAAAGCACCTTTGGGACAACCATGATCTGTAGAATCTCTACAGAGAGTCAATCTAAATAAATTTGGTGGTCCAGATCTGAGGGATTTTCTTAATCGATTTCAATGTCTGAGTCCAACTGGACCCCATTTACACAACCCTAGCAAACCGCATTTCAGCAAATCATTTAACTCTTTGTATCTTTCCTGTCAACCAAGCCAAGTTGGGGAAGAGAAAAGCAGGCATTCAAATGTTCAATTCAATATTCAATAATATCGAACTATTTTATTTATCAATCAATATAAGTAGCTCAGTTCAATATTACTAGCAACTTTAGGACATTAGTGAGTCTGTGCATATACACAGCACATACCTAGTCTCACACAGACATATAAACGTAAGGAAAGGTTTATTTATTTAGCACTAACTGATAACCGGGCATTGCCCGGGTATTTATTTATCCGAATCCTGTATTAGACAACAGGGAACAGCCTTTGAGGTGATCATCTGCATTAGCAGGCACCTCCCCCGACAACTTGCCCTCTTTGCTTGAATCTGAGGGCCTAGGTGGTTTATTTTTTGTTTTTTTGGTTGGTTGGTTTTTTTTTTAAGAACCAATCCCCCTTACCAGGAGCCCCCTTATGGAGTACTGTGAAGCCATTACCATGGCAACTACACTGTGCTGTACAGTAGAAGCCATTTTAAGGCACAACAGGCTGTATCTTAACAGAACTTGAATCCAAAATGCACAATATCACTGTCAAAAGTACTGTGATTTGACACTATAGATACAATTCATTCCTTTTCATTTCAGCAGCCCAGGCATTCCAGAGTTATGCTGGAACACACACACACACACACACACACACCGAGGGATGTTAGGGGTGTCTTACCCCCACAGTATTTTTTTTTCCAGAGAGTAAGTTATCTGTGTACCAAGTGTGGTTGAAATTGCTGGAGGCGTTCCAGAGATGTGCTGGAACACACACACACACACACACACACACACACCCCTAGGGGTGCTAGGGGTGTCTTACCCCCACAGTATTTGTTTCCAGATAGTAAGTCATCTGTGTACCAGGTTTGGTTGAAATTGCTTGAGGTGTTCCAGAGTTATGCTGGAACATACACGAAGATATGGCAAATACATGGACTTATAGTAGTTCAAATGTTAATGTCCAGTCCACCCAGCCATTCAAGGACAGACATTGGGCCGGTGTGAGCTCTTGATGGACTTTCGGACACAATGTGGTGGATATTTTGTCAAGGAGCACCACAGTCACACTGAGGGGTAAAGACAAGACCCCACTTAAGCAATGAGTCCTGGCAGACACCATGTTGGGTACGGATCCTGTTCAGAGTTGACCAATGCTGGCAAGGAAGATCAAAACCTGGCAGATCCTTCTTCCACACAGTATCGTATGCTGCAGTAAGGTCGATGAACACAGCTGTGGTTTTTAAGTCTCGCTGGAAACCAGCCTCAATATGTCCTGTTAGGCTCAGCACCTGATCAACACAACTGCGATTATGAGAAAAGCCAATGTTTATCCGTTGTGGGGTGTGATGCTAGTTCGCCTCCTTGTGGTGCACCCTGGATAGCACGGTAGTGTGAACCAAACGACTAGCAACAAGTGGCAGCCAGACTACATTGAAGAATTGGCAGTTAATGACAGTTGGCAGCCAGACATCTTTGTAGAACTACTGGCTCTCTAAATACATGGCAACGGATAAACACTGGCTTTCGTCATAAGCAAAGGTATACCACGTTATCTGAAAGTTGAGTCATGGCAGCTGGACTTCTTCTCTTGTTGGTTTGAGACATTTTGCTGGTTATCCAAGCAGCTTCTTCATCCAGGGAAAATTGTCTGAAAGTTGAATCATGGCAACTGGACTTGTCCTTCTCTTGTTGGTTTGAGATGTCTCACTGCCCATCCAAGCAGCTTCTACAAGTTGCTTAGGAGAATCTGAGTAGTCAGAGAATTGTTGGAATGTACCAACTCCTAAAACTCTTAGGGGTATTCCCACACCAACTTCAGGGTTTCTTCCTGAAAGGATGGGACAATAAGTTGATGAAGATTCACAGTTATCCGGGTAGAATTATCCGGAAATTGAGTCATGCCAACTGGGCTTCTTTTCTAATTGATTTGAGATGTTTTACTGCCCATTCAAGCAGCTTCTTCAGTCTGAGCCAGTTGGTTAGAGGGAATCTGAGTAGGCAGAGAGTAGTTGGAATGTACCAACTGGTAAAATTCTTAGGGGTCATTAAGTGTGGCCTCTTTGGTGAAACCAAGAAAACGAATGGAAAATCCTTCCCTCGATAGCGGTGGAGGCCTCAGACACAATCTGTCCCCCATTTTTTAATGCTACTTTCTCATCAATCCCTGGGAACTTCAAGCCTGCTTCACAGGTTCACCAGGGAGGCCACATTTAATGACCCCTAAATTTTTTTAGGAGTGGTACATTCCAACAACTTTCTGCCTACTCAGATTCCTTTAACCAACTGGATCAGACTGAAGAAGCTGCTTGGATGGGCAGCAGCAAAATGTTTCAAATCAAGAAGAAAAGAAGCCCAGTTGTCATGACTCAACTTCCGGACCATTCTACCTGGGTGACTGAGAATCTTCATCAACATATTACCACACAGCTGTCTGCAAATAATATAAATTCTTCCATTCCCCACCATCCAGTAAGAGCTGAAGAAGCTTCTTGGATGAGAAGTGAAACGTCTTCAAAGAAAAAAAAACAAGAAAATCCAGTTGCCTCCTGGAAAAAGCACCTTTGGGACAACCATGACCTGGATGACTGAGAATCTCTACAGACTTTTAGCTATACAATTTGGGATGAACACCCTTTGAATGGTGTGGGAGTAGGAATGGATTTCCTGAGGAAAAAATGGCAGACTACAGGAACCAGGAGCACCACTCAGGTGACCCTGAGGACACAGATAAACCTCCAAGTGCTTCAATGACCCTCTAATAGGATGCAAATGACCAGCTGTCTGCAAGGAATATAAATCCTTCCATTCCCCACTATCCTGTCAGAGCTGAAGAAGCTTCTTGGATGAGAAGCGAAACGTCTTCAAAGAAAAAAAAACACAAGAAAGTCCAGTTGCCTCCTGAAAAAGCACCTTTGGGACAACCATGACCTGGATGACTGAGAATCTCTACAGACATATTGCCCCATACGTTGGGGAAGAAACCCTGAGGTTGGTACGAGAATACCCCTAAGAATTTTAGGAGTTGGTACATTCCAGCGATTCTCTGCCTACTCAGATGAACTAATGAACTTTTCAGACTGAAGAAGCTTCTTGGATGGGCAGTGAAACGTCTCAAACCAGGGGTGGGTTCCACTTACCTTCCCTACCAGTTCGCATCGCGACGGAAGTGCGCGTTTTGCTTGGGGCCTACGTCATGTCAGGGAAATGACCCTCTGTGCATGCGCAGAGGGTTCTTTGCCAGCCGCGGCGACCAGAGGACTGGTTCAGGGGTGTGGACAGCCAGCCATTGCTGCCGGTTTGGCGAGCAGGTGCAAATTTCCACCACCGGTACAGGAGAACCAGTCCAAACTGGCAGCAATGCACCACTGTCTCAAACCAACAAGAAGTCCAGTTGCAATGACTCAACCTCCAGACCATTCTACCTGGATGACTGAGAATCTTCATTGATTTAAATCAAGTTAGTTATGTGGATGGGAGACCCAAGGCTATAGGCTAGTCTGTAGGGTTAAAAAAAATAATTGTGGAGAAAGACAATGGCAAAGGAGAGTGTAAAAGATTTCTGTAAAAAAAAAAATAAGCTTGTGAAAAATATGTTTACAACTGAACACCCCCTTTTTTTTAATAATTAGCAAAGATTTAGCCTTATTATCTCCACAGTTTTTATATAATCATAAAGCAATGACAAGCCCAACTGGGTTATATTACTTCCATGCGAAAGGCAAATACAATGTGCAAATTATACAGTGTAAATTATGCCAGGACTTTTACAAGGGACTTTTGATTATGAACTCAACGAAATTGCATGATTATGTCTTTCTCGGCTATATCTCTCCAGAACACAGATGAAATATCACCTTTTGAATTTGGTCGCCAACAAAACTGCCTCTGCTAGAGACAAATAGCACGTTGTAAGGGATTTACTTAGAGCTGATCTTAGCTGATGCTGAAAGAGGAAAGCAAGATTGGACAAGGTTGGTCTTGGCCTAAAATCCTAGATCTAGGGCAGCGCACATGTGCGTGCGCGTGCGCTCATCAGCTGCACAACCCAGAAGAGGAACTGCAAAGGGGGCATGTGCGCGCATGCGTGCGCCAGGAAATGAACTTCTGGTTTCCGGCACGCGCATGTGCACTGGCCACCTAGTCTTCTGGTTACTGGCATGCATGCGCATGCAACGATCAGCTGGCCGGCATGCATGCCCACGCTGGAAAACGTTCCAGTTTCCAGCACTGCCACATGCACAAAGGCCAGCTGATCATCGTGTGTGGATGCACGCCAGAAACCCTGAAGAGAAATGGACAATGCTGTGCATGCCAGGCAAAATGGCTCTGCGTGCCACTTCAGGCATGCGTGCCATAGGTTCGCCATCACGGATCTAGGGCTTCAGGCTAGACCATGAAGTCAGACAATAGCAAACCCCTGAGTATTGTTCCCAAAAATATCATGGTGACTATTTCAACCCTCTCTACATGGGGCTGCTCTTGAAAAACATCTGGACGCTCCAGTTGGTGCAAAATGCAGCGGCCTGCATGGTTTTGTGAAGACCCCGGTGTGCACATGTGTCACCTCTCCTACGGGAGCTGCATTGGTTGTCGATTTGCTTCCGGGTGCAATTCAAGGTGCTGGTTGTCACCTTTAAAGCCCATCATGGCTCAGGACCAGTTCATCTGAAGGACCATCTCTTGCCGGTCACATCCACCTGTAGGATTCGTTGTCTAGTTTGGAAATAAACAATCACCAGCTAAAACGTCCAAGAGAAAACAATGGTAATTTTATTTACTACTTTGCAAAGAGGGTGCCCCATGCACACACAGGTACAGTGGACACACCCTAAATCATCAATATGTTTTCCTTATATTCTCTATTGCCGTTACAAATTTACCTCCCACCTTTTCTGCATTGGCTTAGTACACATACCATCACAGCCTATCCAAAGCATCTAAAGTGAATACATTATCTTTGCCCCTGATTACATCTCCCACTACTCTAATTCTATTGGTCCCTGCTCTTATTTATGAATGAGCCATGGTGGTGCAGTGGTTAGAGTGCAGTACTGCACGCTACTTCTGCTGATTGCCGGCTGCCTGAAATTTGGCAGTTCAAATCTCACCAGGCTCAAGGTTGACTCAGCCTTCCATCCTTCCGAGGTGGCTAAAATGAAGACCCAAATTGTTGGGTAATATGCTGACTCTGTAAACCGCTTAGAGAGGGGCTGTAAAGCACTATAAAGCATTATATAAGTCTAAGTGCTATTGCTAATTACTTTTTATGGTCCTAGTTTATTTATTTTATTTATTTTATTTATTTTATTTATTTATTTGTTTGTCAAACATGTACAAGATAGCAGGTATAGGTATAAACATAAACATAATCAAAGTGAATACAGATAGATGAGGACAATAGGACAGTAGGACAGGGACGGTAGGCACGCTGGTGCGCTTATGCACGCCCCTTACAGACCTCTTAGGAATGGGGTGAGGTCGACAGTAGACAGTCTAAGGTTAAAGTTTTTTGGTTCCTAGAGGTTGTCTCTACAGTAAATATCATATCAATAAATTCTGGTTAAGGCCGGTTTCTAGCACAGCAGAAGCCTTCCTACATACAATTCTCAAGCTTCAGCCTAGCTCATGAGATTAGAAACATATACAATGTATTTTCTTCACAGGCCAGCATGTCTTCTTACAATTCTGTAAAAACAATAGGCTCTGTTTCCCACACACCTGACCCAACAGAGTGGGGAGGTAAGGAATGTTGCGGGTGCCATTCCCCAAGGAGATACATCTGGCGGAACCCAGAAGAAGGACCTTCTCCATGGTGACTCTCTCCCTCTGGAACATCATCCCTCCGGAAATTCGACTGGCCCCCACTCTAACACTCTTTCGGAAAGTCCTGAAGACCTGGTTCTGCCAGCGGGCCTGGGAAACCCAGAGTGAGATGGAGCCCATTAAATGTCTGGTATGAGTGTGTGTTGTCGCCGGGGTGGGGGGTGGGGTTATTCTTCTATTCTTTTTATTTTTTTATTCTTTTTATTTCTTTTATATTGTGTTCTTATTTCCTGTAAGCCACCTTGAGTCACCCCGAGCGAGTAGGAGGCAATGTAAATTTTCCAAATAGATAAATAAATGTGGATTGCCCAGCTCAGATGGCAATACCTAGCCTACCTCGGCTGACCTTGAAAAAGCTAAGTAGGGTTGGATGACAGATCTCTAAGAAGCTCCAAATGGTTGGACTGGCCAGATGACCAAAAAATTTAAAAAAAAATTAAAAAAAAATTGAAAGAACATGGTGTCAACACTCCCGTACACTTGATAAGAAATGTGCATGAACATGGGACAGTCAATAATGCAAGTAGTTTTACGTAAGGGTAGTATTATACATCTATGGAATAACTAAGAAAAGCTCCAAGAAATGATATGTTGCAGCCCTGGGAACTAGCAAGATCATGGTGGCATGCAGTGGTGAAATCCAATTTTTTTTTACTACCGGTTCTGTGGGCGTGGCTTGGTGGGCATGGTGTGGCTTGGTGGGCGTGGTTTCTTGGGTGTGGCAGGGGAAGGATACTGCAAAATCTCCATTCCCACCCCACTCCAGGGGGAAGGATACTGCAAAATCCCCATTCCCTCCCCACTCCTGGGGGAAGGATACTGCAAAATCCCCATTCCCTCCCCACTCCTGGGGGAAGGATACTGCAAAATCTCCATTCCCACCCCACTCTGGGGCCAGCCAGAGGTGGTATTTGCCAGTTCTCTGAACTACTCAAAATTTCTGCTACCAGTTCTCCGATCTA
This sequence comes from Thermophis baileyi, assembly GCA_003457575.1. Lineage (NCBI taxonomy): Eukaryota > Metazoa > Chordata > Lepidosauria > Squamata > Dipsadidae > Thermophis > Thermophis baileyi. The sequence continues at coordinate 1,067,384 of QLTV01001814.1, read as the reverse complement.
CTCAAAATTTCTGCTACCGGTTCTCCAGAACCTGTCAGAACCTGCTGGATTTCACCCCTGGTGGCATGGTTCCTTGAGCATGGCTTGGCACCCATAGGAGTTGGTTCCATGAGATTGATGTACGTCTAGTTTAATGAAAAGAAGGACCCTGGATGACATGATAGCAATGTTCCAATATCTAAGGGGCTGTCACAGAGAAGGGGGGGGTGTCAATCTATTCTCTAAAGTACCTGCAGTTAGAACAAGAAGCAATGGATTGAAACTAATAAAAGGAGAGAAGCAACCTAGGACTATGGAGAAATTTCCTGGCAGTTAAAACAATTAACAAGTGGAAGGGCTTGCCTTCAGAAGCTATGGGTGCTCCATCACTGGAGGTTTTTAAGAAGAGATTGGACAACCATTTGTCCGAAATGATATAGGGATGTGATGGCGAACCTATGGCACACATGCCGGAAGTGGCATGCAGAGCCATCTCTCCGGATACGCGAGCCATCGCCTGTTGCTTTTCCGGGTTCCGGCATGCCGGCCAGCTGGTCTTCATGCACGCGGGAGTGCCGGAAACCGGAAGAGCAGCCGCCCGGTGTGCATGTGTGTGCCGGAAACCGGAAGATCATCTTCCCGATGTGCGCATGTGCACCTGGCGGCTGCTCTTCCTATTTCCAGTGCGCGCATGCGCACCGGCCAGCTGGTTTTCTCGTGCGCATGTGCACCAGAAACCAGAAGACCAGGTGACCAGTGCGCATGTGCACACCGGAAACCGGAATATCATCTTCCCGGTGTGCGCATGCGCACCGGGCGGCTGCTCTTCCGGTTTCCGGCACGCCTGCACGCGCCCATTTCGGCACTCGGTGCCGAAAAAGTTTGCCAACACTGATATAGGGTTTCCTGCCTGAGCAGAGGGTTGGACTAGATAGAAGACCTACAAGGTTTCCTTCCTTCTGTTATTCTGTCCTTTTAATTATCTACAATGCCTTAATTTCAAGATATGCTCCATAAAACTGAATAAAAGAGCAGACATCTGAATATATTTTAAGGGATTGTCTTATAAAACAAAAACAACTTTATTATACAAGCAGAGAGAACAAACTCCAGCTCAGATACTGAAGCAATCTTCTAAATATGGCAAATGTTACGGGGGGGGGGGAGAGGAAGGAAGAAACTCTTATAGTTCCCAAATGACAGCTTGACCTCTGTCAGCAATTTCTTTGAGAGGATAAGGTTGAAGCCTTAAACTATTGCAAAAATATTGGCTCTTCACAGTCATAAATGAGCCGTGGTGGCGCAGTGGTTAGAGTGAGCCGTGGTGGCGCAGTGGTTAGAGTGCAGTACTGCAGGCTACTTCTGCTGATCACCGGCTGCCAGCAGTTTGGCAGATCGAATCTCACCAGGCTCAAGGTTGACTCAGCCTTCCATCCTTCCGAGGTCGGTAAAAATGAGGACCCAGATTGTTGGGGGCAATATGCTGACTCTGTAAACCGCTTAGAGAGGGCTGTAAAAGCACTGTGAAGCGGTATATAAGTCTAAGTGCTATTGCTATAAAATAAAAACTGTTGAGAAAACAGCAAAAGAGGCTTTGAAAAAGACAGATATTAATAAGGAGGAAAGTCTCAGCTTAAGGTGTCATTAACACAAACCTGGATCCATTCCTCAAGTCTTGCAAGATCAGGCAAAATGAAGAAAATAGATATTTCAGAACCCCCACCCTGTACGTTCAAACTGAGAATTTAATTGCTCTGTTACCTATTGTTTATACTCATTTAATTGAGACTCTGAAGTGAAAGGGAACAATTAGAAAAGAAAGTTAGTAGGCAGGCCAACAAGAGACTCAAAAAAAAAATCCTTTGGGTCTTCAAGGTGGGAAGCAGAACCATTGTTAGCAATCAATACAACTGTTGCAGCTTTTTGATTAAATCCAGTCCCGGCAATCTTTGCTTGCAATTTTAAAAGTTGCCAGTCTTGTAAAGTGACTCTTAGGAAACAGAGGCTGAAAAAGCAATCAAGATGAAATTTTCCCTGCTTGAATATATTCTAAGAAAGCTATGGCCATCAACAAAATACTAATCAAATGACATCCTATTCACCCAAGTGAACATAAATCCAAAGGGCAACGGCCACAGGCAAAAGTTAGGAAAAAATGACAATAATTACATTTCAAAAGATACCACTGGAACTGTAGAGTATCTTCTATACTTAGATGCTAAATACAGAAGTAGAATCTATGGGAATCACATCTACCACTCTTTTATCAGCTCTCCCTAGAGACACCTTCTCTCTAAGATACATCCTTTTCAATCACAGTTCTTGGTTCATTTGTTTCCAACACAATTCAAGGTGCAAGTCAATTTCTCAAGAGGTTGCTTTCTGAAGGCTAACTTCTTCTTCTTCTTCTTCTTCTTCTTCTTCTTCTTCTTCTTCTTCTTCTTCTTCTTCTTCTTCTTCTTCTTCTTCTTCTTCTTCTTCTTCTTCTTCTTCTTCTTCTTCTTCTCCTCCTCCTCCTCCTCCTCCTCCTCCTCCTCCTCCTCCTCCTCCTCCGTGTTGGTTGCCCTGTACGAAGATCTATTGTTACTTTCACATAGGTGCTTCTTACTTTTTGAATGGAAATCAGATCACATAGTCTATCAGTAATTGTAACAACACATTTGAATCTTGAGAGATGTTTGGATTCATTGCAGGATCCCAAACTGGATTTCCCAATTCAAAACAACTCTCAGTCTTTCATTATTATTTTTTTAATCTTGCAGTGGATGCAAGAATGGGGCTTGCTATAGAAATTTTTTTCTACTCTTAACGAACACCCACTTCCACATCCACACCCACACCCACATCCACATCCACATCCACATCCACATCCACATCCACATCCACATCCACACCCACATCCACATCCACATCCACATCCACATCCACATCCACATCCACATCCACATCCACATCCTCCACATCCACATCCACATCCACATCCACATCCACATCCACATCCACATCCACATCCACACCCACACCCACATCCACATCCACATCATCAATAGTTAAGATTTTTTTCAAAGTCCCTTCCAACTTTCTTTTGCTGTTACTGTCACCGATTTACAAGCACGGGTAGTACAAAGGCGCTGAAAAAAAAGTGACTAATGACCATTTTTCACACTTGTGACTGTTACGGCAGCCCCATGATCACGTGATTAAAATTCCAACGCTTGGCAACTGGCTCATATTTATGATGGTTGCAGTGTCCCATGGTCATGTGATCACCCTTTGCGACCTTTTGGCAAGCAAAGTCAAGGGGGAAGCCAGATTCCCTTAACACCCGTGATACTAACCTAACAAGAGCAGTGATTCACTTAACCACTGTGGCAAGAAAGCTCGAAAAATGGGGCAAGGCTTGCGTAACAACTCTCTGGCTTAGCAACAGAAATTCCAGGCTCAATTGTGGTCATAAGTCGAGGATTACCTATATGTATGCAGCCAAAATCACCACAAAATTTTGGAAAAAACTTGCGATGCTCCACATCTTCCTGTTCCTTTGCTTTTGATAGTGTACCATTCTTCCCTTTTGCCATTTCCTTTGTGTAGAAATATAATCACATGTTGTCCCCCCTTTAAAAAAAAAAAAAAACCCATTAAGCATGACTTAATATAAGAGGGAAACTGAATGGCCATTGAGGTGAAGAACTTTAAGCAGGCCATTTGAATTCCTGGAATTCCAACTATGTTAAATGTTTACAAGTTGTCAGCCTGTCTGTCCAAAGAAAATAACACCAACTCCTGGATAGTTGTTGATATCAGACACCCCTTGCAGTAAATAGAGAAGCAGTCACATTTAATTGGGGCCACAATGCATTATTCATGAAGCGTTCCTTGGTGATTATTTTGGCATTCATTAAGGCAGAAGAAGGCCAGTCAACTACTGGGTCGAAGGCAACTCGAGGTTTTTTTTAGTTGTGGACGCTGTTTATTTCTAAAAAGGAGTGAGCAATGATGTAGTATGGCTAAAAAAAGAGGAGTCAGAAAGATACTGTGGGAAGAGAAAATAATGCATTCTTGGCTTTTTTTAAAAAAAAAAAATGAGCACATTTGAACAAGACAGCACAACTTTGCGTAAACGTAATCTTTTATTTTTTTAAAAAACAAGAAGTTTCCAAAGGATAAATTCTGCATTCTGTAACAAGTACTGTATATCCCAGCAAGAGTTATAAGGCGATTTTACAGATTACATTTGGGCAAACTCAGATTTGCTATCAAAAACTGTAGACATCACAATTCCTTGGCAGTTGTATCTCAATAACATACATGTTTCTGAATGCTTTTTTTCTACTTCTTCTGTCATACAGTATATGTTTAGATGTACGTTCGTCAAAACTATTGAAAACAAAACTTTTTTTTTTAAAAAGAAAAGCTGAAAACTGCGCAATTTAAAACGGTCCGTCGTGTCGAAATGATGCAGAACCTCTTTACAAACATAGTTTTCCCTCTTTGTCCAGAAACTGACATTGTTGGACATAGACCTCAAGTGTTTTAGGTATTCCAAAAAATACCTAAAGAAAGAAAGAAACGCAGCCTTCAGCTTGCCAATAACCCCAAGGATGGCAGAGGTTGGACCCTCCTGAATCCAACAGTTCTGCAAAACAGGAATTTGGGTCTACGCTGAGCTTTAAACTGTTTGCGGGGGAGGGGGTTTGCCACTTTTTAATAATTTTCTGAAGAAACAGGGAATATAGACAAGAACACCTGGAGATAGCTTGGGGGCACTTCTTATCAGGGACTGGGTCATAATTTTTAGACAGGATAACCTCTGCCAAGAATATTTTTATTGATCAAAATGTCTAGCAGACAGCACTTAGGGATCAGGGGACAATACAGGGGTGAAATCCAGTAGGTTCTGACAGGTTCTGGAGAACCAGTAGCGGAAATTTTGAGTAGTTCGGAGAACTGGTAGCAGAAAATTTGAGTAGTTTGGCGAACTGGCAAATACCACCTCTGGCTGGCCCCAGAGTGGGGTAGGAATGGAGATTTTGCAATATCCTTCCCCCAGGAGTGGGGAGGGAATGGGGATTTTGCCGTATCCTTTCCCTGGAGTGGGGAGGGAATGGGGATTTTGCAGTATCCTCCCCCTGCCATGCCCACCAAGCCATGCCCACCATGCCCACCAAGCCACGCCCACAGAACCGGTAGTAAAAAAGTTTGGATTTCACCACTGAGACGATATACATTGGGAATGGCCCCTTTGTTTATGAGAACATTGTTCATAGAGCCGTGGTGGTGCAGTGGTTAGAATGCAGTACTGCAGGCTACTTCTGCTGGCTGCCAGCTGCCTGCAATTTGGCAGTTCGAATCTCACCAGGCTCAAGGTTGACTTAGTCTTCCATCCTTCCGAGGTCAAAACAGTCAGGACCCAGATTGTTGGGGGTAATATGCTGACTCTGTAAACTGCTTAGAGAGGGCCGTAAAAGCACTGTGAAGCGGTATATAAGTCTAAGTGCTATTGCTATAGGCAGTATTAGAAAGGGAACTGGTATTGTCTTAATGCAGAAAAGATAAATGGTAAAGATAAAAGTTTCCCCTGTCCAGCTGTGTCCGACTCTAGGGATGGTGCTCATCTCTGTTTCCTAGCCAAGGGAACCAGCATTGTCTGAAGATGCATCTGTGTTCATGTGACCAGCATAACTGTACACGAAAGGAGCACAGAACACTGTTATCTTCCCACCGAAGTGGTACCTATTTATCTGCTTGCATTTGCATGCTTTCGAACTGTTAGGTAGGCAGGAGCTGGGGCAAGAACAGGAGCTCATCCCATCATGTGAGTACTTGGGTCTTGAACTGCCAACCTTTTGGTCAACAAGCCCAGCATCTTAACCACTAGGCCAGGGGTGGGGAAAGATGGCTCTTTTATGACTTGTGGACTTCAACTCCCAGAATTCCTGAGCTAGCATGATTGGCTCAGGAATTCTGGGAGTTGAAGTCCACAAGTCATAAAAGAGCCATCTTTCCCCACCCTTGCACTAGGCTATCACGTCCCCCAAATACGCATAAAAAGCTAGATAATTTCTTTTAAACACATGCATATAGCATTTTGCAATACAGGCAGTCCTCAGTATTACTGGTTGCTTAGTGACCATCCAAAGTTATGACAGACCCCTCCCAAAAAAAAGCTACTTACAATTTGGTTCCTGAGTTCCAATATCTGCATGCACTGGATTGCAGTGACTGCATTACTGTATTTTGGATATTTGGCAACTAACTCATATTTACAGCCAGTTGCAGCCATAAAAGAAGAACCTCTAGGTGAAAAAGATAGAACATCCTAGATGAGAAAGCAATAAAAAAATGATTAATCTAACACCATTAAACTTGATTTGGCATGAGCCTTAACTTCTACCTATAAAGGTAAATGTTTCCCTTGTCCAGTCATGTCTGACTCTAGGGGACAATGCTCATCTCTGTTTCTTAGCCAAGGGAGCGTTGTCTGAAGACATTTCTGTGGTCTTGTGGCCAGCATTGGCTATACACCAAAGGAACACGGAACACTGTTACCTTCCCACCGAAGTGGTACCTATTTATCTACACGCATTTGCATGCTTTCAAGCTGCTAAGTGAGCAGGAGCTGAGGCAAGAATGGGAGCTCATCCCATTGTGCGGCTCTTGGGTCTTGAACCCGGGCTGTTGGCTTTCTAGCCAGTAAACCCAATGTCTTTAACCATTGAGCCATTGGGCCCAGGGATGAAATGCTCCCGGTTCGGGCGTGCCTGCCAGTGGTTGGAGAGCCGGTAGCGACGGCAGCACGAGACTTCGCCCACCCACCTGGACGCCGCCATTTGGGTTTTTTTACCCTCTGCGCATGCGCAGAAGGTAAAAAAACCCAAATGGCGGCGTCCGGGTGGGTGGGCGAAGCCTCGCGCTGCCATCACTACCGGCTCTCCAACCACCGGCAGGCATGCCCGAACCGGGAGCATTTCACCCCTGATTGGGCCCCTGTTCTACCTATACAGTCATCCTAAAAGAAAAAGTGGCCATCAGCATTCATAATTAAAATAAATATTACCAGGGCCATATGTGAACTGAAAAGAATCCGGATGGCCACTAGATCTGGGGTCCCCAACCTCTGGTCTGTAGACTGGCCCCAGTCCGCAGCATGCCAGAAACTAGGCCGCACAAACAAGTGAAGCCCCATCTGCGGGATACAGGCAGCATGGAAAACCACGCCCCCACTGGTCCACAGAAAAAAACTCTCTCCACTGAACTGGTCCCAGGTGTCCAAAAGGTTGGGGGCCACTGCACTAGATGGCAGAACAGAAAAAATAATTCTTTTCTACTATTTAGAGGTCATGTGCATTTCTGCAGTCTAAATATGGTTGTCCGGAACAGTTCTCCAATAATAATAATAATAATAATAATAATAATAATAATAATACTCTTTTTGATATTCTGCAAATAAAATAATCTTCCTGTCCCAAATAGGGGAACAAGAGTATCATCATCAGTCATGCAACCGTCTGGTCAAATTGATCAGGAATAATCATGATGGCCAATGGCAGTTCAGCAGGTTAACTTTGCACTATCTCTGTAGAAAAAAATGTGAGTTTTAATCGGAAGAAGAATCTTGACAAGTCTTCAGTTTGGAAGAACTGAGTGACATAATATTTGGAGAGGCTGAGCCTAAACTCTGCTAACCGGAGTGATTATTTACTCTGTTTTGATATTACGGGTTTCTTCACTGAGAAAGGATATTTGAAATAATAGGTGTTTGTTTTATATTAATAAAACTTTGCCCATTAGTAAACCACGTGGCTTGATTTAACTTAAAAAGCCCTTATAAGATGCTATTAAAATTTGCACATTTTGACCTGGGTTGAGACTGTTTATATTAACTGCCTAATTAATTAAAT
>QLTV01001814.1:1033522-1054726 GCA_003457575.1 Thermophis baileyi | reverse complement strand
TTCCGCAAAGCCGTTAAGCCCTGGCTTTTTTGGCAGGCCTGGGGCCAATAGTCCTTCTGATTGGCCCATGCATGGTTGTGTGAATGTTTTATTTTAAATATAGTTGGGGGTTTTTTTTTTCCCTTTCTTTTTTAAATTGTTTTTATATGTTTTGTTTTTTATGATGTAAGCCGCCCAGAGTCCTTCGGGAGTTGGGCGGCATATAAATTTTATAAAATAAATAAATAAAATAAATAAAATAAGTATTGCCATTAGCAGTTGCCTCCCCCCCCACTAAACAGCCAAAGATGAAATTTGTTTCCAAAAGCAATTAAATAATAAAGAGAAGCTCTCATTTCCCCTGCCTCTCATTATTCATTCTTGCTCTTATAAAATAGGCAAATGTAAAAGAGAAATTTAGAGGAAGAAGGCTGCAACTCAGGATTTCCTTGCTGTAGCTGATTTTGGCAGGACTGTAAATATTTTCAACCAAACTTAAATTAATTTAAATTAAGGAACCCACTTTCCAATTTTTCACAGCTGTTATTTAATATCTGAGACAGAAACGTTAAAATTGAAATTAGAAGGGATGGCAATCTTCCATGCAAATATTATCTCCTAGCAGGGTACAATCATAATCCTAAACTATATTTTTGGGGCACAAAAACTTGTGTAGTACAGTGGGAAAATTATAAATGAGGGAAAGTAAAAGTAAAATTAGATTTCACATTATTTAGAATGTCAAATGTGGAGGCAACGAGAGTCTTTGGGGGCACAGAGGTTTGCAGATATCACTTCCACAGGTGGAGAGAAATGTTTCATTTCAATAGCTTTCTTGCAATAGCAACAGTTCTCCACCTATTTTTGGTGGCATCATGGTCCAGAAGGGGTATTTTGGGAGGACTTTAGATATGGAATGAGACAACTTAATAGCCAACTCATTGCAGCCAACTCGTCACGGTCAACTCACCATGGGACAATTTGCCATGGCCAACTTGCCATGGGACAACTCGCCGTGGGAGAATTTAACAATTCAATTTAATTATTTTAAACAAATAAATAAAATATTTTAATTTTGGTCATTCACATTTCACTCTGTCCCTCCTTTTGCATCCTTTCTTTAATGATTCTATTCCACCATTTCTTTCATATTTGTCTAATCAAATATTGAGTTGTCCTGCGGCGAGTTGGCCGTGGCAATTTGGCCGCAGCGAATTGTCAAAGACTGCTTTCGATACGCTGAATCCAATACTCATCCATTCCCCCAACAGGTCTCCAAAACTGGGTAGGAAGGTGAGCTAAAACAAACAGTGATCCCGATATTTCAAACCAAATCAGTGTGAAGAGTCAAATTCAACCTATTTTAAACAATACAGCCAAAAGACGAACAGAGGTAGATGTAAGCATTTCGTATTGACTCCTTAGTACCTACATTACAATAGCACGGTTAAAATCAGCCTCAAATATAAGATCTAGCAAGAGCATTAATTAAGCCTATAATGCAGGGGTGTCAAACTCAAGGCCCGGGGGCTGGATCCAGCACGCAGGGTGCTTAGAACTGGCCTGCGGGGCCACCCTGGAAAAAGCGAAGGACCGGCCCACGGTGCCTCTGCCAGAGAAAATGGAGCTTGGGAGGGCTGTTTGCGGCCCTCCCGAGCTCCGTTTTCGCTGGCAGGGGATTGTAGGAGGCTGTCGCAGCCGAAAATGGAGCTCGCGAGGGCTGCGGGCGGCACTCCCAAGTTTTGTTTTCACTGGCAGAGGGTTGCAGGAGGCCATCGCAGCCAAAAATGGAGCTCGAGAGCCCATTTTCACTGGCAGAGCACTTGGTGCTCAAATGCCGCTGACATGAGTGACGTTGAGCTGGTCATGCCCACCCTGGCCCCCCAAAGTAAAACACAACCCTGATGTGGCCCTCAATGAAATCGAGTTTGACACCCCTGCCATAATGTATGCAGGAAAGCAACCAATGGCAAGCCTTATGCCCACAGGAGGCGTAGATTGACATAAAGCCTTTTCTGCATGCAAAAGGGGGGCTTCAAACGGTTAATGGCAACCTGCTCAGCAAAACGCAGGAAACGAGAGTTCCTGTGGCACAGTAGAATGCAGAGTTCTGGTCCACCTGGTGACCTGCAGATAGTAAGTGTCTCGCAATAGCCGAAGAAGGCATTTTATCGCCATGATTTGCTGCTGTTGTTGGATTACTCAAGACTGTTTGGACCCATTTCGGAAGACGCTCCTTTATTCTGAAAGCCAGACACCTATCAGTTCTGCCGATGTAATTCTCTCCGCAATTACAAACAAATTGGTAAACACAATGAGCTTTGGCGCTATTTTATTCAACCTTTTTAAACACACTTTAGGACATTAGCTCATCACAAAGTGGATCTGGACACCGGGCACAATGAACACAGGAACCATTGCAGAAGATACATGGGCAATTTGATTGCCAAATATCCTATAACAAAAAGAAGGAAGGAACACTTTAAGCAAAACAAGAGTTGATGATGGTACTGAACTCTTTAATTTTGAATCTTAATGACCTGGATGCTAAATTCGTTCTTGATTTGGTCGTTCGGAGTTCTGCAGCTCCTGCTATCCAAAGGTTTTCAGGTATTTCAAAAACAGAGTCAGAATAACGTGAAATAGATTTTATGGCCATCGCTGGTCTTCCCCATCTGGATTTAGGAAGATTGTAGGTTTGTGTCTTGGCAAAATATCCTGACTACTCTAGAACGTGCAAATATGAAGGCATTTGTTTTAGTGTGCAATTTCCTGGCTATGTGAAATTTTAGCACACATCATGTACAAAGATGTCTTCGTCGGAAATGCCATCCTATTTCAATATATTTGGTTGGTGTCCTTACCAGTTAACCTAAATGAAAAACAGGATTACATAATGACATTTATGATTTCATTTCACTTAAGCTCTTCATTTTGGAACCCATTTCCCATTTAACAGGGAAAATTGTATTTGAAATGTTGATTTCATCCAGAAAATTAATTTGATTTGATTTGATTTAACCAAATCAAATCCATTCGGAAAGTCAACTTGATTTGCTCATTCATATTGAATTGTTCAATCGAGTCAAGTAGATTGGGATTTCCAAAAGCAATTAAAAAACACCCATTCCTACACATGCATGTCACTGTCTAAATCTATTTCGAGGTTTCCGATTCTTTTTAATAACGCAAATAGATTTCCTTGCTCAATCAGCTGATTTAGTTCTAAGGTTCAGTCAAATTGCCTTGGAGATGAATCTCCAAATTAAGTATCTGCAAAGTCCCATTTGACATTGCTCTGGTCTTGCATGCTTAAAGATTCCTGATTGACATTTGCTGACTGTTACTAGAAATGAGCCAAAACTGAGATTTGATCTCTGAGTTTATGGGATTACCTTGAAGAATGAGGTCAAGGGATTAATATCAAGTCCATAAGGAGCATAAGAAATAGTGGAAGTGATACATAACTTTCATCTGATTATAAACTATGAAAACCAGGAGCCAGTTCTGTTCCTTTGTTTATGCTGCACTAAAAGGCTCACTTCTTGGACCTGGTGAATCCTGTCTCAAATTTGTAAGAAAATTCAACGTAGAGAAAACTAAGGTTTCACGCTTAGGCAAGAAAAAATCAAATGTACAGCTATAGATTAGGTGAATCCTGACTCAATAGTAGTAATTGTGAGAGGGATCGTGGACTCCTAGTGGACAATCACTTAAATATGAGCCAGCCGTGTGGGGCAGCTGCCAAAAAAGCCAACACAGTTCTAGGCTGCATTAACAGAGGGATAGAATCAAGATCACGTGAAGTGTTAATACCACTTTATAATGCCTTGGTAAGGCCACACTTGGAATACTGCATTCAGTTTTGGTCACCACGATGTAATACGGATGTTGAGACTCTAGAAAGAGTGCAGAGAAGAGCAACAAAGATGATTAGGGGACTGGAGACTAAAACATATGAAGAATGGTTGCAGGAACTGGGTATGTCTAGTTTAATGAAAAGAAGGAGTAGGGAGACATGATAGCAGTGTTCCAACATCTCAGGGGTTGCCACAAAGAAGAGGGAGTCAAACTATTCTCCAAAGCACCTGATGGTAGGACAAGAAGCAATGGGTGGAAACTAATCAAGGAGAGAAGCAACTTGGAACTAAGGAGAAATTTCTTGACAGAACAATTAATCAGTGGAACAGCTTGTCTCCAGAAGTTGTGAATGCTCCAACACTGGAAGTTTTTAAGAAGATGTTGGATAACCATTTGTCTGAAGTGGTGTAGGGTTTCCTGCCTAAGCAGGGGGTTGGACTAGAAGACCTCCAAGGTCCCTTCCAACTCTGTTATTCTATTCTATTCTATTATAACAAAGATGTAGAGCAGGGATGTCAAACTCAAGGCCCGTGGGCTGGATGTGGACCGCGATGTGATCAGATCCGGCCCATGGGGCTGTCCTGGAAAATGTAAGGGGCCGGCCTGCATCACTTAGGCCCAGTCTAACCAATGTGAAGAGGAAACATCAGGCCAGCATGGCTTTGGCCCGGTCTACCCAAAGCAAAGAGGAAACATGCCAGCAGTTTGGGGAGTGGCATCAAGCTGGCCATGCCCACCCAGCTGGCCATGCCCACCCAGTCGGCCACGCCCAGTAAGTGGTGTCAAGCTGGCCATGCCCACCCAGTTGGCCATGCCCGGCCGTCCCCTGGAGGTCAACCACAGCCCTGATGCGGCCCTCAATGAAATTGAGTTTGACACCCCTGATCTAGAGACTCTGGAAAGAGTGCAGAGAAGAGCAACAAAGATGATTAGGGGAAGGCTGGAGGCTAAAACATATGAAGAACGGTTGCAGGAATTGGGTTTGTCTAGTCTAGTGAAAAGAAGGACTAGGGGTGACATGTTAGCAGTGTTCCAGTATTCGAGGGGCTGCCACAAAGAAGAGGGGGTCAACCTATTCTCCAAAGCACCAGAAGACCTCCAAGCATCTCACTGCAAGCAGAACCTACTGGTTTGTAAGCAATAAACTATTGGTATAAATAATAAGGTGTATCTTAGAGCTTCTCATTCCAAGGTGAAAAACACAGAGCCTCAATATCTCTGATAGCTGTCTTTTTGTTTGTTTGGAACTCTTAAACAGGACATCTATGGAAATTCTCAGTCATCCAGGTCATGGTTGTCCCAATCATTTTTTTTTTCTTCAAGAAGCAACTGGACTTTCTGGTTTTTCTCTGAAGACATTTCGCTTCTCATCCAAGAAGCTTCTTCAGCTCTAAAGAACTGTATCCTGTCCAGACTCTACCCCTCCATAACTCACGCAAATTCCAAATTATTCCCAATCTGCTGCAGGCCTCATTTGCTGGTTCTTTGCTTTGTCTTTACCACCAGCAAATTTCAAATATTTTCAGGAGCTTATTGTTATTGGATGGATGGATGGATGGATGGATGGATGGATGGATGATATTAAGTATTAGAGTTAATATAAATTAGCAAAGCTTTACATTCGCATTGTGTTTTACAAATTTTAGTATTACGTACTTATGCCCTCTTAGAGTTATCTGTCTGAGTTATATACAACCATTTAGATTATTTTTTGTAAAACTGATTGTGATTTTATAGGCCTCTCTTGGGGTTTAATTCCTGTACTTTCTACTGTATGTAGTTCACATTAATAATTTTATCTTTGCCTTACTTGATTATATCGGTGTGATTTTTTTTTTACATTTCCGTTTTATAGTATTTGCAATATTATTGGTTTTGTGCTGGGCTTTGAGCACTTTTTTTTTTTTTTTTTTTTTGGAAAAAAGGAATGAATGAATGAGACCTGGGAGGTAGAAAGCATGGCAGGCAATTAGGTTTTCTAGTAAATTAAACAAGGCACAATAGAAGCCTACTTCCTTACATGTTCCATCTGATGCTACAAGGAAGGTGACGGGAGGGGAAGGGAAGGGAAGGGAAGCTGTTTTTCTGAGATAGCAGAGCAAATATTTTCTTTTCATTTTTGTTTTGTTGGAAGAAATGTCCATCTGGGTTCAGTTCCAAGTGGGAAGAAAGACACTGGAAACATGGAGGCTGCTTGGAAAGATGGTTTAATGGTGGACAGGACCACATGGTTTGAGATCCTGAGCAAAAAGGGCAGAGATACTGAGAGTGCCTGGGTTTTATACCCTCTGTTAGGCTTTTGAATTTGAGCTTGTGTTCTGATTGGTTGTCAGGCTCCCATGGGGCCATGCAGGGGTAACTTTGTAGGTTGTCTTTTGAGTCCCAGGCTTGGTTGACTCTTGCTGGGTGATGATGTAATGAAAGGGCTTTGGGCAATTCCTACTATGGCTCTGCCTGAAGGAGGTAGATCTTTGTTATGTAGAATAGACTAGCCCAGTCCTCAATGGCCCATTGACAAAGGTGGGGGGGATGAGTTTCTGCCTCCCTTTCAGGGGAAATATTCTGCCCTTTTAATATTTCCTAAAATATCTCATTTTCCTAGGAGAGGGGTGGGTGCTAACTTCCTACAGTTTGTTGTTGCTTATAATATCTGAACTCTGGATTGCCTGTATACTGAGCGAGAGTGTCCTGCAGCAGACGTAAGGCACAATCCCCTGGGAGACCTCCATAGCACTCAAAGAAAGGCCCCAAGGAAAAATGGGTCTGCTTCCTTCTTCAGATCCCACAGGCTAGCCTTCTGCATCCTGATGCCAACCGTTCCAAACTTTTCAGATGCCTGTGGCTGCATCAGTAGATTCAATTTTAACTAGATACAAGGCTGCTGTTGAGCAGAACCAGGCTAAATTCAATTTAAACAGAAAAGCAGGGACAGAACAAGGCAATAAAATAATCTAGCTTGCATATTCCATACTAACCCTGAGGGTTTTAATTCAAAGGACTAGTCGGGCCCCCGTTCCCTTCCTAATTTGGATGTCATTTTATTACTATTTGTTTTCTCTGTGTGCTGCATTTCTCTTGGCTAAATATATGATTATCATACCACTCGGATGCCAGATATGCAATCTTCCATTATGCCCACGCGTATTGCCAAGCAACATTTTGATTTAAACCGACACGCCGCTGGCCTATGTTATCCCTCCTGAATTTGAATCCCTGCTAATGGTCTTTGGGAGCAGCCCACAACAGACCATCTCTTCGCCGTTTGAGAGTTTATCCCAGTCGGAATCTTGTCATCTTAATATGTATTTCAACAAGTCCTTCTATGATCGGTTGGTACATAACAAACATTCCTGTCGTCGTCTTCCTGCGTAGTGCTCCCCTCCCAACTTGGTTTGCGAAGGAAACAGGCACACAGATATATTTATGGAGTTAACCCCAGAATGGTTCAATAGATGCAGCACAGTGGTCTATTAATTGTTTACTCTGGCTAGCTCCTTTGATACTCTGTCACTCTTGGTTCTGATAGGCCAAGTGGGGTGGGAACAATTTAGAGTGAAATAGAGAGGTAACAGCCCCTGGGTTGGGAAAAGATAGAACTGGGAGCAGAGGATGGAAACAAGCAATCCATGATTAGGATTAAAATCCATGATTAGCTTTGGAAGAGCTTTATAGCTCCCTCTGCCTTAAGAAAGTTCAAAACATTCTTAAAGTTCCATCTCATCCTAGGCACCCTTTTTTTTTTTTTTTAACTTTTACCATCTGGCAGACAGTACAGGATAATAAAAACAAGGACAAATAGGCTGAAAAACAGCTTCTATCCCAGAGCAGTAACTATATTGAATTTTACTGTATAGTGCAATATTAATGCAGTATCAGGGGTTTTCAATTCAATTGTATAGAATGTGAAGGATGTGTGTTTGTGTTTTATTTTTATAGTGATAATGTACACTGAAGATGGCATTTAATTTCGTTGTATGAGGTGCAATGACAATCAAGTAAACTAAACTAAACTAAAAGATATGAACAGTCCCCAGTCTATCTGATCCAGATCCTTCAGCTATTTCCAGTCAGTATTTAAAGCCAACAGAAGTTTTTGTGGTCATCCTTGAGTCCTCTGGTAATGAATTCTGCAAGGGTTGTGTGAAGGTGTGTTTGTTTCATGCAGTGCATTTAGAAGCTTCATTGAATGATCTAGTTCTATACTTTGGGAAAGAGGGATGAAAAATATCTCTGTCTACTTTCTCCTTTCGATACATTATTCTTTGCATCTCAGCAATCTCCACCCTTCAGTCACCATTTGTCTAAGCTAAAGAGTCCCAACCTTCTATGTTTTCCTCATAGGAAAATGATTCAAGCCTCCTGATAATTTTGGTTCCCTTTTTCTGCACTCTTTCCAGCCTTATCATCTTCTTTTTCAGAGATGGAAAACAGAACGGGGCATAGCATTTTAGATGAAAAGGAAAAGGAAATGAGGTTTGCTGTCATTGGAAATGGCTTGTGATCAGAGGTGGAATTCAGCCGGTTCGGACCGGTTCGGGCAAACCGGTAGTTACGGCCAGCGGCTGGGCCCACCCACCTGCCCCGGCACTATCACATCTTATACAGTCGCCGTGTTTTTGATGCAGCACGCATGTGTGTAAGGCACGTGCACGAGCGAAGCTATCCCATCCTATACAATCTCCATGTTTTTGACGCAGCGCGCATGTGTGCAAGGCGCTCACATTTTCGATTCTGGGCGAACCGGTTGTTAAATTATGTGAAGCCCACCTCTGCTTGTGATCCCAATGGATTTTCATGTCACTCATTTCTCTTAGGGACAAGCTTCACCGTGTGGGGATGCCAACAAAATGATATAGCGAAATTTGTACATCCCAGCCCTGTGATTGTTGTCCAAAATTTTTGCATCAGAAGTGTATATGTGTATAGGATAGTGGTGTTAATCAGATGCAAGACTCAATTCTATAAAGTAAGGTAAGATTTTACACTTAGGCAAAAACAACCCAAATCCACAGGTATAGAATACCTGGCTCAATAGTAGCAACTGTGAGAGGGATCGTGGAGTCCTAGCGGACAATCACTTAAATATGAGCCAGCCATGTACTGCAGCTGCCAAAAAAGCCAACACAGTCCTAGGCTGCATCAATAGAGGGACAAAATCAAGATCATGTGAAGAGTTAGTGCCACTTTATCCTGCACTAGTAAGACTACACTTGGAATACTCTGTCCGGTTTTGGTTGCCACAATATAAAAAAGATATTGAGACTCTAGAACAGTGGTTCTCAACCTGTGGGTCGTGACCCCTTTGGGGGTCGAACGACCCTTTCACAGGGGTCGCCTAAGACCATCGGAAAACACATATTTCCGATGGTCTTAGGAACCGAGACACCACTCCTCTATCCGTCCACATATGAGTACCCGGGGACGGTGCGACGCAACGGGCGGCCCTTGAATGCGCAGGTGCCGACGGAAGGGCCGCGTGCGCTAGCCTGCCATCTTGGTGCCACGCCCCCTTTGTCACCTCAGCGCTTCTCGCCTGGCAACCCGCACGCACGGGAAGGGGGCAGGGCAGGGGTCACGGTGGCGGGGCAGGGGTCGCGGCATTAGGAAGGTTGAGAACCACTGCTCTAGAACGAGTGCAGAGAAGAGCAACAAAGATGATCATGGGACTGGAGACTAAACACATAATGAATGGTTGCAGTCAAAGGTGGGCTGCTGCCGGTTTGCACCAATTCGGGCGAACCGGTAATTAAGATTCTGCGCAGTTTGGCGAACCGGCAGATCCCACCACTGGCTGGCCTCACCCCCCTCATTTTTCAGCCTGTTTTCCAGGCCATTTTCCGGGCTATTTTTGGGCCATTTTGGGGCTGTTTTCAGGCCGTTTTTGGCCCAAAAAACAGCCTAAAAATGGCCTGAAAAATGGCCTGAAAATGGCCCTGAAAACAGACCTGAAAATGGCCCTGAAAACTACCCAAAAATGGCCTGAAAATGGCCAAAACAACGGCCTGAAAACGGGCAAAAAACAGGCCGAAAAATGGGCAGGGGCGGGGCCAGCCAGTGGTGGGATTAGCCCCAACCAGCTGAATCCTACCTCTGTCTTTGAGGTGAGTGGCCGGTAGGCGGGGCTGGGTGTGATGAGTGACGTCACCCACCCAGTCACATGACCAACCGGCCATGCCTACCCAGCCAGAGAACCGGTTGTTAAGTTATTCAAGTCCCACCACTGGTTGCAGTCTAGTGAAAAGAAGGACTAGGGGTGACATGATAGCAGTGTTCCAGTATTTGAGGGGCTGTCCCAAAGAAGAGGGGTCGACCTATTCTCCAAAATACCTGAGAGTAGAACTAGAAGCAATGGATGGAAACTAATCAAGGAGAGAAGCAACTTAGAACTAAGGAGAAATTTCCTGACAGAACAATTAATCAGTGGAATGGCTTGCCTCCAGAAGTTGTGGGTGCCACAACACTGGAGGCTTTTAAGAAGAGATTGGACCTTTGTCTGGAATGATATAGGTCTCCTGCCTGAGCAGGGGGTTGGACTAGAAGACCTCCAAGGTTCTTTTCAACTCTGTAATAATGCTACTGTTAATTGGATTCAAAGATGTGTAGTACTTTCCAGTACAATATAGCACATCGAATAGAACTTTTAATATTTTTAGTCTCAGAGCCTTTCCCTACCGCAAAGTACTATCAACCCATCCTTGAAATGTAGAAAAACATGACAAGCATGACATTTGCTGATCCTTATCCTGCCTTTGTTCTCAGTCAATGCTTAACAGATTTTACACACCTTGTTGGTGCCCTGGTATCAGAATAAGGGGAAACATTTTAGTGTAACACTAGAAGAGCTAAGGATGACAAAGCTGGGAATGAGATGATGGGCTGATGATGAGATGACAGCAATGGTAGAAGGACAAGGCCAAAAAGAAAAAAGAAAAGAAAAAGAATTGTTGTATTTTACTAACATTGGGATAAAATCCACAGAGTGACTATACCGTTCAATTCCAGAACACTAGATGCTCCAAAGCAATTTGCATATCAACCGCAGGCTGAAATATTGTTCCAATAATACAGATGGGTTAGGATGCTGAATAATCGTGGCTAGATTTAGGGTTGTTCACCCCTAGCAAGTGCAGCGCTAGCTGACTTTTCTCTCGGCTCAGGAAGCAAACAGAACCAGGCCTGATTAATACTTCGGTGGGACAGTTGCAGAAACTCCCAGGGTTATAGGCAAGATTGGGGAGTTGAAAAACATTTTAGAAAAAGAGAGTGGTGAACCTCAGGTCCTGGGTCCCTGAAGCACCATCATTCTCCTATTGTTTCTACTTGACTTGTAAGATCCAAATAAGGTGGCATCTTCAGGCATCTAAAGGAGGGGTCCTCAAACTTGGCAACTTTAAGACTTGTGGACTTCAACTCCCAGAATTCTCCAGCCAGCTGGCTGGAGAATTCTGGGAGTTGAAGTCCACAAGTCTTAAAGTTGCCAAGTTTGAAGACCTCTGATCTAAAGCATTGTCATAGGGCAGTGTTTTGCTTGAATTGTGTATGTTGAATTTGTTGGGTTTTTGTAGAACTGCAAAACACTTGCTGTTCCGTGGGGATCTATTTATCTGTTCCTCTCTCTTTATCATTTTTATGTTATTATATAAAATACAAAGAAGAAAAGAAAATAGGAAATTAAGGGAGGGAAAGAGAACTGGGGGGGGTGTGGAATACAAGGGGGAAGAGAAAAAGAAAGAAAAGGGGGCATTGACTTCCAACTCTTGCTAGCCACAGTACAAGATAAACACACTCCAACCTCAATGTTTTGCTTTTACACATTAGTATATAACTAGCCATTTCTATAACACCAAATCTTTCTAATCAACAAAACCAAGATCGAAGATTCGTTTTTTTCTTCACAAGCACAAATTCCAGAAGTGATATCCAAATAACAACATATTTTTCCTCTTTAAATAAAGTAATCAATTTAACCATTCCTGCTTTATCTTCCTTGCTATGGAAATAATGTGCATTTCTATTTGCACCCAGTAATCTTTGTGAACTGTCACCACTATTTATCTGTTTCTCAAGGGTGGTTGGTGGGGTAGATATTGGCTTAGCTACCGTTTCCCAAGCTATTTTGTGTATACTACTATTGTCTTTTGTGTGTTATAGAACATAGAATCATAGGGCTGGAAAGCACCTTGGATGTCTTCTAGTCCAACCCTAGTCCCGCCAGTTGACTATCTTCTCTCCAAGTTGCCTTGATCTTAGCCTGCAACTCAATTTTCCACAGGTGGTGGTGGGGTATGTCCTGCTGTTCTTCTTGATCATATAGTCAAGCATCTCCAGGATTACAATGGTTGTAACATATACCATGTTATATATGGTATATGTCAGTGATGGCAAACCTTTTTTTGCTCCGGTGCCAAAAGGGCGCGCGTGCGTGCGATAGCACGTGCGTGCGTGCCCACACCCATAATGCAATGCCCTCCCTCCGCACATGTGTGCACAACCCCCCACACACACTGCCCTCCCCCGCACATGCGCGCAGACATCACTGAAGACTCCGGACTTCTGGTAGGCCCGTTAGGCCGTTTTTTGCCCTCCTCAGGCTCCAGAGGCTTTCCTCTGAAGCCTGGGGAGGGTGAAAAACAGCCCATTTCTGAACTTCCGGTAGGCCCGTTGGGTCCATTTTTCGCCATCCACAGGCTCCAGAGGCTTTCCTGAAGCCTGGGGATGGCGAAAACGGCCTCCTCCCGCCCTCCAGAAGGCCGAAAATCAGCTGGCAAGTGCACACATGTGCGCTGGAGCTGACATAGGGCAACGCCTCGCGTACCCTCAGATATGGCTCTGCGTGCCACCTGTGGCACGCGTGCCACAGGTTCGCCATCACGGGTATATGTTATATATGTTATATGTTATATACATATAACATATATAAGGGACGTGGTGGCTCAGTGGCTAAGACACTGAGCTTGTCGATCGAAAGGTCGGCAGTTCAGCGGTTCGAATCCCTAGTGCCGCATAACGGGGTGAGCTCCCGTTACTTGTCCCAGCTTCTGCCAACCTAGCAGTTTGAAAGCACGTAAAAAAATGCAAGTAGAAAAATAGGGACCACCTTTGGTGGGAAGGTAACAGCATTCCGTGCACCTTTGGCATTTAGTCATGCCGGCCACATGACCACTGAGACATCTTTGGACAGCGCTGGCTCTTCGGCTTTGAAACCGACTAGCACATATGTGCGAGGGGAACCTTTACCTTTCCCTTAACATATACCAGTTCATTGGTTTATATTATGGTGGTAGTAAGAATTGTCATGAGGGGGATAATAGGCATCTTCTGGCATACTATCTGATGGTGTTTGTGAGTGTGGGTGTGTCAGTGACATTCCACCTTCATTCCACCTTCAACTTTGCAACCAGTTGTTCTTCCATGGCTTCTTTTCTTCAGGATGTAATGTATAGTTGGTCTATCTCAAGTTGAGAGAGCATCTTCCTCTTCCTTTTGTTGAAGCATGGTAGGTCCTCCATATAGCCCTTAGGTATCCTGTTGTACTAGTATTCCATCAATTTACAATTGATTACATTCAATCAATTACAATTTTTATTGTAAGCTGCCCAGAGTTGCTTTGTAGCGTGAGATAGGCAGCATATACATTTCATAAATAAATAAATAAAATTTCTCATGTCAGGCTATTCCCAGTGAGTCAATTTTTTCTGCTCCATTAACTGAGGGAAAAAATATCATCTCTTGCTGACAATGTGTCAGTCATTTGCTTGTTACAAAAAAAAAAAAAATAAATAAATAAATAAATAAATAAATAAATAAATAAATAAATAAATAAATAAATAAATAAATAAATAAATAAATAAATAAATAAATAAATAAATAAATAAATAAATAAATACATGAATGAATGAATGAATGAATGAATGAATGAATGAATGAATGAATGAATGAATGAATGAATGAATGAATGAATGTCTTGTCTGGTCCATCTATGGATTTTTTTCAATAGCCCACTTATCTTCAGATTGTCCTGGTTCCACAATATCTGGCATGGACCTTGTTAACCCAGGCAACATCCAAGCTGGCATGACTGTCTTAATTTGTGTCACTCTCCTATCCGAGGTAGGCAGGTGAAGCATTAGAACCCCTACTGGCAGGTACGTACCAACCACAGTCACTTGCATCAAAGGGCACCACTCTAACCACTATGCTATCCAGCCTCTTCACAAACAATTTTCTTTCCTTCCTTCCTTCCTTCCTTCCTTCCTTCCTTCTTTCCTTCCTTCCTTCCTTCCTTCCTTCCTTCCTTCCTTCCTTCCTTCCTCCCTCCCTCCCTCCCTCCCACCCTTCCTTCCTTCCTTCCTTCCTTCCTTCCTTCCTTCCTCCCTTCCATATATGCTTTCCATAATCAACCCTCAATCATCCTTATTGGATAATTGTTAATAATAATAGCATAAGATAAGTGGATAAAAATGCCAAATCTAACCTAAACATCTCGTTGACTGTGAAACCAACCATATAATTATAATAATAATACAATAATTCCTAAAGAATCCCAAGTCAAGTTGGTTATTGTTTGCAGAAGAAGAACCTTCAGCTTCTAATCAGTTCAATTTAGGTGCAGCACTTACAAAGCTGCCCAGCTGTGTAGGGAGAACTCCTTGTGGTTTGTGTTAAAACCTGATTAATGGAGAGAGACTCCTGTTTTTGCAGTGGCCTGCTCTCCGTTGTAATATTCAGTGCCTCATATCCGTGTCACATTAATGCGATTGAGATGCAACGATGATAGTTTCCATGACAATGCGATGCACGGAGAGCCAGGCCCCTCCCTGGATGTACACTCATCCTTCAGAAAAGAGGAAAGGAAGGGGTGGGTGGGTGGGTGGGGGGAACCCAGGAAGGTCATTACAGCAACTTGTCAAATCAATGCAGAGAGTGTCTGAGGCGATTAAGGCATCTACTTTCAGGGCTGACATGGTGTCAATAGTAGTGGACTTCTGGAAGGCCGTCAAATGATTGAAATGAAATGCCCGTCAGTCAGGGAGCTGAGGTGAACTAATGATTCCCTGTGCTGCCTATTAGGACTACATGACAACTCAATACTGTTTGCTAAAAAAAAGGGGGGGGGGAAGTGACCTTGTTGCTTTGTTTGAAGCTGAATTAAATTGACAAGAGCCGCTAATCTTTACCTAGGGCGATTAACTGAATTAAAGTGCTACGCCAAAAACACACACACACACACACACACACACACACCAAGTTTTCTGTATTATCCTTGGGGTTGGAGAAAAGCTTCCTAACCCGGTAGGTGTAGCTTGCGTGTGTGTGATTGTGTTTGCGTGTATCTGGGCGTGCATTGTGTATGCAACAGAACTTCCAGTAGGACGTGTTGGATTTATGGGCCATAAAACCAAAATTAAAAAGGGAATTCATAGGGGAAGAAACAGACCAATGAGAAATAGATACGATTCCAGAAATATCCTCCAGATTGCACGTCTCTCTGGTTTGGAAGGGAGTAGATGAAAAACAGTCCTCCAGAAAAAAATATGATACAATTTAATGCATTTTCACAAATCAGTACAGTCATCCAAAGCCTCTTTTTTGAACATTTTTCTGGGGGTCTTTTAGGGAAAATGGGAGCTGAAGGGATTCCATACACAGTAGAACCTCTGGTCACGACCATAATTCGTTCCATAACTTTGGTAGCAAACCGATTCGGTCGTGACCCAAACCTAATTTTGGAAATTTGGCGCTTACAAAAAAAAAATGGTGTGGAAGGGGAAATCGGCCACAGAAAAAAAAAATTTTTTGGTCAGAATCTGATTTGGTCGTGGTCAGAAGCATTCGTGACCAGAGGTTCTACTGTATTCCTCAGTATCAAATCAAAATAATGAATCTATTTCATTATTTATAGCATGATGATGAGAAGGTTGGGAAGAATGTTCTCTGCAATATGGTGAGGAGGAAGAGAAGGAGAAGGAGAAGGAGAAGGAGGAGGAGGAGGAGAAGGAGGAGGAGGAGGAGGAGGAGGAGGAGGAGGAGAAGGAGAAGGAGAAGGAGAAGGAGAAGGAGAAGGAGAAGTTTACAGGTCTGTAGAGATATTTAGTCATCCAGGTCATGGTTGTCCCAAAGGTGCTTTTTCAGGAGGCAACTGGACTTTCTTGTTTTTTCTTTGAAGACGTTTTGCTTTTCATCCAACTTTTAGCTATACAATTTGGGATGAACACCCTTTGACTGCTGTGGGAGTAGGAATGAATTTCCAGAGGAAAAAATTGCAGACTACAGGAACCAGGTGTGCTTCAAGGACCCTCTAAAAGGATGCAAATGACCAGCTGTCTGCAAGGAATATAAATCCTCCCATTCCCCACTATCCTGTCAGAGCTGAAGAAGCTTCTTGGATGAGAAACGAAATGTCTTCAAAGAAAAAACAAGAAAGTCTGGTTGCCTCCTGAAAAAGCACCTTTGGGAGAAGTTTACAGTTTGAAAATAGTCACATCAACCAAAGTCATATCATTCATCATCCAGGTTTCCCATCCCAGGGAGAAACAGGAGACAAAAATGGTCCTTCTATTGTAGAAATCCCTGGAGGTTCTGATATCTACTGTCTCTTCTTCTTTTACCATTCTATCCAATACTGTGAAATGCCAGTATCGGGAGATCCAATGCGACAATTCAGTAGGATCCGTATATTTTTCTGAAGAGTTTCAGTAACTCAGTAGAGTTTTATTATCACTTATTTAAAAATAAGTAATCCATATTATTAAAAGTTATTTTTCAGTCTATAAGACACACTCCCCCTCCCCAAAAAAAGTGGGTGGAAATGTCTGTGCATCTTATAGAGTGAATGTTGCTGAAGCTCCGCCCACCCACCGGCCCCCACACTTCGGCCTCTGCCTCCCAGCAATTTGCCTCCTTGCAGCAAACAGCCTGGTCAGCTTCAGCACAGCCTGATTTAGCACGAGCAGCTGGTTGCGTTTGGATCTGCCTCCCGGAATACTGTCGATCAGCTGTTCCAGGCTGCGGGGATTGCCGCCGCCCATCGCCACTGTCGCCACCCATCGCTGCCACCGCCTATCGCCATCTCTGCACACCCCATTTTCGGCCTCCACACATCCCGTTTTCGGCCTCCGCGCACCCCAGTTTTGGCCTCCGCGCACCCCATTTTTGGCCTCCGTACATCCCATTTTTGGCCTCCGTGTACCCCATTTTCAGCCCGTTCCAGGCAGCGGGGATAGGCAGCGGAAACGGGACGTGCGGAGGCTGAAAACGGGGTGCGCGGAAGCTGGAAATGGGGCCTGCAGAGGCAGCGATAGGCGGCAGCGGTGATGGGCAGCGACGGTGGCGATGGGCGGTGGCGATCCCCGTAGCCTGGAACAGCTGATAGGCAATATTCCGGTAGGCAGATTCAACCGCCAATCAGCTGCTCGTGCTAAATCAGACTGTGCTGAAGCTGACCAGGCTGTTTGCTGTTTGCTGCAAGGAGGCAAATTGCTCGGAGGCAGAGGCAGATTTTTTCCCCTTGTTTTCCTCCCCAAAAGCTAGGTGCATCTTATAGTCCGGAGCATCTTATAGTCCGAAAAATATGGTACTTCTCAGTAACATAACATGATTGTACTGTCAGTTACTTGTCTTTCCTCTACCTTATCTTCTAGATAATGACAGTCAGAAAAAAACACCCCTTGATCAATTTTATGGGGTCTTCAGCAATAAGTGGGTACAAGAAGCTTGGTCTCTAAGAACTAGAAGCATTCATTTCTTTGAAGGTTGCATCTGAGTTGATTTTATGCAATTGGGTTCTTACTTTAATTACTCTAATTATGGATTGCTCCAATCAGTATAATCTAATTTTAGCACCAAACATAGCTTTACAACTGAAGTTTTTAGTGCTAAGAATTACAAAGCCTGAGTTGCATTCAATAGTTGCTGATTGTTGAAAATATTTGTTGTTCAAGTTGGTCTGGTGCTTCTCATATTCAACGACAGTTTTCCATCCAGTCCACAGAGTTAAAGTTGTATTTTCTAGGCCTCTGTTCCAAATGTTTCTTTCTTTGGGCTATAAGCAAGCAGGCACTCTCAGGCAATGATCTGAGGGTATAAAATGTTCAGGAGGTTTTGCCTCTTGGTCTAGTGGAGTTAGAAACAGGGTTATGTGTCCTTGAGGGAACCCTTTGGCCATGACGTCACTCTTTATGCCATCTGAAGAAAGAAAAATATTTACAAAACCAAGATGTGATACATTTTCATTACCATTTCTTCCGGGGCAGTTACATATTCTATGTAAGCAGCATCTCACCCATGTGGAACTTTATTTGAAAAAAAATTGAGAACCTTATTGATGTAGTTTTATACCATAAAGTGTATTAAGACATTCTACTTAAGTACCTTACTCCATTTCTGTTCAAATATTCAGGCCACATATATATATATATATATATATATATATATACCCTTTTCAAATAGGGATGAATCCATACTCTTTCGAGTGGCTAGATTCGATGTAAGAAACAAACATTGGAGGTGAGATAACAGTTGTCTAGCTGCTTTTGATCAGTGCGTGTTAGGGAGGTTAAACTTTATTAAAAGCTGTAATAGACCGATATTAAATTGATAGTGAGGAGTCATAAAGATGAATTTAATGGGGAAAAAAATAACCAGAAAAGGAAATTTACATCAATTTTGAGAAAGTCAGGAGGATTTTTTTTCCAATAGATTTCTCTCTCTCTTTTTGCATGTATACTGGGTAAAATGTGCTAATTTTATTAATTTGTACTAATCTCTAGATCTACTTTGGGTAGTTGTGGCTGGGAAATTTGAAAGGAATCCCTAGTGCTTGTGAAGACCTCTAGAATGGGAAAGACACTGAAGACAAATACAAGATATATGTTTTGACATCTCCTAAGATTCACTCTTCCCTTTTTCTAATAACTTGAGGGCTATTTCAAACTGATGGGCTTGATTAAAGTCTTCATGTCCGGATCATGTTTCCCCGCTGTTGATCAGTTTGCATTACTGACCTACTCAATCAAAAATATATATATATATAAAAAAAATAAGAGAGGAGACACAAGAGGGAGAAAAGGGAACCTGTGAACAGAATGTTTCTCGTCTTTGTGGAAGCTAATAAGGAATGCCTAAGATGTTAGGGGGAAAAATATGAATGCCCCTTTCCTCATCTCAACAGATAACTTCAACATGTCTTTCGTCTCCAGAACTGGCAGGAGATCATTCTTGAATTCCTGCACAACAAGGCCATCAAGATGAAAAACAACAACAACAGCAGGAACAATTTGAGGATACATATGTATTTCTCTAATTTCAAAGACATTATCTTTCGAAGGGTTCAATAACCTTATCTTCTTTTTGCTTGATTTAAGCTTTGATTTCCAAATACATAGGCAGGGATGACCTGTCATGTTAAGAAAGGGTGGGACTTTGATTGTATGGCTGTGGCTACCATCACCCAACTCATATGTCTTTCTGAAGAATGCAGTGATGTGTGTGTGTGGTCCAGGGGTGGGTTCTAACTTACCCCGCTGCCGGTTCGCTTCCTCCCGCACTGAGTGGCCGTGCCTCGTGGGCATGCGCAGAAGAAAAAAAAATGGAAAAAATTCAAAAAAAAAATTCAAAAAAATAAAAAAAGATGGTGGTGCCCACGGACCAGCACCGACCGAACAGGATCCGTGATGTCATTGTGACGTCACCAGCGGGTCGCTACCAGTTCGGGCGAACCGGTCCGAACCGGGAGGAACCCACCTCTGGTGTGGTCATAGGTTTTGTGTATACATGCATGCATGTAGGCAAGTATTCTACACAAACCAGGCAAGTATTCCAGGCTTCTATACAAACCAGGCAAGTATGATTTTATTAATCCAAGAGTAATTTTTTTTTTTTTATCCAAGAGTCATTTTTAAAACTACAGTAGAGTCCCTGATGGTAAGGACGGTCCATCCCTCTCTATCAACATAAATCAGGGTACATATTTATTATTAGAAAGACGTTGCACTTTCAATTATTTGACAATCGCTTGTGATCACTGTGTTGTCATCCCATCCAATTTAACCTGGAAAGAAGATGGACAATTGGTGTATTCTGAAAAGATTCATAATGTCAGCTTTGTGGGTTTTACATAATTGCGGTGATCATACATGAGTAAATATGCCGATTCGCTTACAAACCAACCTCCAAATTAGCATTCCCTCTATAAAATGATTGCTGTAGCATGAAATCTCCATTAGCATAAATAATCATGCTGTTATTTTTTTAAACACACAGCTTAAATGTTTTCTCATAAATTACTTAAAGGTTATGTGGACAGATCTATCTTATTTTTTTTTAAAAAAAACTTATATTGTTAGTTCTCCTAGTTATATAAGTATTGAAATGTATATATGAGCTGTGACTGTGCCTCTGTGAACAAGGAGCCATTGCCCCTATAGCAATAGCACTTAGACTTATATACTGCTTTACAGTGCTTTATAGCCCTCTCTAAGTGGTTTACAGAGTCAGCATATTGTCCCCAACAATCTGGGTCCTCATTTTACTGACCTTGGAAGGATGGAAGGCTGAGTCAATAGCAATAGCAATTAGACTTATATACCGCTTCCCAATGCTTTACAGCCCTCTCTAAGCTGTTTACAGAGTCAGCATATTGTCCCCAACAATCTGGGTCCTCATTTTACCGACCTCGGAAGGATGGAAGGCTGAGTCAACCTTGAGCCTGGTGAGACTTCAACTGCCAAATTGCAGGCAGCCGGCAGGCAGCAGAAGTAGCCTGCAGTACTGCACTCTAACCACAGCGCCACCGTGGCTCATAACTCACTTCTTCTATACTGCATCTTCTATAAGGACTCACAGCTAAATTTATAACATTTTACCTAATAAAATATCTGGGAAATAGTGATCTTTGTTATGTGCAGTTACTCTACTGATACTCTTCGGATCAGTACAAAGTAGGTTTTTTTTTTTTAATGTGGTCAAATTTCGTTATGCTGGAAGTAAAATTAGGCAAACTTTAACTGCCCACTTATAATCCATTACGAACCACAATAGGTTATTCTGCCTGACTTTTAGTTTTGCTTTTCACTGTTATTATTGTTTTTCACGCTTTTGTTTCTGGCGCTGGTCTGTGACTGTAACAAAACATTTTTATTGAGTTATAAGATAAAATAAGATTCAAAATACAAAATAAAATGGGAAAACAATGAGGAGAAAGGGGGGGGGGAAATGAGGAAGGGTAGAAAAAAAGAAAAAGAAACATTGATTTCCAACATTCACTCTCTCTGTCTCTCTCTCTCTCTCTCCCTCCCTCTGTCTCTGTCAAATGGGGATGAGGAAGAGCGATCGGTCGCGCACCCGCCCTCCCTCCACCTCCATCCT
>QLTV01001814.1:1002183-1017160 GCA_003457575.1 Thermophis baileyi | reverse complement strand
TACCTACCTACCTACCTACCTACCTACCTACCTACCTACCTACCTACCTACCAACTTATTATCCAAAGCACCAGAAGGCAAGACAAGAAACAATGGATGGGAACTAATCAAGGAGACAAGCAACCTGGAATTAAGGAAAAATTTCCTAAAAGTGAGGACAATTAACCAGTGGAACAGCTTGCCTTCAGAAGTTCTGGGTGCTCCATCACTGGAGGGTTTTAAAAAAACAAACCTGGAAAGCCACTTGTCTGGAATGGTATAGGGTCTCCTGCTTGAGCAGAGGGTTGGGCTAGAAGACCTCCAAGGTCCCTTCCAGCTCTATTCTGATTGAAGCCGGTCACTTTGATAGTCAACAAGGGCAGGTCTCCTGTGTATTAGCAAGCTATCTTCATTTATACGAACACATGTTTCCTTGAAACCCACCACAGACACTCTTCTCTGTGGGCACCATTCTTCAAAACCAGTTGAGAAATCAGGAAGAGGACTTCACAGGTGACATTATAATGTTGCAATGCATTTTTGTAAAAAAAAAATGTGTTTTTACCAGACACCTATGAATCTCAGATCTGTAGGTTACACTAAAGTTTGGAAAAAAAATGGAATCTGACAGTGGGAAATTATATCAAGAAAGTTACATAGAATAGAACAGAATAGATTTTTTTATTGGCCAAGTGTGATTGGACACACAAGGAATTTGTCTTGGTGCATATGCTCTCAGTGTACATAAAAGAAAAGATACGTTCGTCAAGAATCATAAGGTACAACACTTAATGATAGTCCGGGTACAAATAAGCAATCAAATCATATTAGAAACCAGTCAATGTAAATCGTAAGGATACAAGCAACAAATACAGTCATACAGTCATTAGTGGGAGGAGATGGGTGATGGGAACAATGAGAAGATTAATAGTAGTGCAGACTTAGTAAATAGTTTGACAGTGTTAAGGGAATTATTTGTTCAGCAGAGTGATGGCGTTCGGGAAAAAACTGTTCTTGTGTCTAGTTGTTCTGATGTGCAGTGCTCTATAGCGTCGTTTTGAGGATAGGAGTTGAAATAGTTTGTGTCCAGGATGTGAAGGGTCTGTAAATATTTTCACAGCCCTCTTTTTGACTCATGCAGTATACAGGTCCTCAATGGAAGGAAGGTTGGCAGTAATTGTTTTTTCTGCAGTTCTGATTATCCTCTGAAGTCTGTGTCTGTCTTGTTGGGTTGCAGAGCCAAACCAGACAGTTATAGAGGTGCAGATGACAGACTCAATAATTCCTCTGTAGAACTGTATCAGCAGCTCCTTGGGCAGTTTGAGCTTCCTGAGTTGGCACAGAAAGAACATTCTTTGTTGTGCTTTTTTGATGACGCTTTTGATGTTAGGTGTCCATTTTAGGTCTTGAGATATGATAGAACCTAGAAATTTGAAGGTCTCTACTGTTGATACTGTGTTGTCTAGTATTGCAAGAGGTGGAAGTGGATGTAGCTAGGAATTCACTTCAAGTTCTGTGTGAAGGAAACACCATCTTTTATTTTATTTTTCATAAAAAATGAGGAAATTATGTCAGCAGCATTCAATTAAAAGCAGTAATTGAGTAGTTGGTTCCGATCTGGTGTTCCACGAATTTTAAAATAATATCAACTGGTCTTTTGTTTTATCATTACCATTAAGTAAGATTAAGATCTTATAAGGTTACAAGTTCTTCCATTTCTAAGATTGTGTGATTTATTGTTTTATAAATTCCATCACCATGGGAGCCCGGTATATACCGTGTTTATTGAAATATGTGCATTAGTATGCAACATGACTCTTGGCTGTAGATAAGATCCTATTCCAATTTTTTAAGCTACAGAACTATATAATAATTCTTTATTCACATGAAAAGAAATGACCAACTAAGACACTTCCCTTCAAAGAAGAGAAGAAAATATACATTTTGCCATTGACTTTCTCTTTTCACATATGGCCAACAATCATCTATCAAAGTAGACACAACTGAAAACATTGATTGGAGCAGGAAAAGACTGCAATCCATCAGCAAACACTTCCAAGAAGAACTTTTAAATGTGGGAGGCCAGAAATCAAAGTCCCGCTGAGTCATATTCACAGGGTGTGTTAAAATGGTTACCACATGCAGTATTAAATATATTGCATATGATGTTTAAGTTATATTAAAATTCAACATCACTGCTGGGGTGGAACAAAACTACTATGTATTCATACAAGCAGATCTGTTACATGTATCTCTCTCTCTCTTTTTAACTGTCCTTTTTATTAGTTTATAATAAAAAATACAAAACTACAAAAGCAAATAATAGGAAAGATAGGAGAGGGGAAAAGGGAAGGGGAAAGTGGGGGAAAGAAAAGGGAAAAAAAGAAATTGACTTCTGACTCCCTTTGGTGCAGTAGAATAAGATAATAACATCAAATCTCAGCTTTTTACGTTTACATAATAATATAAACTAGCTTCTTTCTATAACAACAAATCTATCGAATTGGTAAAGTCCAAAATCAAAGTTTCATTTTTTCCCCACCTCGAGCACAAAGTCCACAAGCGGTTTCCAAGTCGAAATAAAAGAATTTGTATTTTTTTTTCCTTTGATCAAAGCAGTCAATTTAGCTATCTCTGCTAACTCTCATCAACTTTTGCAGCCAGTTTGCCCATTGTGGGGATCAAAGTATCCTTCCATTTTTGTGCATAAAGCAATCTTGTTGCCGTCAACATATATAACATCAAAGTTCCCCCCCCCAAAAAAAATTCCAAGTCTTTTTCCATTAAACCCAAAAGAAAAGTTTTGTATCATGAAAATCACTGCAATCTCAGAATTGTTTTGCATAAAATTATCTATTCTGCTTCCAGTGAGAATTGTTATATCGGTAGAGAGCCATGTCTATGGAAATTCTCAATCGTGCAGGTCATAGTTGTCCCAAGGGTGCTTTTTCCAAAAGATAACTGGACTTCCTTGGATTTTTTTTTCCTTTGAAAATGTTACGCTTCTCATCCAAAAAAAAACTGCTTCTGTTCATCCACCATCTTTCTGCAGTGAACCGAAAAAACTTCTTGGATGAGAAGCGAAACGTTTCCAAAGGAAAAAAAATCCAAGAAAGTCCAGTTATCTTTTGGAAAAAGCACCGTTGAGTATTGTGAACCATGTTCACAACAAACAATCACAATCAATTAATCCAAAACGGTGTCAACGTAACGTTGGATTTTTTTAAAAAAATGTTTTTGTGTCAGAAGATGCTGTGTGTGTGTCTCTTTTTTAAACAGATGATAGAAAAGTGCTAAGTATTTGTGGATTAGTCCATGTAAATTAGTGAACTTCCTGTCATGGCTATATTCTAGTACAGTGGCTCAGTGGGTACTCAACTGCTTTGAAACTCATCAAATTTGGTACTCAACACATTTTGACACATTTTTTTTGTCTCAGTACTCATTGTTTGTTTGGTACTCAATGCACATGCTAGGAATTGTCTGTGTTGGCTGCCTTCTGACTCACTACATCAGGGCTGTCAAAGTCCCAGCCCACGAGCTGGATGCGTCATGCGCTGGCCACACCCGGTTTAGTGAAGGGGAAAAAAGTTCTGGTACATCATGTGACACCGCCATGACGACGTGAGTTTGACACCCATGCACTACATTATTCTTTATGGGAAAAATGTGTTTGGTACTCATCATTTTTGATACTCATTGCACCTCCCAGAAACCAATTAATGGTGAGTACTGAGGTACCACTGCATTCCCTATAACCCCGTTAACAGACTCTATGCAGTAACATTAATTTAATTTATGAAGGGCCAAAGATAGCTACACAGCTAGGCTACTATCATCCAGTGGTGGGATTCAATTTTTTTTACTACTGGTTCTATGGGCGTGGCTTGGTGGGCGTGGCGTGGCTTGGTGGGCGTGGCTTGGTGGGCATGGCAGGGGATGGATACTGTAAAATCTCCATTCCGACCCCACTCCAGGGGGAGGATACTGCAAAATCTCCATTCCCTCCCCACTCCAGGGGAAGGATACTGCAAAATCCCCATTTCCTCCCAATCAGCTGGGACTCGGGAGGCAGAGAATAGATGGGGGCGGGGCCAGTCAGAGGTGGTATTTACCGGTTCTCTGAACTAAAAATTTCCGCTACCGGTTCTCCAGAACTGGTCAGAACCTGCTGAAACCCACCTCTGCTATCATCCTCAACTTGGCTGAAATGAGACTGTATAGTCCATATTTATTTTTTTGGTATAAGAACAAGTACCACTAATTGCACCCATATTTACCCAATAAGGAAAGGTGGCTGCAAATAAGCTCAGTCTCTAATGGATAAATTATGATCATTGCATTTATTTGTATTTTGGAATGTTGGTAGATGGAAAATTACATTCTGGGCAAATCATAGAAGAATTTTGGAGAATGCAAGTTGTATTTTAGTTAACAGAGTAACAGAGTTGGAAGGGACCTTGTAGGTCATCTAGTCCAACCCACCACCCAAGCAGGAGACCCTACATCATTTCTGACAGATGGCAGTCCAGTCTCTTCTTGAAAGCTTCCAGTGATGAAGCTCCCACAACTTCTGAAGGCAACTTCTGTTCCATTAGTTGATTGTTCTCTCTGTCAGAAAATTTCTCCTTATTTCCAGGTTGAATCTCTCCTTGGTCAGTTTCCATGTTACTGTTGAGTCTCAACGTCTTTTTTTATAGTGTGGTGACCAAAACTGGATGCAGTGTTCTAGGTGAGGTCTTACTAGTTGTGGTCTTACTTTCTAGAAGTAGTTCTCCAAGAGTGCTGTATGTGTCCCTAACCAGCTCTTGAATTTGGAATTCAGGAAGACTTTGAAGAAAATTTCTCAAGCTAAGGCTTTGCGTTATTTTGAAGATGCACAAAGTATATAGCTAAGACTAGCAAATTTTCTCAGAAGGGTGCAGCATATCCTTAGGGCACACACTTTAATCTGTTTAACTGGAAGAGTGATTAAATAAAGCTTTATAATGTATCAGCATGCTCACCGTATGCAGTTTTACAAAATCAGTCTGAATCCCGAGGCAGAACCAAAAGGGTAATCAATTCTGGAGATACTATTGAACAAGGTACACAGAACATAGAACAGCATCAGAGTTGGAAGGGACCTTGGAGGTCTTCTAGTCTAACTCCCTGCTCAAGCAGGATAGCCTATACACTGGTAATCACCATGCTAATTTTTATTTCCAGTGCCTTTTCTGGAGTGGCTTTGTATCAGAGGTCCCTAATTAACAATTATTCTCCTGAAAGCATACCTTTGGTGGCCATATATTCGACTTGATATGTGGTAGGACTCATTTTAATTGAAACCCAAGAGGTCCATTTAGTTCTTTGGGGCTCCACTAATTGCAACAAATTTTTCCCGTAAGGAATACTGTAGTGAGTCAGAAGGCAGCCAACACTGACAATTCCTAGCATGTGTGTTGAGTACCGAACAAACGATGAGTACAGAGACTAAAAATTTGTGAAATTAGGACTTCTGTACCTAATCCAGACAACCACTAGATGGAAACAGAGAGTTGCTTTTTTTTTCTCTCTGTTTTTTTTTTTCCTTGCCATGTGGTGGCTACCTGAGATTTTTCATCTCAGATGTGGTGGTCCATCCTTTCCAACTTCTGTAACCGAGACAAAGTTTACAAATAGCCTAAAGAAACAAGGTTTCCTAATTGCTCTCTCTCTCTCTCTCTTTCTGAAGTTATATTAACAGATTAACAGAGTTGGAAGGGACCTTGTAGGTCATCTCATCCAACCCCCTGTCCAAGCAGAGAAACTGCACCCGTGATGGTGAACCTATGGCACGCGTGCTGGAAGTGGCACGCAGAGCCATCTCTCCGGGCACTCCAGCCGTCGCCCGTTGCTCTTCTGGGTTCGAGCGTGTGCATGCATGCCAGCCAGCTGGACTTTGCACACACATGCATGCCAGAAACTGGAAGACCAGGTGGCTGGTGTGCATGCTCGTGCCGGAAACCAGAAGCTCAGCTTCCAGGCGCGCGCATCCGCGCCGGGGAGCTGCTCTTCTGGTTTCTGGTGCACCTGTGCATGCATGCACGCTCCCGTTTTGGCACTCGGTGCCGAAAAGTTTCGCCAACACTGACCTACACCATTTCTGACAGATGGCAATCCAGTCTCTTCTTGAAAGCTTCCAGTGATGAA
The DNA here is from genome assembly GCA_003457575.1 of Thermophis baileyi. Classification (NCBI taxonomy): domain Eukaryota; kingdom Metazoa; phylum Chordata; class Lepidosauria; order Squamata; family Dipsadidae; genus Thermophis; species Thermophis baileyi. Next base: position 1,011,010 of record QLTV01001814.1, on the reverse strand, counting down.
GCTCCTACAACTTCTGAAGGCAACTTCTGTTCCATTGGTAGATTATTCTGTCAGAAAATTTTTCCTTATTTCTAGGTTGAATCTCTCCTCAATCAGTTTCCATCCATTGTTCCTTGTCTGGCATTCAGGGGCTTTGGAAAATAGCTTGACCCCCTCCTCTCTGTGACAGCCCCTCAAATATTGGAAGACTGCTATCATGTCTCCCCTGGTCCTTCTCTTCACTAGACTAGCCATGCTCAGTTCTTGTAACTGTTCCTTATATGTTTTAGCCTCCAGTCCCCTAATCATCTTTATTGCTCTTCTCTGCATTCTTTCTAGAATCTCAACATCTTTTTAATACATTCGTGTGATGACCAAAACTGGGTTCTAGGTGTATGGATTCTCTCTCTTACATACACACATACACAAACATACAAACAAACATAGCGACACACAGACCACAGTCACGTAACAGGTAGGTGTTTCTATTTATGGATAAGTCAATAAATACTTTTGTGATTGTAGGTTAGTATTCCTGTCTGACAGAAGAGAGGTTTACAGATTTTAAAAAATTAAAATTAAAAAATAGAATTAACCCAGATATGTTTTCATTGTCTTTTAACATACCAAGCTTTGGTATCCATCTTTGCTAATTTATGCAGTTGTTAAAATGTTAATTTCCCAAGAGTCTTTTTAAAATGCAGATTATCCAGCTTTCAGGCTTTGACATATAGATTTCCTGATGTAGGCTTTTTAAATGTAAATTTCCTCAATGTAAGCTCTTTTTAAAATATAACCTCCCCTGTTTGTATGTGGCTTTCAGCATATTTTTTTCAGATGCTGTTTTTGTTTTTGTTTTTTTGTTCTGTTTTTATTTATAGAGGTTTGATTTTGGAAACAGAATGATTCATGTGTGCTATTAAAAATATAATGGGAGTGAAAATTTCAAATTTGTCCCTTTCAAATCTTTGGTGACGTAATTTTATAATCCACTGAACCTGATACACCTTTGGATTAAGTTGTTATATGTGAACATAACTATCAATTTCATTGCAAAGGATCTAATTGTTTTAGGCATTTTATATATCTTAATCAATTAAATCCATATAACCCATATCCAGTTCAATTCACCGAACTGATGTTTTAAAGAATAAATTGGTTGGATTCATGGATTTGATTCAAATGTTCAAATGGTTGTGTGAATGTTTTATTTTAAATATGGATGGTTTTTTTAAAATTGTTTTTATATGTTTTATTTTTTATGATGTAAGCCGCCCAGAGTCCTTCGGGAGTTGGGCGGCATATAAATTTTATAAATTAAATTAAATTAAATTAAATTAAATGTATGAATCAGATTGAATCGATTCTGCCCATTTTTTTAAAATCTGAATGAAACATCTGAATTGGGTTGGTGATCTCATCATATAGGAAAAGACTTAGACCACAGAACATAGAATAATAGATTTGGAAAATACCTTGGAAATCTTCTAGTCCAAACTGCTCAACAGGAGATCCTGTATGATTCTGGACAAATGGATATCCAAGGTTTGATCTTGGTATAAGCTTGGACAACCAAAATATCCATTAGGATTGAATATAGAGAGGACATAGATAGAACATAGAACATAGAATAACAGAGTTGGAAGGGACCTTGTAGAACATCTAGTCCAACCCCCCACCCAAGCTGGAGATCCAACACCATTTCTGACAGATGGCAGTCCAATCTCTTCTTGAAAGCTTCCAGTGATGAAGCTTCCACAACTTCTGAAGGCAACTTCAGTTCCATGGGTGGATTGTTCTCACTGGATTCCTCCTTATTTACAGGTTGAATCTCTCCTTGATCAGTTTCCATCCATTATTCCTTCTCCGGCCTTCAGGTGCTTTGGAGAATAGGTTGTCCCCCTCCTCTCTGTGACAGCCCCTCAAATATTGGAACATTGCTATCATGTCTCCCTGGTCCTTCTCTTTACTAGACTAGCCATGCCCAGTTCCTGTAACCGTTCTTCGTATGTTTAGCCTCCAGTCCCCTAACCATCTTTATTGCTCTTCTCTGTACTCTTTCTAGAATCTCAACATCTTTTTTATAGTGTGGTGACCAAAACTGGATGCAGTGTTCTAGGTGTGGTCTTACTAAGGCTTTATAGAGTGGTTTTAAGTACCTCACGTGATCTTGATTGAATCCCTCTGTTAATGCAATTTAGGATTGCATTGGCTTTTTTGGCTGCTGTTGCACACTGTTGGCTCATATTTAATTGGTTGTCCACTAAGACTCCAAGATCTCTCTCTCAGTTACTGCTATTAAGCCTGGTTTCACCCAGTCTATATGTCTACTTTTGGTTTTTATTTCCTAAGTGTAAGACTTTACATTTCTCTACATTGAATTTCTGATAGATTCCTTCTCTGGAAATTGTTTTCATTGAGTGGCATCTGGGGTGCAAGGATAGCTGTCGAAATGCCAAGAAGGTGGACATGTGTAAGCATTTATCTTTTCTTTTTTTAGGACATAAATAATCTTCCCTGGACATATCAGATACCACCATCATTTGCCTCTTGCCAGCCTAATCCTTACTGCTCTTTCCCTTAGTGGAGTTAAAATATAATTGATAATTTATTTATTTGTTTTTATTTATCGACACTGCTCATCTCACCTAACTAACACAGGACAGTTTAAAAACATACAGCCATATAAACCTAGAACAAAGGGCCCAAAATCCTGGGTCACAGCCCATTCGGAATCAGGCCACACAAGTGGCAGGGGAGTGGGTAACCGTGTGCAGCTCCACTTCTGTGAGTGGCAAAGGCCCATTTGTGCAAGCTTAAGATGACTTAAGATGAGTGAATAATCATGCAGGCTTGATTTGACCTCCCAATGACCAGTGGAGGCTTGTCCTGGCCACCAAATAGCTCAAGATGTTGACCCCAAACAACCATTTGAAGCTGTTATTCAGGCCAGTATTGCTTGAGTGGACCTAAAATAAATGAACTCTGGAGGCTTGATCTAACCTCCCAATGACCCCTGAAGGCTTTTAGTTGACATGAAATGACCTCTTGAGGCTTGGGTTGACCCCTGAATAAAACCTGGACCTCCTAATGATCCCTAGAGGCATGTGTTGGCTTCCAAAGAGCCTTATAACATCACCCCAAATACCCCTTGTAAGCTCATGTTCAGGCCCAGATCGCTCCAGAAGCTTCAGTTGATCTGAACTGAAATGACCTCTTGAGCCTTGAGTTGAATCCTGAATGACTCCTGGAGGCTTAATTTGGCCACCAAATAGCTCAAAAAGTTTACTCAAAATAATCCTTTGGAGCTGCTGTTCAGGCCAGTATCGCTCCAGAACTTGGGTTGACCTATAATGACCTCTAGAGGCTTGGGTTGATCTCCAAATGACCTCTGGATGTTTGACTTGGCCACCATATCATTGAAGAAGTTGACTCCAAATCATTTTTGCAAGCTGTTGTTCAGGCCAGGATCACTCCAGAAGCTTGAATTGACTTGAAATTACCTCAAGAGGCTTGGATTGACCCTTGAATGAACTCTGGAGGGTTGGTTGACCCCCGAATGACCCCTGGAAGCTTGAGTTGGCAACTCAATAGCTGAAGTTTAACCAAAATAATCCTTGGAAGCTGTTCTTCAGCATTATTATTTGGAGTTGACTTCTAGGAATCATTCTATGGTCAACTCAAGTGTTCAGTGTTCATTTGGAGTCAACTCAAGGTTCTAGTGGTCATTTCAAGTCAACTTAAACTTCTGTGGTGATTCTGGCATATACAAACATCCAAGGTTTATTTGGGGTCAACTTCTAGAGGTTTGTCATCAACTCAAACTCCCTGTCATTTTGGGGTCAACTCAAACCTCTAGAGTTCATTTCTGCTCAACTCAAGTGATTCTGGCATGAATACAAGCATCCAAGGTTTATTTGGGGTTGAACACTAAGGGTCTTTTGTGGTCAACTCAAGTTTCCAGGTGTCATTTTGGGATCAACTCAAGCTTCTAGAGGTCATTTCAGGTCAACTCAACCTTCTGGGGTGGTTCTAAGATTAACACAAGCTTCCAAGGTTTATTTGGGGCTCAATTTTTAGGAATCATTTGAGGTCAACTCAACTCTCCAATGGTTGTTTTGGGGTCAACTCCAGCTTCCAGGGGTCATATTGAGTCAACTCTAGCTTCCAGGGGTTATGTGGGATCAACCTGAGCTTCCAGTAGGGGAGGTAAGAAAGGGAAGGGAAGGGAGGAGAGACAGGAGGGGAGGGGAGAGGGGAGAGGAGGGGAGGGGAAGAGCAGTGGGTCCAACAGATCCTAGGAACAAAGAGTTCTCTATCCAGAAAAGATACTATGTAGAATCCTCAAATTAAAATGGGAGCAAGAAGAGAAGTTTGGAGAGAGAAGAGAGGAGAGGAGAGGAGAGGAGAGGAGAGGAGAGGAGAGGAGAGGAGATGAGAGGGCAGAACTGCACAAATGCAGTGATATTGGAGCTGTGGGCCGGAAGCTTTATTGACCATCTGATGAGGAGAATTGAGCATTGTGTGTTCAGTAATGGTGATGTTGCTTCTGACTTCTTTGTACAGGAGAGAAGGGAACAGCTGTATGAAAGTGCCCTCCATGTTCAGTTTCATAATTCCCAAATTGTAGCTATGCAATTTAATTGCTTGGTTTGGAGATGTTTAGATATGCTCCATACGCAACTTCATTAAACAGCTCTTTATGTGGTATCCCGGGTTATCAAGTTTAAATAGTTCAGTGAAGACACCAGACAGGAAGCATGGTTTATGAAGTAAACCGCAATCGTTCAAGCCTGTTGAACATTCCTGTTAAAGATGAAAGAGTGACTCAATCCGATGGTTCCGTCTAACAATATTACTACACTTTGCAAGTATTGTGAAGTTGTCCCTCCTTGTGGAGAATTATAGCATTTTATTTATATTCATTTTGTGTGGCAAAAACTCCAAGAAGTGCAGATACCTGATTATCTTCTACCAAAGATTTGATCATCAATTTCTTCTGCATTTACACATGTTTATCATGTTTCAAATCTGAAACATGGAAGAGTCTTATATTTTAACAGATTAACAGAGTTGGAAGGGACCTTAGAGGTCATCTAGTCCAGTCCCCCTCCGCCCAAGCAGGAGACCCTACACCATTTCTGACAGATGGCAGTCCAGTCTCTTCTTGAAAGCCTCCGGTGATAAAGAAGCTCCCACAACTTCTGAAGGCAACTTCTGTTCCACGGGTTAATTGTTCTCACTGTCAGAAAATTTCTCCTTATTTCCAGGTTGAAACTCTCCTTGATCAGTTTCCATCCATTATTCCTAGCACTCTGGTTACCCAGTTGAATGGATGTCCAGCCTCTGAGATCAGAGAAGTAAAAATACTGAGAATGAAGATGGAAAATAGTCTCCAAAATGTGTTACTGACTGGTAGAAAACTGCCTGGAAGGCTTAAAAGCACCAACAATATTTAAGGGTAGATAAAATCAGATAGGGAACTCAATCAGGGAACGATTGAGGGCAAAAGAAGAAGGGGACAACAGAGAATGAGGTGGCTGGATGGAGTCATTGAAGCAGTCGGCATGAGCTTAAATGGACTCCGGGGATGGTAGAGGACAGGAAGGCCTGGAGGAACGTCGTCCATGGGGTCGCAATGGGTCAGACATGACTTCGCGACTAACAACAACAACAGACACCAAAAACAAAGTTAAAGGAAATTCTGGGTCTTCTACTATTGTTTCCCGGGTTCAGTCATGTCTTTTATCTTAAAAAGAACAGTTGGCCAAAGATGTTCTCCTGAGATCCTGGTTAGAATAGGTGATGTTGAATAAACTTGGACTTCTTTATGGGAAATCTTTCTGCCTTCTCTTCAAGTTTCTTCTTCCAGAAAAAGGTCCATCTGTAACTTTGCTATGCACCACAGACACCAAAGCATACTAAAAAGCAGAGACATCACCCTGCCAAAAAAAGTGCATATAGTCAAGGCTATGCTTTCCCAGTTGCAATGTATGGCTGTGAAAGTTGGACCATAAGGAAGGCTGAGCACCAAAGAATTGAGGTCTTTGAACTATGGTGCTGGAAAAGACTCCTGCGAGTCCCTTGGACTGCAAGGCGATCCAACTGGTCAGTCCTAGAGGAGGTCAACCCTGACTGCTCTTTAGAAGGTCAGATCCTGAAGAGGAAACTCAAATACTTTGGCCACCTAATGAGAAGGAAGGACTCACTGAAGAAGAGCCTAATGCTGGGAAAGATTGAGGGCAAAAGAAGAAGGGGACGGCAGAGAATGAGGTGGCTGAATGGAGTCACTGAAGCAGTCGGCGTGAGCTTAAATGGACTCCGGGGGATGGTAGAGGACAGGAAGGCCTGGAGGAACGTTGTCCATGGGGTCGCGATGGATCGGACATGACTTCGAGACTAACAACAACAACAACAACAACATCAGATAGATGGGTAGATGTAATTGGTAGCTGCAATCCATCTAACTTTGGATAAATAGCCCTATGTTATTTTCCAAGAGCTACCCATAGATTCCAGACATTTAAATATTTTAAAGTAGAAACTGATCGTGTGATCCTATTTCAAATTTCAACTGATCAGGCTGCCTCTTACTTTGATATAGAATAGAATAGAATAGAATAGAATAGAATAGAATAGAATAGAATAGAATAGAATAGAATAGAATAGAATAGAATAGAATAGAATAGAATAGAATTCTTTATTGGCCAAGTTCTGTACATAAAAAATAGAATCATCAATCATTGTATAAGACCTGAACATAAAAAATACATTCATCAAGAATCATAAGATACAACACTTAGTGATAGTCATAGGATACTAAATAAGCAATCAAAATTATACTAGGAAACTAAATAAAACAATATAAATTGTAAAGATACAAGCAAGAATGTTATGGTAATAAGTAGAAAAGGAGATAGGTAATAGGAAGGATGAGAAGAAGAATAGTAATACAGTCTTAGTAAATAATTTGACAGTGTTATGGGAATTAGTTGTTTAGCAGAGTGATGGTATTTGGGAAAAAACTCCTTGTGTCTAGTTGTTCTGGTGTACAGTGCCCTATAGTGTCATTTTGAGGGTAGAAGTTTTGAGGATAGAAGTTGAGGGCTAAAGAATAGAACAGAACAGAACAGAACAGAACAGAATAGAATTCTTTATTGGCCAAGTGTGATTGGACACACACAAGGAATTTGTCTTTGGTGCATATGCTCTCAGTGTACATAAAAATACAAGATACATTCGTCAAAAATCATAAGGTACAACACCTAATGATGGTCATAGGGTACAAATAAGCAATCAGGAAACAATCAGTATCAATATAAATCATAAGGATACAAGCAACAAGTTATTGTATAGTTGTTCTGGTGTGCAATGCTCTATAACGTCATTTTGAGGGTAGAAGTTGAAACAATTTATTTCCAGGATGTGAGGAAGAGGTGGGTTCCTCCCAGTTTGGATCGGTTCTATAAAACTGGTAGTAACTTGGTGGCCTGGGTCGCTAGAACCGGCAGCGACCCAGGCCTGCCATGCCCCCAAACCGGTTCTTTCGGCGGCACCATAGCAATAGCAATAGCACTTAGACTTATATACCGCTTTACAGTGCTTTACAGCCATCTCTAAGCAGTTCACAGAGTCAGCATATTGCCCCCAACAATCTGGGTCCTCATTTTACCCACCTCAGAAGGATGGAAGGTGGCGCCATCTTGTTTTTTGCTTCTGCGCATGCACAGAAGTTTTTTTTAAGCACTGCACCTGCACGCCGCGACACTGAGCGAACCGGCAGCGAAGAAAGCCAGAACCCACCCCTGATGTGAGGGATCTGTAGATATTTTCTTTTTGACTCGTGCAGTATTTGGCTGGAAAGCCCCTATATAGCAGGAGATGTGTGTTAGAACTTTGGAAGAGAATGGTGACTTTAATTCTCTTGAGTGAGTCCTTGTTTTGGTACCTAAATGATACCAGATTTTTTTTATTGCTTCCCCCCTCCCTTTTCTGGTTCCTTTGTTTCAAGTATCAGGGGAAAAAGCCCTGCTAAAAGCACAGTTTCAATATGGAGCATATTCTCTCCACTGATTGTCACGGGGAACTGTCAAGGAATTCGGCCCACAAAAATGGGACTGATGTCGCACTTCTGAATGACTTCAGACAGCCCACTGAAAGCCTTCAACATCCTTCATGCTGTGTAATAGCCTACATGCCGCAATTCCAACTGATTCAGGAGACCACAGTTCAGATTACAGAAAATTCACAGCTCTTCAACTTTTACAAATGTAGGCCAATGTCAATAAAAGAACCATCTGTTTCCAAGTGAGGTCCAACATGAGCCAACATTTTTATCAGCAACACTTACACACTGAGGCATGTTGTACAACCGAGAGCAGGCAAACCAAGGTGGGAGTGAACTGGAACATAACATCAAGTGTAACCAACCAGGCATGTGGGTTTGTTGTTGTTGTTGTTGTTGTTGTTGTTGTTGTTGTTGTTTTGAGCAAACTCGTTCCTCCTATTGCTTAAAAGTACCAGTGAAGCAAATCATTTTTTCACCAAATGTCATGCTTTATAGAGATATACAAAACCTATGCCCATCTAATGTTTTACGATGAATGTATTTTTATAATGACTATGATAATGATATATCACTGTTGCTGTATGTACTGTCAACTCTGAACCGAGCCTGGCTGAAGCCATCTTTGCTGCTTCATAGTTGCCACTTAGTTTGGGAGGGGGAAAAGGGAAGATAGAGAGGCCGACGTGCAGACATAACAAAGTGCTCTCCCTTGGGAACCAAGGTCATCCCAACAAGGAGTGACCAAGGAGCCCGCCAACTGTTTTATTTATTTATTTATTT
>QLTV01001814.1:925328-945038 GCA_003457575.1 Thermophis baileyi | reverse complement strand
TATGGTTAAGTGAATTTGTTAAATTTGTATTGAGTAATTTTGGTTGAAAGAGGTAGAAGGAGGATAAGTTGTGTTTAGATGGCTTCTGGAGAAATGAAACTTGGTGGAGTGACGGCCGCGTGGTCGCCTTAGAACAAAGAGCTTCTCTCTCACAATGCTGGGAAAGTTAGATTCATTTACAATTTCACTTACTATCAGGTTTATTAGGGGTATTCCTTTAGTGTTTAAGTGTTCTTTGGCAAAGTTAGGCTCTGTTCAAATGTAGATTGAGCTGGTCTGGTAAGTCCTGGGGTTTTATTATTTAAATTCAGGGGACTCCTCCCTCCTTTGGTTGCTAGGGCATCCAAAAAGTTGATTATCTCCTTTTGGATTTGTTCCAGGAGTCGGATGTTTCACTCTCTCTTTTAGTTCAATTTGATTGAGATCTCAGGTTTCCGATCTCTTTTTCTTTGGATCTCCGGGACCACGAGGTTAGTCTTTTTTATTTCTTTTATTTTCTCTCTTTCCGATGGCCCTAGATCCTAATTGTTATTTCTCCTTCCAGCTGCTGCTTCGACCCTGGGAAGAGCACAAAAGGCGCTCTGCACACCACCTTCCTCCCATGAGTCATCCGGAAGAGGAAGTTCCTCTGCGCTTCTCTCCTCCCATCCTTTCTAAGACCTTGTAGGTCTTCTAATCCAACCCACCACCCAAGCAGGAGACCCTACACCATTTCTGACAGATGGCAGTCCAGTCTCTTCTTGAAAGTTTCCAGTGATGAAGCTCCCACAACTTCCGAAGGCAACTTCTGTTCCATTGGTTGATTGTTCTCACTGTCAGGAAATTTCTCCTCATTTCCAGGTTGAATCTCTCCTTGGTCAGTTTCCATACATTATTCCTTGTCTGGCCTTCTGGTGCCTTGGAAAACAGCCTGCCCCCCTCCTCTCTGTGGTAGCCCCTCAAGTATTGGAACACTGCTATCATGTCTCCCCTGGTCCTCCTCCTAGTATTCTAGGTGTGGTCTTAATAAGGCTTTATAGAGTGGTATTAGTACCTCCCTTGATCTTGATTGTATCCCTCTGTTAATGCTACTTATGATTGCATTGGCTTTTTTTGTCTGCCGCCACACACTTGGGCAACAGAGATGTATCATTGCTTCAGTAATGACAGTAATTTCCCATCGGGCCTAAGGCTTCTTGAACCTGTGAGAAATTCATAGACATGCATGCACAGAGTTGCCTGAGCAATTCCTTAATTATAAATTAAAAATAATCAATACAAAAGGCAAGTATTAGAGTTCAGTATGTCAAGAAAGGTAGGAATGGTACTCTGTTATTCTATGTCAGGGGTCCTCAAACTTGGCAACTTTAAGACTTGTGGACTTCAACTCCCAGAATTCTCCAGCCAGCTATGCTGGCTGGAGAATTCTGGAAGTTGAAGTCCACAAGTCTTAAAGTTGCCAAGTTTGAAGACCTCTGTTCTATGTTATAGAATATTCTATGTATTATTTATTCTATGTTATAGAATATTCTAGGTATAAATATATTATTCTATGTTATATTATTCAACTCTATTATTCTATGTTCTAGGAAAGCTAAAAACAATAACAAAAATATTTCAGAAATTGCCCAAAACGAGCATTGCTACAAATTTCATCTCGCCCAAATGGGTAATCAGAAAATATAGGTAACTCTCAATTTGCGATCACAATTGAGCCCAAAATTTGTGGGGCTAAGTGAAGCATTTGTTAAGAGAGATTTTGTCCCATTTTGCGACCTTTCTTGCCACAGTTGTTAAGTGAATCGCTGCAGTTGTTAAGTTATTAACATGGTTGTTAAGTGAATCTGGCTTCCCCGTTGGACTTGGCTGGTCAGAAGGTCGCAAAAGGGGATCACGTGACCCCGGGACGCCGCAACCATCGTAAATATGAGTCAGTTGCCAAGCTTCTCAATTTTGATCACGTGACCATGGGGAGGCTGCAACGGTCATAAGTGTGAGAAGCGGTCATAAGTCACTTTTTTCAATGCCATTGTAACTTTGAATGGTCACTAAATGAGCTATTGTTTTCATACAAACCTGTTAAAAAGAAGCACTGGAAAACTTCTCCATTAACAGTGGCAAAAATTATTTCTTCCCTGATCCACAGGAAAGCTATTAAAAAGAAACTAAGAAACTTTCCTTCTTACTATATTGGGGAATAAAGAGGTTTTAATACGGAAATGGTTCAGTTTCTGCAATTCTCATAACCCTATCTGTTTCTTCTCAACAAATCCAGTTAAAAAAGTCTTTCTGAGAATCTCACTTTGAAAAAAAAAATTGTTGCTTTAGGCCAGCGGTCACCAACTGGTGGTCCGTGGACCACTGGTGGTCCGCGAGAAAATTTTGGTGGTCCGCAGAAAAATTATTTGCATTTTTTTATATTGCACTAAATACTATTGATCATTTTCAGAAATTCATTATTAGTGGTCCGCGGGATTTAAAATTATGATTTTAGTGGTCCCTGAGGTCCAAAAGATTGGTGACTCCTGGTTTAGGCAGTTGTTAAAGAACCTGTCATCTATTAAATATTTAATTAGTATGATGACATCCAATTCAGTCTAATATCAGGGCCACCACTGGAACTGAGTCTTAAAAGAGAATATTAACTAACCATGGGGAAAGTGATACTGAAGTAACAGGAGATGGAGATTTCAAATATTTTTTAAAAAAAGTTGAATATTCCAGTTAAGATGTATCTTCACTCCAACCGCTCCTTTCCAAATATCCCAGATGAGGAACATTTGGCATAATCCTAAAATAAAATTAAAGATCTAGCTTCAAGGTTATGCTTTCTGCATTTCCAAAACGTTTATGCTTTTCTTAGTTTGAATGACGAAACGGATTTGAAACTGTGGCTAACTGGGCCTTTCTCCCTTTTTCGTTAGCTGATGAGTTACAAACAGAGTAAACAGAACTGAAACCTTGCACATTTTACACTTTTATCAAAGTAAACGCCATGGGGAAGGGAAAAAAAACCCACCTAGCACATAAATTGACTCTGAAGCTTTTACAAATTGGCTATTTAAACTACTCCATACCTATAAATTGTTCAGTGCTGGAGGCCATGTTTCTGTGGCCATTGTTCTTTTATGAAGCAAGACAACACACCGTGGCAAGTGAGAACTAAACCACTATTATATTGGAAAAGATATGAACTGCATATTAAAATATTGTCAAGGATAGGGTGACTGGAGATTGAGGTGAGAAAACAGAAGAAATTACAAGGCACAAAGAAGATTTGGCGTTGCGTACAAGCTAGTCCTTCAATACCATAAATTCAGACCCTCTAACCCAGACGGGGAAAAAACAACTAATTATACCATATCAAGAATAGTATTACAGTCAGACAAACCTGAGATGTGGAGAGCAGTTACGAGATGTAAGAAAATGGAGCATGGTGAACACAGTTAAAAAGACAAAATTAAGCAAAGTGGTGGTGGTGGGGAGGTAATCATAGAATCGGAAGGAACTATTTAGAATATCAATATCCACATTCAAACAATTTAACAGATGCCTGTCAAGCCTCCACTCCACTGAAAAGGAATCAACTTCTCCAGTTAATTGGTCTTACTATCAAACTGTTCTAACTAACTAACTCTTCCTAACCCTCAACCAGAATCTGCTTCCTGGTAACTTAACTCCATTATTCTCAATGACAAAAGAGAAAGAGAAGTCTAACTAACTTCTGTGGGCCAATCCTTTTAGCAATCACCTAAGGAACAACTTGGTAAATTGAAAGCCTCAACTGAATATGGGCCATGAGATAAAAGAGAAATCAGGATCACAAAAATAACTTGAGACTCCACGAAAATTAACCAGCAGCAGCCTACATCAACCTGAATGTTTTTCTTTTCATAAGATTCTGGAGTACTTTATAGAGAAGATATATATAGTTTAAGTTTTATTGGCCATGAACCTCAGAGCTTTGTTTCAAATGAGTCTGTTCCATCATCCAACATTACAGTGTCCTGGAAATAACACACATTTTGGCTGTAAGTTATCAATACCGCTGAGTACAGTTTAGCATTTTTCTACATAGAGCAAACAAACAGTACAGTCACCATGTGCTTTACTGCTCAACTATATTACTGTAACAGGAAATAGGAAACTCTACTTAGAACAAAAGAGCATGAAGTATATACCATAGATCCAAACTTGTAAATACTGCAATCTATAGGTTGAATCCTACTGTAGTTGTTGCATAGGAATACATTCCAACAATGAATTCCAACAAAAACAAGCCAACCAACAGTCCTGGAGATTACTAGGCAGTGTGTCAGTTCTGGAAGCCATTATTTCTGTTTGCTTCAACTACCACATATTTTAGCCTGGGAAATTGGGAGGGTTTTTTTGTTGGAGCAGTAGAAACTAAGTAATAACAAAATTCTTTACTCAAGGACAAATGCCTGCACCTGCATAGAGACTGTATCCAGTTGAATGTGAAGATTTGATTGGACCATGTGATGAGCTTGTGGGTGTGGGGCAGGGTTGTGAACTTTCAGCTGGGTGGGGAAACCCTGGAAGCTTTCAGATTCTGGTTTCCCGAGATGTGCCAACATGACATCTCTAATAAATTGGAACTTTGAGGAACTTCTAGCCTCAGAGTTTTATTCCGTTGGGGGTGTTTTCCTGGAACACTGACACAGTGGTGGGATTCAATTTTTTTTACTACCGGTTCTGTGGACATGGCTTGGTAGGTGTGGTGTGGCTTGGTGGGCGTGGCAGAGGAAGGATACTGTAAAATCTCGATTCTCTCCCCACTCCAGGGGAAGGTTACTGCAAAATCCCCATTTCCTCCCGATCAGCTGGGACTCGGGAGACAGAGAATAGATGGGGACAGGGCCAGTCAGAGGTGGTATTTACCGGTTCTTCGAACTACTCAAAATTTCTGCTACCAGTTCTCCAGAACTGGTCAGAACCTGCTGAATATCACCTCTGTTACTAGGTATAGCTCCATAAATGTTATTGCAATTATGAGATTTGTCTGCAGCTTCAGTTGGCCCTTCCATGCCTTACTTCAAAATAATGGTTATATGTGTAGGAAATATGAAGATGATCTTACAAGACAGTACAAATGCAGTTGGCTGCTAAAGACAGAACAGTTCACAAATTTGTCAGATACATTTCATTTTAGGCATTTAACAGTTCCTCACTTATAAAAGCCAAGCTGTTGGTCAAATGTTTACAGCAAGGCAACTGTGATCATGGAACTGATATATCTTCTTGAGGCTGACTCTTATTTGAAATATAATAAAGGATGAAATGGTTAAATACATCACTATTGCCAATATTAGGTGTTTGTATAGAAGTCTAAATGGCAGTCAGGCTGCCCAGGCTATTGATTTTCCTGTCTAATGGCTGAAAGAGATGTTATCTTGATTAATTAGAAGCCCAAAACAAATGCATCTTCATTCAGTTAAACCTTCAGGCATTGCCTGTCACCTTTGTATTTGCAGTTGTGTGTTGCAGACAGACTGGAAAGGTCTACCATAAGTCTCTAGGGGAGGAACCAACAGATTTTATTTTAATCATCGGTAAAGCGGTAAACCTAGATCCAAATTGCCCAACTCTATTGCTATTTAAATGAATTTTAATAATACAGGTACCACAAATAGAAATAATAATAAATGCAACAGCAGCCAATTAGTCATGCCACTAATTTTGTTAGCTTTAAGGGGGAATTAGACTAATTCATGATTGATAAGGCTATTAAAGCTTGCCAGTCATATATACAACTGTGCCTCTGAGGTATTGCAGCATTTATTCAGGGACCAATATGGTTTGTTGAGTAGGAAATCGCAGCAGGAGAAAAAGATTGTTCTCATATCTGTTTCTGAAAAGCTGTTAACTACTAGTGACTGTGAGAAAGAAGGTTGGAAAAGCGACACAGAAATGAGAGGGAGATTAAAGGCCCTCCCATATATCCTCCTGCTAATTCTGAAATGTCATTCAAACCCGATAAGGAAGTTCTTCCTAATGTAAGCTTAGATTCTCCCCACACACTTTGTGCAGGGGTGGGCTTCAAAAATTTTAGCACGGGGTTCTCTGCCCGGTTGCTGGGTGGGCATGGCCATGGTGGCCGTGACCTAGTCGGCCTCCTGCACCACGGCAGGGGGGGGCTTTTTGCCCTCCCCAGGCTCCGGAGGCTTTCCTTGAGCC
Source organism: Thermophis baileyi (assembly GCA_003457575.1). Taxonomy (NCBI): domain Eukaryota; kingdom Metazoa; phylum Chordata; class Lepidosauria; order Squamata; family Dipsadidae; genus Thermophis; species Thermophis baileyi. Next base: position 938,861 of record QLTV01001814.1, on the reverse strand, counting down.
TCTGGAGGGCGAAAACAGCCTCCCCAGGCTCCGGAGGCCCTCTGGAGGCCAGAAACAGGCCCATTTCCAGCCTTCTTGAACTTCCGGTAGGCCTGTTTTTTGCCCTCCCTGAGCCTCCGTGTGTGCCCTGCACTTACCTGCATCCAAAACGGGCTGCGTGGGGACTCCTGGGAGGGGTGGGGCGGGGCCAGCCAGGAGTGAGATTTGGGGGGTTCTCTGAACTGCACAGAATCTTAGCTAGAGGTTCTCCCGAACCCCTGCGAACCCCCAGCAGCCTACCCCTCTGTGTGTGTGTGTGTGTGTGTGTGTGTGTGTGTGTGTGTGATATCTAAATCTATCAATCCAGGGTCTGCTTTCCAGAACCAAAAATTAAATTAAATTAAAAAATGGGATAGACTTCACGAAAATTGAGCCTTGGAAAAGGAATAATAAAGAGTATGGCCTAATGAACAAAAGGAAAGATAGAAAATAAAATATTCAGCCTGTCTCTGAAACTAAGAGAAAGAGGAAAGTTATAAACGGTCTTAATGACGGTAGACTGAACTTATGAAGTGGGGATGATGCATATATGCAGAGAAATCAAGGAGTAGATTTAAATATGAATGAAAGGCATGTATGCCAGAAAGCATGAATTGGTCTCGTTTAATGGAGGCTGTACATGAAAATAGGAATTAATAGGTTGTCTATTCCGACCTCGGAAGGATGGAAGGCTGAGTCAACCTTGAGCCGGTGAGATTCCAACTGCCAAATTGCAGGCAACCAGCAGTCAGCAGAAGTAGCCTGCAGTACTGCATTCTAACCACTGTGCCACCACGGCTCTATTATGCTCTGATAAGTGGCAGTAATACAAGAACTAGAGATGAATTTTGAGGAATATTGTGCAACACTGTGCATGAATGCAATCCAGGACAATATCATTCAATTAGGTAACAGGAATATGTGAGTGGCACGGTGGCCTAGAGGTGGAGCTCTCGCCTCACAATCAGGAGGCTATGAGTTTGATCCTAGGTAGTGGCAGATATTTCTCTCTCTGGGCACAAAGAGGAAATATCTGCCGCTAACTCCGCATGGGCATCAGGAAGGGCATCCGGCCAGTAAGTGCTCGAGCTCTGTTCAGTTGCCCTGACTCCACCCCGATGCAAAGGAGTACAGGGTCGTTCAAAGAAGAAGAAAAAAAAAAAGGTTATATGAATAGGTGAAAGATGAAAGAGGACAAAAGTGATTCTGAGTTCCGATAATGAAAAATGGCTGTAAGTTCCAAGAATAAAGAAGAACGGCTACTCATTTATCACTCATTTATGGTGATAAAAAGATCTTTTTCAACAAACAGTTTAAGCATCAGGCTATTCATTTGAACGGATGAAACATAAATGCAGGGGTGGGCTTCAAAAATTTTAGCAAGGGGTTCTCTGCCTGGTTGCTCTGTGGGTGTGGCCATGGTGGGCGTGGCCTAGTCGGCCTTCTGCACCATGGTGGGAGGGGCGTTTTTGTCCTCCCCGGGCTCCAGAGGCTTTCCTCGAGCCTCCGGGAGGGCGAAAATGGCGTCCCCAGGCTCCAGAGGCCCTCTGGAGGCCAGAAACGGGCCCGTTTCCAGCCTTCCTGAACTTCCGGTATGCCTGTTTTTCACCCTCCCAAGCCTCCGCGCCCACCCTGCACTTACCTGCATCCAAAACGGGCCGCGTGGGGACTCCTGGGAGGGGCGGGGCGGGGTGGGTGGGGCCAGCCAGGAGTGGGATTTGGGTGTTCTCCGAACTGCACAGAATCTTAGCTAGAGGTTCTCCCGAACTCCTGCGAACCCCCAGCAGCCCACCCCTGCATAAATGGATATAAAATCTGAAAGCATAAGTGATCGGACTTTTTACGGAGAAAGATTAAAAGAATTAGTGATGGATATGGGATATCACCCATATCTGAATGTGGGATGGACAAATCTTTTGGTGGTGTCATGAGTGGAAAAATGGATAGAGAAGACAAGGAAAGATGTGAAAGAAACTAGAGTAAAAGCAGAACGACTGCAGGAAGTATTTAGAGACAGATTTTCCCACAGAAAATTAAAAATAAGAAAATAGGATGTTGTAACTCTTTGGACAATAATGATGCCACAAAGCACCAGAGAAGTGTGTGCAGTTACACTATGTGATGACCCAGGGCACTCAAGCAGCCTCTGGCTGCAATTAGTCCAGCCCAGTGCTGTCTGCACCAAGGCCGCACGGCAATAAATCCCAAACGTATTTGGCAAAACAAGGGCAAATCAAGGAGTTCAGGGAGCAAAAGATCCAGGTAATTAGTCCAGAACGCCAAAAGGAATGCAAGGACTCTTGGCAAGTTCAAACGTTGTTGGCACACAACACTTCAGGAATTCAGCATTTGTTCCTGACAAATGCCCCTCCCCACAGCATCTCCTTAAGTCTCATTCCCCAGGTGTGCCTTGTGCATATGGGCGGGGCACTCTCCTTGTGAGTAACCTGCTCAGTCTGCGCTGATCACGCCTTCTCTGCACTCTCCGAGCTCTTGGATCAGGAGGGGGTGGTCCATGCTCCTTGCCTGAGCTCTGTCTCTCATGCTCATCCTGCCTCTGTTCCTCCCTGACTGCAGGCCTTACTAATTCTGAACAGCCTGGCCTGTACTGACTCGGCCCTTCCCCAGTTTCCTCCAAGGCCAACGGAGCTGCCCTCTCAATTGCTGTCAGTTCTTGTTCCAGCTCATCTTCCCCCGCAGATTCAGACTCCCGACGGGGCCATGACACACCAAGGGTAGTATGAAAAATGTATGCTTGGTGCAAGGATGAAGTGAAAGGGACTGAGGATAAGAAAAACGTGTATTAGAGAATGGTTGTAGCAAAAGTTGAGGATGAGAGAAATATATTATCTAATGTGGAAGAGAGAGAGAGAGAGAGAGAGAGAATTCTAAGAAGGTGATGAATGTCTTGGATTTAAGCGCTGTCACTGGATATAACAAGGGTTTGATTTCTGGTGCTCCAATATTTCAGGGCAGTTTCACAAACCCTGGATTGTGGGAGGAAAAAAACAACGAACTATCTAAAGAACAACATCCTTTTTAAAAAGAAGTCTGCAAAATTAATCAACTTATCTGTCTCTGCTGTTACTAACTGCAGATTGAGATTCTGAAGAGTTGACATTTATTCATGTCTTATTTGTTTATTTATTTATTTCTCACATTATATAGCCATCCATCTTACAATAAAGCGACTCTAGGCAGCTTACAATAAAAACAATCATAAAACCCAGATGTTAAAAACTACAATTAAAATGCTACACTGGTCTACAAATTTTGAGAAATTATCGACCTCCGAGATAAAATGTGTTAATTTTACATGTTTTGATTAGATGAATTAGAAAACAGGTGAAAAAGGCTGGCTAAGGTTTTCAAGCTATTTCACAATAAAGATTTATACACAGGCGAATATATTTGCCTACAAGGAAAGGAGGTGTCTAACGATCATGATGCCTCATAACTTCGTAAAAGTATGATAGAACAATGAAAATGCTACCACATGGAAGTGTATAAATGTATCTTCACTTTGAGAACTGCAAGGCAGATGACGATGAAAAACACATGGAAAATTTGCTTAGGTCCTATAAAGCACTTGGTGCAAACATGTCACTGAAAATTCACTTCTTACACTTGCATTTAGACTATTTCCCTTTGAACTGTGGGGTTGTGAGTGATGAGCATTGTCAGTGTATAAGCATTTATGAACTGGAATAGCCATAACAACAAGTCAGCCAATGGGAACTGTTTGGTGACTGAGACACAGGATTTGTTGTGAACCATGTCAGATGGCTCAGAGCCTGGGCGTGGCTTAGATAACTGTTCTGTGTATATAAGTTTGTTTGTCTTTGCTTGAGTGTTCCTTGCTCCTTGCTTCTACTTCTTGTCCTTGTACTTGCTACTTCTTCTTCTCTCTACCACATTGCAAGAGCTGCATGGGTATTGTATACATGCATCATGTTTTATATTATTGTATATAAAGAAGTTTCTTCTATAAATGAATCCTGCTGAATTATTTGCTTGTGTGCTGGCTGGATCGCTACAGACTCTGACAAGCATGGGGAGAGATTCCACCAGGATATCACAGGCATGGAGATAAAGATACCAAGGGAAATGGTCCATGCTTGCCAATTACTGCTGGAATCTCCTCAGGGATGATCCTACTGCAGTTCACAAGAGAAAAGCCAAAAAGCGAATAAAAGATGGAACCTTGTTGTTTAATCTGATGTTAGAGCTTGTCAGTTTTTCACAACACAACCAGAACAGAACAGAACAGAACAGAATGGAACGTAAAAGAACAGAACAAAACAGAATCAGAACCGGAACCAGAACAGAACAGAACCGGAACCGGAACCGGAACCGGAACCAGAACCAGAACCAGAACAGAATAAAACAGCATAGAATCCTAGGGCTGGAAATGACCTTGGATGTCTTCTAGTCCAACCTCTTGTCCATGGCAGGAGACCTCACGTCATCCCAGACAGTTGTCCAATATTTTCTTGAAAACCTCTGGTGATGGAGCTTCACAACTCTGGGAGGTAGCCTGTCCCACTGATTAATTGTCCTCACAATTTCCTACTTACTGGTAATCCTCCTACAACAGCTGGCTTAGTGACCGTTCGAAGTTACAACAACACTGCAAAAAAGGGACTTATGACCATTTTTCACACTTAAGACTATTGCAGCATCTTCCCCACGGTCACGTGAAATTACATCTGGTTGCTTGACAACTGACTCACATTTATGACGGTTGCAGTGTCCAGAGGTCACGTGATCCCTTTTTGCGAACTTCTGACCAGCAAAGTGAGAAATTTCTCACTTAGCAACATAATCTTTGGGTTCAATTGTGGTCATAAGGTCTACCTGTATTTCCAGACAGGATCTCTCTTTAATGAGCTTCCATCCATTGCTTTTTGTCCTGTCCTGAGATACTTTGGAGAATAAGCCAACCCCGTCCTCTCAGTGGCAGCCCCTCAGCTACCTGGTCAACCCTAATTCTTCTCTATGTTAGGCTAGACATACCTACTTCTCTTAATCGTTCCTTGTATGGTTTCTCTGCACACTTTTTAGAGCAGTGATGGCGAACCTTTTTGGCACTCGGTGCCGAAAAGGTCACGCGGAAATGTCGCGCACGAGCTCGTCGGGGCCACGCTCTGGAAAAGCCGAACTTCCGGGTTCTAGCCCGCATGCGTGCCCAATGATCAGCTGGCTGACGCGCATGTGCAGGCTGGTTTTCGGCACTGCTGCGCGTGTGAAGGGATCGCGCTCAGGAAAAGCCGAACTTCCAGGTTCTGGCACGCATGCGCACCCGACAATCAGCTGGCTGGCACGCATGCGCACACCGGTTTTCGGCACTGCCGCATGCACGAAGGACAGCTGATCACCAGAAACCTGGAAGACAAACAGGCAAGGCCGTGTGTGCCAGGCGACATGGCTTCGCATGCCACTTTGGGCACGCATGCCATAGGTTCGCCATCACGGTTTTAGAGTCTCCACATCTTTTTTTATCTCGTGGCAACCCAACCTGGATATAGTATTCCAAGTGTGGTCTTATACCAAGGCATTATAAAGTGGTCCTGACACGTCTCGTGATCTTGATTCTATCCCTCTGTTGATGCTGCCTAGGACTGCATTGGCTTTTTTGGCAGCTGCAGCACACCGCTGGCTCATATTTAAGTGATTGTCCGTTAGGACAGTGAGATCCCTTTCACAGTTACTACTGTTGAGCTAGATACTGCTTATTCTATATCTCTGCATTTGGTTTTTCCTGCCTAGGTTCAGGACCTTACTTTTCTCACCACTGAACTGCATCTTGTTGGCTAGGGCCCGATGCTCAAGTCTGTCTTCTGAATCTTGTCTATTCTCCAAAGAGCCAAGGTGGCGCAGTGGTTAGAGTGCAGTACTGCAGGCTACTTCAGCTGACGGCTAGCTGCAGTTCGGCAGTTCAAATCTCACCGGCTCAAGGTTGACTCAGCCTTCCATCCTTCCGAGGTGGGTAAAATGAGGACCCAGATTGTTGGGGGCAATATGCTGACTCTGTAAACCACTTAGAGCGGGCTGTAAAAGAAGTATGAAGCGGTATATGTCTAAGGGCTATTGCTATTGCTAAAGTGTTAGCAGTCTCTCTCCCCCCCCCCAAATTTGGTGTCTTGTGCAAATTTCTTGGCTATCATCTCTATGACAAGGAGATTATTGTTTGCGGTTGAAATGCCATTCTCATGACTTGTGTGTTCTGAGACACTACTCAAATACTACAATTGTTGGCCAATAGCATTTCCAAGATCAGCAAAGACTGAGTAAGTGCTGCCATCTGCTGTGACCTATTAAATCCCCAGAGAGAGGTCCTGCAACATTTCTCCAACCTTGGAAAATCTATTGTTTCATTAATCCCCACTTCTCTTCCCAAACCAATAAACTGTTACAGGCTCTTGGTTCATCTACTGTATCTCAAGGTGGAATATCCTTTTTCTCATCTTCAGATTCTCTTTCCTCATTCATACAAGTTCTTCCTACTCTGATGTCACCATTCTCCTACCAAGGAGGTGTCATTAAACAAATGAGTATCAATTACTACTTCTAGGATATGAACTGGATATTGGTTAACTGTCTTCTTAGATAGGACTGGTTACTCAGCAACTCAAGATAAGTCTTTACTTTTGAGCATGCAACTGAGAAGAGCAGATATCTTCTTGATTTCCTTGTGATCTCTTAGAAGCATCTGGACGACTCCAGTTGGAAGAGGATCAGAGGTGGGATTCAGCCGGTTCAGACCGGTTCGGGTGAACTGGTAGTGGCAACCTGCGGGTGGGCCCGTCCCCGTCTCCCCCGCCCAGGCTCAATCACATCCTATATCGCTGTGTTTTTTGATGCCACACGCATGCGCAGACGTAGCGCGTGAGCAAATTGCCGTGTTTTTTGATGCCGCACGCATGCGCGGACGGGGCACACGAGCAAATTGCCGTGTTTTTTGATGCCGCACGCATGCGCAGACGGGGCGCACGAGCGAATTGCCGTGTTTTTTTGATGCATTTTTGATTCTGGGAGAACCGGTTGTTAAATTATGTGAAGCCCACCTCTGAAGAGGATGGTAGAACTTATGAGCTCTCATCCAGAAAATATGTTCCCATGACTCTATGTGAGGATTTAGTTGCTTCAAATATTGTGAAAAATAATGAGAGCTAAACATCCAGAAGTCATCCAAGGGCATCCATGCAGCATTTATGGGAAGAACTGTAGCTTCCTTTCTTAACCTAAGTATTTTGATCCAAATGTTAATTCTTCCAACTCCTGGCACGTGGGGTGAAGAAATACCCTTATTATGTTGGGTTTTATTTATCAAATAATTTATCTTGATTGGTGGGGATGGGGGTCCCTGAAATGTCAAGGAATCCATAGGCAGCTGAGTTCTGCACATCAGATTTGAATTCGGCACATCACAAAGGTCAGAGATAGCCCGCTGCTGGTGTTTTGCGCCATGCATCTGTTCTATGAGAAAACGTGCCCAAGTCTCTTTTATATTGCTATAAAAGCCTGGTTATTACTGAATATATTTCTAAATGACATGGTTTATTTCACTGCACTGTGATATGTTTAGGGGAAACTCAGACTGACAGTTAGAGGAGGCGGGAGGAAGGGACAGGAGCAACTTCCATGCAAACTGAAAATGTCAGCTCTTCCCTTGCTAAAGCCACAGAAGCATCCTGATGAAAAAACAAAAAAACAAAACAACAACAAAAAAAAGCAGACTTAAGAACGTTTCTGACATGTGTCATGGACGAAGTCGCTGAGCCAGTGATGTGGTTCAAGATGACAGCATCTGAGCCACTGAAACTGCCTGCAGGCCATTCAAAGTTTGGTGTGTGTCACTTCAGATCCTTGTTATGTCACACTAGAACAAGACTAAAAGAGGAGGGGGGAACAAATGGATGCAGGCTACAGCAATAGTTCAGAAACTTAAAACCACACTCCTTCTCATCTAACTGCTGCTAGGAAGCTCCCGTGACATTGACCCAGCTATCAAATATCTGGGTTCAGAGAAAGTTAAAATGAATTTTCCTCTTCTAGCTTAATTCGTGGACGTCCAGGGTCTGACCAAACACATCGTTTTTGCATTCTAGAAATGTTCTTTCTATGAAAACAAACCCCTTGTGTCAATCATTAGGCCAGTGACTCCATTACTGCCAGCATAACTCCACTCCAACGTTGTTAATATAGAAAATAATAACCTATAAATGGTTGTAACTCTCCAATCAAGGATAACACACTTGGGGATAACTTCTCTTTCTTAGTTATAACTCCGATCAAAAAAGTGTTTTGATTACACAAGGTTTATTGACAACCCCAAATTACTAATTTAGTAATTTAATTTAATGACGAGAAGGACTAGGAGTGATGTGATAGCAGTCTTCCAGTACTTGAGAGGCCATCACAAAGAAGGGATCGACTTTATTCTCCAAAGCAACTGAGGGCAGGACAAGAAGTAACAGGTGGAAGGTCATTAAAGAGAGATCCAACCTAGAACTAAGGAGAAATGTGACTATGAGAACAATTAATTAATTGAACAGCTTACTTCTGGAAGTTGTCAGTGCTCCATCTCTGGAGGTTTTCAAGAAGAGACCGGTCAGTCATCTGTCTGGAATGGTATAGCGTCTCCTGTTTGATCAGGGGGTTGGACTAGAAGACCTCCAAGGTCCCTTCCAACCCTATTATTCTATGTTCTATTATCTAGAACAGAACTGTTATTGCAGAAGACGGAAGAGATTGTGCCATTTCAAAGCTGCCATTGTTACATCAAAAGTAAATTTTCCTTTCAGTTGAGTTCCTCTTTGAAATTTGCACTACTACAGAGGTTACACATAGATGGACATAAAAGCAATATCCAGTATGAACATGATATAAAATTGGGAGAAGTGTCCAACCCTTAGGCTGATAGAACACAATCACAATTTTATCAGGACTACTTTGGAAGACTCGGTTGAAAGGAATAAAACCTTCCTTCAACAGAAAAATGGGTGCGATACTACAGTCAGAGAGAGAAAAAATATAGGGCATGCATACAAGATAAAGGATTCATGGTTTGGAAATACAGCATCCAAAAAGGAACTGAACAGGTCATTAATAGCAAACTAAACTGATTCGACAGTATGAGACAGCTGCCCAAAGGGCTAACATAATTCTGGGCTCTATTAGAAGAAACTTCACATCAAAGAAACAAGAAATCATTATTATTTCCTATTTGACATTAGTAAGACCACTCCTGGAGTACAGTCGATGGTTCTGGGCATCCCATTTCCAGAAGGAGACTGACAGTTTTGAACAGGGTTCAAAGGGCAGCAGCCAAGATGATTAACTGGACATACTCTGTGAAGACAGGATGCAGAAATTGGGGACATTTAGCCAGAAGGAAATAATGAGAGCCGTGTTCAAGTACAGGTAGTCCTCGACTTACGATGACAATTGAGCCCAAGCTTTCTGCTGTTGAGTGAAACATTTGTTAAGTGAGTTTGCCCCGTTGTATGATCTTGCTTGCCACCGTTGTTAAGTGAATCACTGTAGTTGGTTAAATTACTCAAATTGTTGTTAAGTGAATCTGGCTTTCCCCATTGACTTTGCTTATCAGAAGGTCGCAAAAGGGGATCATGTGACTCTGGGACACTGCAACCGTCATAAAGATGAGTCCGTTGCCAAGCGTCTGAATTTTGATAACGTGACCCTGGGAATGCTACAAAAGTCATAAGGGTGAAAATTGGTCATAAGTCACTTTTTTCAGTGCCGTTGTAACGGTCACTAAACAAACTGTGGTAAGTTGAGGACTATCTCAAAAGGAAACCATGAGGAAGGTGATCAAGAACTAGATTCCATGACTATGGAAACTAGCACCGGGAATGAAAGTTGTAAGATGCAACTACCTAGATTTTTAGAGTTAAAACTTTTGGATGCTAATATCTGTACAACAATGGAACAAGTATGTCTATACAATAGAAGTTGTGGGTTTTATATCTCTGAAGGCTCCTATAGTGCATGGTTTTCTTGAACATTGAAGAAGATTGGATTCTACAATGGCATGAGTCTATGATCAAGCAAGAAATAGTGTGTCCAGGTTCCGACTGATGAACCCAAACCAGCTAGCACAGACGAGAAGATCCAATCCCTTGATGCAAAACTTTATTGAGTACATCATGAGCCACAGTGGCGCAGTGGTTAGAGTGCAGTACTGCAGTCTACTTCTGCTGACTGCCGGCTGTGTGGAATTTAGCAGTTCAAATCTCACCAGGCTCAAGGTTGACTCATCCTTTGCCCAAAACGGTCTGAACCTCTGGTTCTCACGGTTACCATCTTGATGTCTGGATCTTACTCCCTCATCTGCCCTTTCCCTCCCCCTACAGTCCATTGGCAAGCTAAGAAGTAATAATAGTTGAACTAGCAAAAACGGTATCTTGAAGCTTGACACTGGCCTACATGCAGGAGAGCATTAACTAGAACCTTCAGAAAGCCACAGATGGGTGATAGGGGCCAGCCAGACACTCCATAGGGCTAATGTTGCTGTCAAAAAGAAGACACGGTGTAAGGGTTGCATGGCCCCAAATAACAATGGTGGGATGTTGACTCCAACTCCTGCTGGCAAGTACCCCAAAATCATGAAGTTCTCCATTGGAAGAAACAAAAAAAAAATGGGAATAAGTTCACCATGCCTCTTCTTATGCACTTTCCCAATCCAACCAATTACAGATCTCATATTCAAGGGAAAGTCTCCTCCAATCCAAAGTATCAAGGTAGATGGATTTGGGGAAAGTCCATCTGATGGCAGGTAGATGCAAAATGCCTGAGTTTGTTCCAGGGTGTGATCTGACTTAATGTCAAAATCTGCGTGTTACAGTATTATTTATTTGCTAATTTCTTACATTTATTTATGCCACCTATCTCTCTGTGCGGAATGGGACAACTCACCACAGCCAACTCGCCGTGGCCAAGTCACCGCAGCCAACTCACCATGGCCAACTCGCCGTGGCCAAGTCACCACAGCCAACTCACCATGGCCAACTCGCCGTGGCCAAGTCACCGCAGCCAACTCACCATGGCCAACTCGCCGTGGCCAAGTCACCGCAGCCAACTCACCACAGCCAACTCGCCGTGGCCAAGTCACCGCAGCCAACTCACCACGGCCAACTCGCCGTGGCCAAGTCACCGCAGCCAACTCACCATGGCCAACTCGCCACGGGACAATTTAACAACTCAATTATTTAAAATAAATAAAAAATTAATTTAACTTTTGTCATTCACATTTCATTGTGTCCCTCCTTTTGTAGCCATTCTTTAATGATTCTATTCCACCATTTCTTTGATATTAGTGTAACTCTTGTCCTGCAGCAAGTTGTTCCTCTGCAAGTTGGCCATGGCAAGTTGTCCCCCAGTGAGTTGGCCATGGTGAGTTGGCTGTGGTGAGTTGGCCGTGGTGACTGGTGAGTTGGGCATGAATAGTTGGCTGTGGTGAGTTGGCTGTGGTGAGTTGGCTGTGATGAGTTGGCTGTGGTGAGTTGGCTGTGGTGAGTTGGCCATGGTGAGTTATCCCTGGTGAGCGGGCTGTGGTCAGTTGTCCGTGGTGAGTTGTCCATGGTGAGTTGGCTGTGGGAAACTGGCCATGGTGAATTGTCTATGGTGAGCTGGCCGTGGTGAGTTGTCCATTGAGTTGGGCGTGGTGAGTTGGGCGTGGTGAGTTGGGTGTGGTGAGTTGGCTGTGGTGAGTTGGCCATGGCAAATTGTAAATAGATCCCTCTCTGTGGGGCTACTCTAGACAGCTTACAACAATAAAAATGGAGACATGAAAAGAAGTGTAAACATAACAGTAGTGAAGTAATGGAACAATAGAATAAACAATGAAAAAGAGACCAATGATACAGCGATATGAGAATAAAAAATGGGTGGGTGGGAAGCAGGGAGTGAGAGGGAGGTAGGGCTTCTATCAATCTAGTAGGTGTGATGATGATGTTGTCCATTCAGTCGTGCCTGACTCTTGGTGATTCTATGGGCCGGGTCTATCCAGGACTTCCGATCTTGCGCTGCTTCTTTGAGTTGCTCTACTGCATGCTCTGGCTGGTGTCAGCTTGGATGGTGTCCAGCCACTTTGTTCTCTGGCGGCCTGCTTTTCTTTTACTGCCAACTCTTCCAAATGTCATTGCTTTCTCCAGGGGTGGTATTCACTTACCTTCCCTACCGGTTCGCAAATCTTCCGCGCATGCACACAGCCTCAAAAACGTGGATAAATAGAATGTGATTACTGCGCTACCGGTTCGCCTGAACCGGATAGAACCGGCTGAATACCACCTCTGGCTTTCTCCCACATGACATGGCCAAAATAAGTGAGACCACAGTTTTGTGATTTTTGCCTTCCAGTGACATGTCGGGTGTTATGCGTTCCATTACGTGCTGGTTGGTCACTTTTGCTGTCACGCATCTCTTATTATTCTCACGCTTCAATCAGAATTTTGCAATGCCTTTATGGAGATTTCACTTCGCATATTTGCTACCAAGCTGTCGCCAAACAGAAATACATCCTGAGATTGGGAAATGGCCCCTGGTCAGCGGTCCTAAATTCTCCACCATCCTGTGCAAACTCAGAAAAATCCGTTAATTCAGTAACTAGGTAAAACAGCTGAAACGTTTAATATCCCATTGGGGGAGAAAAAGAAATCACTGCGTGTCACAGTTATTGAAAAAAATCGAGTTAAAATTTGTAGGATGGCCAAAAGATTGCAGTTAATAGCTATTAACTTACTATTGATTACCAAGAACTGAGCAGAAGGAGAACAGGAAAGAGAGTACTCATTTCCTAACTTTCAATTTAATTCTGGCTGCATATTTTTTATGTAATGGCCTTGGAAGAGACGTTCTGCAGTCTTTGCTTTTAGCATCTTCCTATTGCAATTAGACTTGTAATAATACTTTTAAGAGAGGAATATGGGGCCAACACTGCAGGATGACACTAAACAAGGAATAGTCAAGAGAATCGATGTATAAAAATTAGTGTACTTATTAAGAATAAATTTCCTTTCCTTCCAGAAAAGCAAAATATTTTCAGATGCAAGAGAACTCAAACTGGAGGAATCCCTGAGGATTCTATTTGAATATGAAACATTTGCTCAAAGTAAAGGCATTTTTTGTTCTCTATGTATCCAGAATCTTGTTATAAGAACCATCATCAGGATGGGAGCCATTACAATCTAGCGGCGATACCATTCACTTTGGATGACACGTCGATCAGATCAACAAACTAAGAAGAATAAAAGTAAATAAACAAACCTTGCAAAACTCCCTGCATTTTCCCTTCCATCCCTCTTATAATCTAGAGAGTCAGGGGTGGGTGAGTAGGTGGGTGGAGCCACTCTGAATCTCTTTTCCCACCTTCCTCAGCTCAATGCATGTGATATTGCCTTAAAGTTTTGAGTTGGCTTCTCCAAGCTTCCTTCCTTCCTTCCTTCCTTCCTTCCTTCCTTCCTTCCTTCCTTCCTTCGTTCCTTTTAATTT
>QLTV01001814.1:895995-919486 GCA_003457575.1 Thermophis baileyi | reverse complement strand
CTCTTTCTTTCTTTCTCTCTCTCTCCTTTCTCCCCCTCTCCCTCCCTCTCTCCCTTCCTTCCTTCCTTCCTTCCTTCCCTCCTTCCTTCCTTCTTTACTTCCTTCTTCAACAGGTGCCTGGATATGTTTCTGCAGTTTTCTTGGCAAGATCTTTTTTTCCCCCAGAGATGGTTTACCATTTCTTCCTTCCTAGGCCTAAGAGAAAATGACTGGTCCAAGGCCACCCAGCTGGCTTTTGGCCCAAGGTGTCTCCCTTCCTTCCTTCCTTCCTTCCTTCCCTCCTTCCTTCCTTCTTTACTTCCTTCTTCAACAGGTGCCTGGATATGTTTCTGCAGTTTTCTTGGCAAGATCTTTTTTTCCCCCAGAGATGGTTTACCATTTCTTCCTTCCTAGGCCTAAGAGAAAATGACTGGTCCAAGGCCACCCAGCTGGCTTTTGGCCCAAGGTGGGACTATAACTCCCAGTCTCCTGGTTTCTAGCCTGATCACCGCAACCTCAAACCGTCTCTCACATTATTTTCTAATAGCTCCTGTCATCTGAAACGGTTCTTCTTTCCCAGAATTGCTTCTTTCTTTGAAGTCTCCTGGCCTAAAAACCCCTTCACTTTCTTGTATTTTATTTTCTCTATAAAGTACCTATTGTCATTCATTGTCTCTTAGAACTTTCTTTGGCTAGAAACCCGTGTCTACTCAATCTTTGTTTTGGGGGAATCTTCTATAGAACAAAACCATCACATCCACATTTTTGGATCCCAGAATTCGCATTTAGGGAAGTATGCAAAATATATTTAGAGCCGCGGTGGTGCGGTGGTTAGAGTGCAGTACTGCAGGCTACTTCTGCTGATCACCGGCTGCCAGCAGTTTGGCAGATCGAATCTCACCAGGCTCAAGGTTGACTCAGCCTTCCATCCTTCCGAGGTCGGTAAAATGAGGACCCAGATTGTTGGGGGCAATATGCTGACTCTGTAAACCGCTTAGAGAGGGCTGTAAAGCACTGTAAAGCGGTATATAAATCTAAGTGCTATTGCTATTGCTATATTGGGTGATACGTTGAACTCATAGCACCATCTGGTCATTGCTTTTTTTTTTTTTACTGAAGTTTTCATTGAACTATGTTACTGTTACTGAGCTGCTACCAAACCACAAAAATCTTGTTAAGAGCCAACATTCCAAACGGAACTCTCCAGATAAAAGAGAGGTTTAAATCAAGCTTTGAGAAAAGCCACTCCATAGGCTAATTATTTGAGTTATTAATTTCAAAATCAAATAACTTTCTTGCTGTCATTAACCAGCAGAAAAATCGAAGAAAATAGAATAGCTTTCAAATATCCAGAATATCCAGAAATAAATGAGGAGCGAATAGGCTAGAAAAATATGGTAAAAAGCTTCGTTCTTATTAGTTAAAACTAACCTAAAATATATGTAGAATAATAGAGCCCCTTAAAAATCTGAGGAAGATATAATAGAGTGGCTGATATAAAAAAATGACCAGTAGGTAATCCTGAAGCTAAGCCATGACCTACAAGTTCAATTGCTTTTAATTATTCTTTGTCTAATTTTGGGTACCACCACACAGAACTTGGCAATCTTATATATTATTGGAAGATTAAAAATAAAAAGAATTGCATGTACTGCTGGTCATTATATCCTGTTTTGCTAGCCAGGAGTGGGGCAATTAGAGCATTTTAGAGCATTCCCAGTGTAAAACTGGGAGCATAAAGGAATGCGTTCAATATTTTCTACTTGTCTTGAGTCACAATGACATACTTGCAAAGGGTGTAGTATCTTTTTTGTATCTTCCAGCTAGGAGTGTGGAAGGTAGTGCATTGCGTCGGGCTAAGGTAAAGGCCCTTCTGTGGTTGGGAATGTTAAGATGTTTGAGATACATGGCTGGCACCAAGACGTATGTCTGACTGTCCATCATGTGAAGATGAGTAGTAGTTCCACTTCCGTTTACAGAATAACAGAGTTGGAAGGGACCTTGGAGGTCTTCTAGTCCAAACCCCTGCTCAAGCAGGAGACCCTACTGTCAGGGTTCCAAGTAATGCATCCACCAAAAGCAGAACTCCGAGACAGGTAGATTCCTCAAAGAACATGTTCATTGGACACACCATATCGGCACAGCTAGTGAAAACCCACTCTAAAGATTCCCGCGGGTTTTCCCCTAATGAAAAGAGCAAATATCCCCCCCTCCAATGTCACTGGTCACATTGTCCAATGAAGGTAGCTGGGAGGCTGTTTGGTCACTCCTCTGCCACCTGCTGGATGACCTTGGTTCCCACAGGAAAACATTTTGTTTTGACTGGTAGCCGGTCTATCTGCTTCCCCCCTCCCTTCCTCCTTTCAAAGTTCATGGCAACTATGAGGCAGGAGAAAAAATGGCTTCAGCCAGGTCAGCTTCAGAGTTGACACCTACAGCATTCGGGACAAATGGCTGTCCAGTCTCTTCTTAAAATCTTCCAGCACCCACAACTTCTGGAGGCAAGCGGCCAGAGGTGGGATTCACATAATTTACCTACCGCTTCGCCCAGCACCGAAAATGTGAGCGTGCATGCATGCACGCCACTTCCGTGCATGCATGCAGTCTTCCGCGCATGCGCTTTGATCACACATGCGGCTTGCGTGCATGCCCGCGGCTTCAAAATCTCCTTAAATAGGACGGCATAGTGCAGGGGCCCGGGCTCACCCACAGGTCGCTACTACCGATTCGTCCAAACCGGTCCGAACCGGCTGAATACCACCTCTGGGCAAGCCCTTCCACTGGTTAATTGTTCTAACCTTCAGAAAATTTCTCCTTAGTACCTCAGTTGCTTCTCTCCTTGATTAGTTTCCATCCGTTGTTTCTTGTCCTGCTTTGTCGGTGAGTTATTAATTTGGAGAAGAAGAAGAAAAATTGCCCGGACTATTAATAAAATTTTGATCATGGAAGTGTTGTGCAGGGCATGGCAGAGTTTTCAAGCAGAGGGAACAAGAAGGAGGTTGAGGAGTTTCAGAGCTGGCGTTTGTCAGAAGCACTTTTCTTTTCTTCCCTGAGGAAAGTGTCCTGGAGTCTAATTTCAGTTCCCTAACGCCTGCCAAGAGTTTAATCCCCCTAAAAGTCACCAAATATAACTGACCGTCCTTTTGTAAAATTGCCATAAATGCTGTAAGCAGTCAGAATGACTTCGCAGCGGTACAATTGTTGCCTTCATGGGATCTGAATTGAGTGGCTTTAGAGTTTGCAGCCATCCACTCTATTATTTCTTCACAATTTCCCTAAGCGAAATAAGTCTGCAACCTGCCAAGGAGCTGTCATTTCGTGTAGCTGAGCTGCTTTCAAACTAAGCTAGGCCTCTTGATCTGGATCATTTAAAGAGCCAGCACTAAGTAAGCGTACAGATAGTCCTCGACTTAGGACCACAACTAAGCCGAAATTTTTGTTGTTGTTAAGTGAGACTTTGGTTTGGCCCCGTTTTACGACCTTTCTGGCCACCGTTGTTAAGTGAATCGCTGCAGTTGATAAGATAGTAACCCGGTTGTTAAGTGAATCTGGCTTCCCCCGTTGATTTTGCTTGTCAAAAGGTTGCAAAAGGGGATCACGTGACCCCGGGATAGTGACGGTCATAATTATGAACCAGTCGACAAGCATCCGAATTTTGATCACGTGATCACGGGGATACTGCATAAGTGTGAAAAATGGTCATAAGTCACTTTTTTTCAATGCCGTTGTAACTTTGAGCGTCACTAAAGGAGCTGTCGTAAGTTGAAGACTACCCGTATTTCATACGTAATCACTGGATTCCTCCTTTGTCTCTGCATAGTGATAATTGTGATGATGTGCTGATTGGTCCAGGGCTGAGCACAGATTTAGACATTAGGTCTATGGAGATTCTCAATCATCCAGGCCATGGATGTCCCAAAGGTGCTTTTTGTAAAGCATCTTTGGGACAACTGGACTTTCTTGGTTTTTCACTTTTGAACTGAAGAAGCTTCTTGGATTAGAAGCGAAACGTTTTCAAAGGAAAGTTAGAACTGAGGAAGCTTCTTGGATGAGAAGAGAAACGTTTTCAAAGGAAAGTTAGACCTGAGGAAGCTTCTTGAATGGGAAGCAAAACGTTCTCAAAGGAAAGTTAAAACTGAGGAAGCTTCTTGGATGAGAAGAGAAACGTTTTCAAAGGAAAGTTAGAACTGAGGAAGCTTCTTGAATGGGAAGCGAAACGTTTTCAAAGGAAAGTTAGAATTGAGGAAGCTTCTTGGAAGTTAGACCTGAGGAAGCTTCTTGAATGGGAAGCAAAACGTTCTCAAAGGAAAGTTAAAACTGA
This sequence comes from Thermophis baileyi, assembly GCA_003457575.1. Classification (NCBI taxonomy): domain Eukaryota; kingdom Metazoa; phylum Chordata; class Lepidosauria; order Squamata; family Dipsadidae; genus Thermophis; species Thermophis baileyi. The sequence continues at coordinate 915,186 of QLTV01001814.1, read as the reverse complement.
GGAAGCTTCTTGGATGAGAAGAGAAACGTTTTCAAAGGAAAGTTAGAACTGAGGAAGCTTCTTGGATGGGAAGCGAAACGTTTTCAAAGGAAAGTTAGAACTAGCAATAGCAATAGCACTTATATACCGCTTTACAGTGCTTTACAGCACTCTCTAAGAGGTTCACAGAGTCAGCATATTGCCCCCAACAATCTGGGTCCTCATTTTACCCACCTTGGAAGGATGGAAGGCTGAGTCAACCTTGAGCCGGTGAGATTTGAACCGCTGAACTGCTGAACAGTCAGCTGAAGTAGCCTGCAGTACTGCACTCTAACCACTGCGCCAGTTGCCTTTTGGAAAAAGCACCCTTGGGACATCTACCATTACCAAGGGATCAGAACACCATCTCAATGAAGAATGGCCAAAGCTCCAAGGATCTTATTCTATCAATTATGGATCCTTGCAGTAGATTATGATTTATGCTTATAATATTATGAAATCATGTAAATAGTCACATGTGTTCTGCCTCCTTTTCTGTCCCCGAGAAATTAGGGTCATCCCAGCAGGAAGTTTAAACGCTGAAATAAGGAGAAAATCTTCACAACAAACATGTCACATTCAAGGCTACCATTGCCGTAGCACGAGATGTTACTCACTATCCAGAGGTGGGTTCCTACCGGGTTCGGATCGGTTCTATAGAACCATTAGTAACGTGGCGGTGTGGGTCGCTAGAACCGGTAGCGACCCATGCCTGCCACGCTCCCGAGCCAGTTCTCTCGGTGGCACCATAGGTGCTGCCATCTTGTTTTTTGCTTCTGCGCATGCGCAGAAGCTTTTTTAAAGCACTGCACCCACGCGGTGCGTCACTGAGCGAACCGGCACCAAAGAAAAGCAGAACCCACCCCTGTCACTACCTTAAATGGCTTTTTAAATTGGTATTTAAAAAAAATAATAAAAAATAATAATAAAGATTCTATCAAGTTGAGCTTGACTTTTAATACCCACATGGACAGGCTTCCAATAATTAAACAAGATTTAATAGAAGTGTTTGCTTCTTAAATACATAACAAATGACCTTAAAAAACAACCAAAATTTCATGAGATGCTGTGTGAGAACCAAGAGATCTCTTGCAAGATTTGACTATCTCAAGAGATCGAGGGCACTTCTGCCCATAACAAACTTCAGTGCGTGCAAACAAACAAAACTCAGAAACGAGTTTACCCCCAAAAAAGGTTCATAAGGAAGTTAAGATGACTTACCCAAAGGAAGATGAAAGAGGAAGAAATGATCTGTGTTTCTTTACTGCGTCCTTTCTGTGTTGATTACATTTTTCGGCCCTGAGAATCTACGGTTGTAAAAATTTCCCAAATACAGGTTGATTTTAGGTTTCTCTTGCCAACGCAATCCTTAATTGCATTAACAGAGGGATTGAATGAAGATCATGTGAGGCACTAGTACTGTTCTATAAAGCCTTAGTAAGGCCACACCTAAAATACTGCATCCAGTTTTGGTCACCACATTATAAAAAAGTTGTGAATAGAATAGAATAGAATAGAGTAGAGTAGAGTAGAGTAGAGTACCCCCCCCCAAAAAAAAACGGAAAAAAAAACGGGTTTTTTTCCGAGCTTCAAAATTTCCGGAAATTTTACATCTCTACATATACCCACATACACACACATATCTGACACAGAGAAACATCTCAGTCTAGTTTGAATGTATACATATACATGGCGGGGGGGGGGGAGAATCCTGCCAATTTGCAGTGAATGGCATAAGGAACAAAGCTGTTGAGACTTTGGCAAGAGTGCAGAGAAGAGCAACCAGGATGATTAGGGGACTGGAGGCTAAAACATACGATGAACGGTTGCAGGAACTGAGCATGGCTAGTCTAGTGAAGAGAAGGACCGGGGAGACATGATAGCAGGGTTCCAATACCTGAGGGGCTGTCACAGAGAGGAAGCGGAACAACCTATTTCCCACAGCACCAGAAGGCAAGACAATGAACAATAGATGGAAACTGATCAAGGGGCGATTCAACCTAGAAATAAGGAGAAATTTTCCGACAGTGAGAATCAGTCCACCAATGGAACGGCTTGCCTGCAGAATTTGTGGGAGCTTCATCACTGGAGGCTTTCAGGAAGAGACTGGACAGCCACTTGTCAGAAATGGTATAGAGCAGGGGTCGGCAACCTTAAACACTCAAAGAGCCATTTGAACCCGTTTCCCACAGAAAACAAAACACCGGGAGCCACAAAACCCTTCCCGTGCCTGACTATTCCCTGAGCGGCCACAGAACTAGCATATGTAGTTGAATTAAATGTTCTGTTTTCTTCTGAAACTTTTCTTTTCTTGGATTTATCCATGGTTGGCCTACCGGGGGTCGAAATGCTCAATAAATTGCATGCCAGTGGGTATCACACATTGGCGGTTGTGACACATATTTTGAGTGACAGGGAGCCGCAGCAGAGGGATGAAAGAGCCACATGCGGCTCCAGAGCCGCAGGTTGCTGACCCCTAGTATAGAGTCTCCTGCTTGAGCAGGGGGATGGACTACAAGACCTACAAGGTCCCTTCCAACTCTGTTATTCTGTGTAATCTGGACACAAGATTTCCAGTTTTAAAGTCTGTAGATCCAATTATTTTCCTAATGATGAATCAGTGGCCCAAGAACACAATTTTGAGCAGGCGACTGGGCTCCTATCATTAGAATATTCTTCTTCTCTGGAAATGCCATCAATGTTTCTCAGAACCTGGAAACACTATCTTAAGCTTGAAGTGACAGATTCGTGGGGAAGCAAGGGTTAGGAACAATGCCAATGTTTTATGAGCTCTATTAAATGTCATATTTACTTCTATTCCCCTTCATCACAATAAGGCAAAGCAAAATGTGAGGGAGATCAATTTTTTTTCCCAGGGGAAATTGTAGCCCAGAAAAGAAGGAAAAACTAATTTTATGATTGGCATGTATCATTCAAACCAGGCAGGTTGGTATGAATCTTTATCTCTGATGTGCTTCACCGCAGCTACATAAATTGTTTCTGCTGCAAGTGCACCAGCAGCATAATCTCAACCCCATCATTCATTTTTTTCTCTCCTTTTGAAAGAAAGTCACCGGATTTTATGCTGTCATTCAAAGAACCTTTGTTTTTTTCTTTTTCTTTCCCTCCCCTCTGACAATATGTCATCAGTGCAGCTTGCAATAAAACAATCCAACAGAAAAACTGTGAAATAGAGAATGAAATGTGCTCCTTTCCCCAAGTTCTGCTGTGCTGCTTCATCATGGTGATGGGGTTGTTGTTGGGGGTGATTGCTGTGTGTGTGTGTGTGTGTGTGTGTGTGTGTTCCTAGGAGGATGAGTGAAGAGTATCAGGAGTGAGATTAAATTTGGGTCAGTCACCAGAGATTTACTCTTCCGAGCTTTTGGAATCATGCTGGAGCCCATCTTCAGGGAATTACTCTCTACTGGAAAATGTGCTTTCGGCTGCTCTGTGAGTCGTGTTTACGTGGTGCCTTCCTATTGGCTGATTGGTGTGTTGATGGCTGGCGATTGGCTGTCGTTTCCTTGTGCTGCCAAGCCCTCGGCTCCTAAGCTGGTGGTAATTCAGCACGTCCTGTTAACTGACAAGGGGCCCGTTTTCCCAGGCTTCAATTGCTTCCCTGGCTGTTTTTGTACCTGCTCATCCAACAATCTTAGTAGCTGCAAAATTGAATGTGTGTCCTTGTTCATTGCAGTGTGAGGCTACCAATGAGTTCAAGTCTCCTAGTCAGACCGCTTGCTGGTGGTTAGCTTCCTCCCCATCTGTCCTACATAGTCACAGGGGCAATCCATGCAGGGGATCCGGTAGATTATATTGGAAGTATCTCCCACCTCCGAAGGATCTCTACAATGCATAATTTGTCCTCGTATGGTAGCCTCTGGGCAGTGTGCAATGCCCACTTGCAGTGAAATCTCAGAAGAGTAACTCTCTGGTTCTGGTGACAGACCCAAATTCAATCTCACATCATTATCCTGGACACATACAGTATTTGCCTTCATTCGTGAGTGTCAGGAGTGTATGCTAACATAATATGCAGGGGTGGTATTCACTTACCTTCCCTACCGGTTCGCAAATGTGAGCACGCGCGCATGCGCAAAGCCTTCTGCGCATGCACAGTGTGTCCAAAACGTGACATGCTTACGTCTGGGCGGGTGGGTGGGGCCACACGCAGTCAGCGCTACCGGTTCGCCCGATCCGGATAGAACCGGCTGAATACCACCACTGATAATATGTTCCCAGTAGAACACACAAGATATGAAAATCAGCCTAGCTGCCCAAGATGCATGGATGACATTGGTGAATAAGGGGAAGAGGTGCTGACTATGAAATGATCAGAGAAGGGAGAAAGGGGCCCCCAGTGGCTCAACAGTCAGAGAAAGCAATAGCACTTAGACTTACATACCGCTTCACAGTGCTTTACAGCCCTTTTTAAGTGGTTTCCAGAGTCAACATTTTGCCCCCAACAACCTGGATCCTCATTTTACCGACCTTGGAAAGATAGAAGGCTGAGTCATCCTTGAGCCGGTCAGCATAGAACTGTTGGCAGTCGGTAGAGTTAGCCTGCAATACTGCATTCTAACCACTGTGGCGCCACGGTTCAGAAAGTAACTTAGAATGGACCCGTCCTTATGGATCAAGCTGTTAAATCTGGCAGCAAGAAGTTTGATTTTAAGGCTTGCAAAATGTTAATGTAGCCTCATGATAAATGTTAATGTAGCCTTACTGTAAAGTGGAAGTGGTTCATTTGGTCATGTTCCTTGACTAGTATACCTGGGAGAGCTGACACCAGCAAAAGCAAGCAGGCACTTTCCTTGGGTAGGTAGCTGCAGTATAAGAAGATGTAGGCAGATGTAGGCACATTTTAGTGACCAGGACAAGGGCATCAATTACTACTGTACAGGAGAAGACAAACTTTCCCAAGAAAATATGTTGATGAAGATTCTCAGGCATCCATGTAGAATTGTCCGGAAGTTGAGTCATGCCAACTGGGCTTCTTTTCTTCTTGATTTGAGATATTTTTCTTCAGTCTGAACCTGTTGGTTAGGGGGAATCTTGAGTAGGCAGAGAATCGCTGGAATGTAGCAACTCCTAAAATTCTTAGGGGTCATTAAGTATGGCTTCCTTAGGGAACCTGTGAAGTGGTCTTGAACTTTCCAAGGATTGATGAGGGAGCACCATACAAAAATGGAGAACAGGTTGTGTCTGAGGCCTCCAGCTCTACCGAGGAAGGATTTTCCACTAGTTTTTATAGTTTCTTACCAAGAAGGCCCCACTTAATGACCCCTAAGTGTTTTAGGAGTTGGTACAGTCCAACGACTTTCTGCCTACTCAGATTCCCCTACTCAACTGGTTCAAACTGAAGAAGCTGCTGTCAAAGCTTCAAAAGATGTTTTTGCTGTTGCAACTATTATCGCTTCTCAGCTTGCCAATGAAGGGGAGGGGAGGGGGAGATAGAACTTAGGTTCCAGACATCAAGATGCCCGCTGTGAGAACCAAGGACGTTTTGGCAGGTGTTTACCAGAGCCAAAAGACTTTCTCATAACAATACCAGGAGACTCCATTGGACAATGTGATCCGGTCTAATAGGGGGCGGGAGAACCTGAACTTTAATTATGTGGGTTTGTGTAGGAAATTGTTAGATCTGGTTTTGCCCTCAGCTTTGCTGATATGATGTACTCAATAAAGTTTTGCATGAAGAGATTGGATCGTCTCGGCCGTGCTTGCTTTGGTTGGGTTCTTCAGTCGGAACATTGACAGCTGCTTGGATGGGTAGTGAAACGTCTCAGACCAACAAGAAAAGAAGCCTGGTTGCCATGACTCGGCTTTCAGACATTCCCAAGAAAACCACATAGATAAAAAAAAATATAAAATGATGAACAATGTTGTGCTGGATGATTGGCCCCTTGGGTTGGATGCACTCAACATGCTACGGAGGAAGAGCTGAGGATCTTTTGAAGTACTAATGGTGTTTATGACACGGCTGGATTAAAGCCTCCAGGACATCTTGTGGCTGTTGTTGCCATACAGGGAAACAAAAATTTAAAGCCACAAAGACAGAATTATAGTAGAAACACAAATGTAAGAAGTATGAGCCCAGGAAAGCTCAACAGAATGGAAGATGAAATGACTACAAAATAACATCTTAGGCAACATCAAATTGAGATGGACTGGGATCAGACATGGAACATGGGAAAAAAAACAAGAAGGTACATTGATCTGTTTATAGTTTGGAAGGAGATAATGGCTGTAGCCAAGAGCATTGTGCTCTTGGCTACAATGCAATAACACTAATTAAACGTCCTGGTTTAATTGATAATCATTTGAGCTGAAGCTCCACAGACTGATGCAGAAGTGGAGGTTGATGAATTTAATGATCAAGTTAAATTGGAAAATGAGAGAACATGGAAGTAAGATGTGCTGACTGTGATTGGAGACTGGAATGCAAAGTTGGACATACTAAGGAGAAACATGGTTGGATTGTTTGACTAGGAGGAGGAGGAGGAGGAGGAGGAGGAGGAGGAGGAGGAGTATCTATTCTATTATTTTCCAAGGCACCTATTCTATTATATTCTCACCTGAAGTCCAGACAAGGAATAATGGATGGAAACTGATCAAGGAGAGATTCAACATAGAAATAAGAAGAAATTTTCTGACAGTGAGAACAACCAACCAATGGAACAGAAGTTGCCTTCAGAAGTTGTTGGAGCTTCATCACTGGAGGCCTTCAAGAAGAGACTGGGCTGCCACCTGTAAGAAATGGTGTAGGGTCTCCTGTTTGGGCAGGGGGTTTGACTAGATGACCTACAAGGTCCCTTCCAACTCTGTTAATCTGGAATCTGGAATCTGGAAGAAAGAAGAAGAAGACCACCAACTTATCAATTTCTTCCATTTCAATGATTTCTTCAAAGCTAGCCTCCAAATAACCAAATACTTTGTGTCAAAGTACTTTAGTGAATTTAATAAAACACTACTTCAAAAATATGTTCTTCTGACTAGCAAAGTCAATGGGGAAGCCGGATTCACTTAACAACCGGGTTACTAACTTAACAACTGCAGTGATTCACTTACCAACTGTGGCAAGAAAGGTTGCAAAATGCGGCAAATTCTTTTAACAACAGTCTCACTTAGCAACAGAAATTTTGGGCTCCATTGTGGTTGTAAGTCAAGAACTAGCTTTTCTCTGAAAATCCTTGTGCCTCCCAACAGAAGAAAACCACTCTTAAAAAGTATGCTCATGATTTTGATATTTAAGAAATACCAGTGAGAAAAGGAAGGGATAATAAATGCAGAAGTCACAGGGACAGCTTGAAAATGCATTCTGGTCTTCTACAGGATTGAAACATCATGATTTAGAGCAGAGGTCTTCAAACTTGGCAACTTTAAGACTTGTGGACTTCAACTCCCAGAATTCTCCAGCCAGAATTCTGGGAGTTGAAGTCCACAAATCTTAAAGTTGCCAAGTTTGGGGACCCCTGATTTAGAGTGAAAGAAGTATCTAACCAGCCTGGATGCAACTTGAAAGTATTCCAAACATCATGCTTTGAATGCCATGGCTATGATCCAAAGGGTCTATGACAATTTGCCGTGGCCAATGTGCCACGGCCAACTTTCCATACCCAACTTACTGCAGGACAACTCACTGTGGGACAAGAGTTACACTAATACCAAATAAATGGTGGAATAGAATAATTAAAGAAAGGATGCAAAAGGAGGGTCACAATGAAATGGGAATGACAAAAGTTAATTTTTTTAAAAATTTTAAATAATTAAATAGGATTGTTAAATTGTCCCGCAATGAGTTGTCCCTAGGGCAAGTTGGCCATGGTGAGTTGGCCATGACAAGTTGGCCATGGCGAGTTAGCCTCAGCGAGTTGGCTGTGGCAAGTTGTTCCATTCTGGACCAAAATGTGTACTTATGCAGCAAAATCACCAATGAAATGTAAATAATCATGACTTACAGTTTGCTTGAGTGTTCGTAACTTCCTCCAATCCATCCTGTAAGCATTACTGTTCCAGAGTTGGAATCCTCTAATGCTCAACCTCAGCCTAAACTTAATCTCCATTAACCAGTTTTCAAAGCGGATTCTTCTGGCTGTTCTTGACTCAACTCATGGAAATCTTATTTAAGATCAATTAATTGGTCATTAAACTCAATTACAAGGCAATTCCTTTCTAATCAATTCATGATCTGTCGCATAAAAAGCTTTCACGTGGAGGATTTAGCTTGGGGGGGGGAAAGGCAACTGAGTAGGGACACGGTCAAGGGGTATGTGTAAAGGAAGAGGACAGGAAAGAGTTTTTCATTTTTTTTTTCAAAATGCAAGGACCAGGGGCATCTAATGAAACCGATTTGAAGATTTAGGACAGCCAACACAAAACATTTCTTCAAACAGCGCATAGTTCAACTATGAAATTCATTACATGGGTAATTTGTTTGGTTTTGAAAAGGAAATGGCTAAATTTATGATGAACAGACTCATCAGGAGCTATTGGTCTTGACAATTCAATGTTATGTTGGAGGCACCATGGCTCTTAAATAGCAGTTGCAGTGGAAAATGAGAGGGATACATCTCCTTCTCCTTTTGAAGATCCCATAGATGTTGTGGCCCGCCGGCGGCCAGTCGGACAGTGAGGAGGTTTGGGAGGAACATGGGCCAGTCCTGGGGGCTGGAGAAAGTTCAGACAAGGGCTCTGCATCGGAGGCAGAGAGGGAGCTAGACAGCAGTGAGGCAGAGGAACAGCTGGAGCCTGTTCCCAGTGTGCGCATGTGCAGAGCTGCCAGAAGACAAGAACAACTAAAAAAGCAGGGTTGACTTGGGAGTAAAGCCACACCTTGGAGATGATTGGCCCCTCCCAATGGGGCGTGGGCTTTTGCAGGAAACAATTAGATCGTTCGGTCGTTTCAAGAGTGGAAAGTTCTTTTTGTGACTTTAATAGACTCTGTGTCAAGTTTTGCCTTGCCCTGCATTCGGAAACTTGTTCTCTGGCAGCGTTCCAAGTGAGATAAGGTTTGTGTTGATAAATTTTCCTCTGAAAGACTGTTTGCCAAGCCTTGCAGACTGTGAATGAAAGGAATTCACAGTTGTGTAAATAAAAGGTTTTGCCGGGACTAAGACTCTGCTTCATGCTTTCTAAGGAAGCCTAGGTCAGAACAGTGACAACTCGCTGCAGCCAACTCGCCATGACCAACTCGCCATGATCAATTCCCCATGGCCAATTCGCCGTGGCCAACTCACCATGGGACAACTCATTGCAGGACAGTACAACAATTCAATTTAATTATTTAAAATAATTTAAAAATTGGTTTAATTTTTGTCATTCACATTTTATTTGGTCCCTCCTTTGGCATCTTTTCTTTAATGATTCTATTCAACTATTTCTTTGGTATTAATGTAACTCTTATCCTGTGGCGAGTTGGCCCGTGGTGAATTGGCTGTAGCAAGCTGGCCGCGGCGAGTTGTCATAGACCCATCCCAGAGGGAATCTGGTAGGACATAGAGAGAAGCAATATGGTGGAACAAGATGAACCTTGACCTAATAATAGATTCATAGGGTTGGAGAGGACCTAAGAATCTATGAACTTAAGGCAGAAGTCCATATACCATCCTGGACAAATAGTTGTACCATCCTGGACAAATGGTGTCCAATCTTTTCTTGAAAACTTCCAGTAATGGAGCATTCACAGCTCTGGGATATAAGTTGTTCCATTAGTTAATTTATTTATTTATTTATTTATTTATTAAATTTGTATGCCGCCCAACTCCCAAGGGACTCTGGGCGGCTCACAACAATATAAAAAACCGTAAAAAAAAAAAACCATAATAAAAACAATTAAAAACAGTACTCACAGTCAGGAAATTCCTCATTTCCAGCTTGAATCTCACTCTGAGGAGCTCCAACTGTCAACATACATATACTCACATCAGAGATGGGTTCCTCCCGGTTCGCACCGGTTCTATAGAACTGGTAGTAAACCGGTGATGACATCACGGAGCCGGTTCTGTCGGTGTCGGTCCGTGGACGCCGCCATATTTTTTGATTTTTTTTGTTGGAATTTTTTTTGGATTTTTTTGCTGGGTTTTGCTTCTGCACATGCACAGAAGCCAAGTTTTCAGCACTGCGCATGCGCCGCCATCTTGTTTTTTGCTTTTTTTGCTTTTTTGTTTTTTTTGCTTGTTTTGCTTCTGCGCATGCGCAGAAGCTGAGTTTTTGGCACTGCGCATGCGCCACCATCTTGTTTTTGGCTTTTTTGCTATTTTTTGCTTGTTTTGCTTTTGTGCATGTGCAGAAGCTGAGTTTTCGGCACTGCGCATGCATGGCCACACGCACGAAGTGGCCACACGGTGCGCAATGCGCACGTAGCCACGCAGCGTGGGAGGAAGCGAACCGGCGGTGAGGTAATTTAGAACCCACCCCTGACTCACATGCTCCATTTAGGATGCACACTAAGGACACAATTATGTATCAGAGTAAAGCTATGGATGTAGGTGGAAAGAGCTTACTTTACTCTCCCCCAGTTCTCACTTGTGGTACCATCTAACAACATAAAACACACTAAATTTACCATGTTTTTCCTGAAATTCCAGAAAAATTCAGAAGGCCATGAAGTCACCCTAAATTGGGAGGAAAATAGCAGGGTGCCGAGACTTCTTGTGTATGATTTGACAAACCTCATGGTTTCCTAACAGCGATTTTGCCTAGATTGTTTTACAGAATTGGAGCCATCATTGGAGGTGGGGGAATTATTATTTTTTTAAAAATATGGCATCACCTAGAAGATGGCTTTGCATGTAAAATGGAGGTGGATCTTTTATGAAGCGGTAACAGCTTCGTTCTTGACTTTTTTTTGACCTCCCTCCTGTAGATACCCCTGGACTCTTAAGTATCCTCAGGTGTTGCCTTCACTAAAAGCAGAAGGTTGAGATATAACTAGTTCCGCAGATTTTTAACTTCCCGAATTCCTTCCAGTCAAGCTTCAACACTGCCCCCCCCAATTTTTTTCTGAAGGAACCACTCTTCCAGATGTTACAGTTAAATCATGTTTATTTTTCTCTGCAAGCAGCACACACCCCGCCGTGCTCTCCACACATTCTTTGTAGGCCCACCTGAAATATTTAATTCTTGTGGAAAATAAAGTCGGATAAGGAAGTGATGCCCTTTAACTGCTCCAATTGCACCATTCTTTTTCGACAGACGTGTAGATTTCACACTCAACAGGCTGCAGCCAGAAGGGAGATGCTTCTCTTCGGACCGTCTGAGCATGCTCAGCGAGACCCAGCTGTGACCTTTTGCTCTTTTGTAAGCAACATTTGGGTCAGGCAATCCATCATGGTGTCCCTGCTGTCAGGTCTGGTGCTTTCCTGCAGCCGTCTGTCACCGGGGTAGATGAAACTTGCTTAGAGGCAATCCTGTCAAAATCTATGTGTCTACTCAGGCTCAAGCAGAAGGATGCTTTATGACAGGCCCGGCAAAGTCAGCCGGAGATACTGGAGGACTCTGATTTACACTTCCTCTTTCTTTCCCTTCGACCAATTGAACGCCGTGGGTGTACGGTGCGTACCACTACATGGGTTGATCTGCAGATGCAAATGGAAGATGTGTGGGTAGCACATGCCAACAACTAGGGCAATGCAGACCTCTTGGTCTCAAAGCTGGTCATCACGAATGAATCGGTTGCCTTCTGAATGCTTCCCATAGTAGACATAGCGGCATTTCCCCACAACACCTGCATCAAAGAAAGAGAAGCAGAAAGGTTTACTGTGTATAATGTGTATAATGCGAGCCCTTGCAGGGGACGGGAATAAAAACACAATGAGTATAAAAATTGAGTTTCCTTCAGTCTTGAATTTGAGTATTCAGTCTCTTATGGCCTAGACCAGTGATGGCGAACGTATGGCATGCGTGCCAGAAGTGGCATGCAGAGCCATCTCTCCAGGCACGCCAGCCATCGCCCGTTGCTCTTCCGGGTTCTGGTGCGCACCGGCCAGCTGGTCTTCGCTCGTGCGGGAGCGCCGGAAACCGGAAGAGCAGCTCCCTGGTGTGCATGCGCATGCCGGGAAGCTGAGCATGCGTGCCAGGGAACTGCTCTTCCAGTTTCCGGCACTCCCCCCCTCCCGTGCGCGCGCTGCACTCGGTGCCGAAAAGGTTCGCCAACACTGGCCTAGTCCAGATTAGGTTTTCTGTTTTATCTTTCAGGCAAAGGAACGAGAAAAATACTTCTTTCCGCACCTTTTTATTTAAATAGAGCAAAGTCACTTAAGGAACAATGCTCTCATGTTAACCTGAGTTCAGGATACTTGTTACAATACAACATGCAACATAGAACATCTGTCATGCATTTTTAATTCAACCTTTAAAAGACCAAACTTTCCTTCAAATCAAGTTCAGTTTCTGGTGACTTCATGAATAACATCCCTGTAGGCTATTAAAAAAAATAAAACAATAAAACAATACTAAAATAGTTTTCTGTTTATTTCAAACTTGTCTACAGCTCCGGTAGATCACTCCAAATACAAATTAGGTCCTTGAGATCAGAGCAAGGCCAACTAGATGTTGTCACTTCATCAGGCAATACTAAATATGTCTATTTTGCATCTTTACATACAAGTTGACTTCGAATTTATTTCGCAATGGCTCCACTCAAATTCAGAGAGCAAAATTACACATCAACAATCATGTACTTTAGATAGAATTTTAGCAATCTGGTTGTTTGGGTAGACCACAAGCATGAAATGTTTATAGACAGAGGTATCTATAAATCAATACAGTGGCCATAATGCTACAATCAAAGCTCAGTTCATTCTTTTCAGGTGTGTCACATCTCTGACACAGGCTAAAAAATGGGTTGTCATGGTTGACTTCTTGACTTTTTGGGGCCACATCCTGCAGCGATCCCTGAAAATATATTAACTCTCACATATCATTATATATCACATAGTACCACATAGTAAAATATCAATGCAAAATATATTCATTCATATATTTACCCAACGTGTTGTTAAAATACAACATATCTATATACCGTATTTTTCGGAGTATAAGACGCACCTTTTTCCCCCCTAAAAGAGGGTGGAAATGTTGGTGCATCTTATACACCGAATACAGCCATTTTTGGCCTCCTGAAGCCCCACCCTGCACAAAAACGTGGTGGGCAGAGTGTTTGGGAGGTCTGCAGAGTGCTCCTGGGGGCTGGGGGAGGACAAAAACGCCCCCATTTTTGCAAAAAATGGGCAAAATGGCCTGTTTTTCACAAAAACGGGGTGGGCAGAGGGTTTGGGAGGTCTGCAGAGTGCTCCTGGGGGCTGGGGGAGGGCAAAAACTTTTTTTTCTTACTTACCTCTTCGAAATCTTGGTGCGTCTTATACACCGGTGCGTCTTATAGTCCGAAAAATACAATATATAAAAGCCAAATACCACTCACTCATCACGAAATCTCCAGAACTGTAAAGCCTACAAACTTGAAACTTGGCACATATGTTCCTCTTGGCTTCTAGGTGCTTGCTAAGAAAGGACTTTTCGAAATGACCATCAGATCATTACTATTTCTTATACAGTATTATATTAACACACTCTGATGCTAAGGAGTTAGACGTTCTACTCCCCCTCCCCACCTGAAAAGAACTCTGTTCCAACTGCCAGTTGCCTTATATTAATACGCTCTGATGCTACCCCTTCGCTAAACTGGGCATGAGCATGGCCAGCGCGTGACTTATCCGGCCTGCGGGCTGGGAGTTTAGACATTCTACTCCCCCTCCCCACCTGAAAAGAACTCTGTTCCAACTGCCAGTTGCCTTATATTAACACGCTCTGATGCTAAGGAGTTACACATGCTACATAAATTTTCAAGCTTTCAGTGTCAATGTATCAGCTCGATGGTAACTACTCATTAATTTTCAAGCTTTAATTGTCAATTTATCAAGCCCGATCACATAGTTTTGTAGCGAAGCACGGGTATCCAGCTACTAGTATTAACATAAACTCAGGTGAAATTCCCTGGGAATTCTATTCTAAATCTGCATGTTTTGTTTCAGAGAAATATAATATAGAATTAGGTTTGGATTACAACTTCTATAATTTCTGATCACTGGAATGCTCGTTGGAACCAAAACACATGGAAGATTCTTGCCTTAGCACTCGATGGTCAAACATTACCAATGACCCTTTGGTAGAAACATTTCATGTCTATTTGTTTATAAATCTGTTCTATCCTATTTCTGGATTTTAAAAAGAACACAATAATTCTATTTAAATAAATATTTGATTATGTTTTCCTTCCAAAATATGCCTCTATATTTTTTTTTAGAAAGCCTTTATAAAAGTATCATATATTAATAGATACTAAAATAATGCTCATTTTTGGCATTTTTAAAAGTTCATTGTAAAGTTCAAAGACACGCAAAGTCAGAAGGATGTTAGATTGATCTGTTCATTAGTCCAGAAAGCCGTGTTCTTTCCTTCATCAGATTTTGAAATGTAGGCCAACAACATTAAATTAAACCTTAAGCATTTTTTAATTTCAGATTGAATATTTTTTGAGACAAAAAAAAAAGACAAAGGGTATAAATTCAATTGAAAAGTCTTATAACTGCAACTGATTTTTTTTTCATAGTGAGCTATATTTTCAATTTTTGCCACTCCCAAATTAATCTGACCTACCAGATCACAGCTAAGCTATCCCTATTCCTTCTGCTTTTAAAAATTCCCAGAAAATACCCAACTCAATAAAGATAATGAGCACTGAGTGTAATCGATTGAATTCAATGGGGGCTGCCTTTCAGCATACATGTAAAGGTCTGAAGATACTGTATTTTGAAAGGTGTCTTTTGAAAGAATACGTTCAAATCTATTTTGAAAAATAATGTATTTGGAAACACCTAATTTGGGAGAGACTATATTATATATAATATGCACAATATAATATGCATATAATTCCACATAGAGCCGAGGTGGTGCAGTGGTTAGAGTGCAGCACTGCAGGCTACTTCAGCTGACTGTTAGCTGCAGTTCGGCGGTTCGGCGGTTCAAATCTCACCGGCTCAAGGTTGACTCAGCCTTCCATCCTTTCGAGGTGGGTAAAATGAGGACCCAGATTGTTGGGGGCAATATGCTAACTCTGTAAATCGCTTAGAGAGGGCTGTAAAAGCACTATGAAGCGATATATAAGTCTAAGTGCTATTACTATTGCTATTTTGGTGCATATTTGCTTTTCTTCAGAGATTAAGGAAGAAATAGATAGATTAGGCTGACGGATGAGCATCTGAGAAGGTAACATGTTATCAGAAATAGATAAATCCCCCCATTCTTTTTCTGGAAGTCACCATCCATGAAAAACAGGGCTTTTATCTTCCAGAATGACTTTTCATGACAAACACTGAAGCTACCGCTGCTTCTCCTTCCCCCACGAGGGTACCCAGGGCTGTCGATTTTAAGTATCAAAATTTAAAGACCATGAAGTGTATTTTTATTAGCACGAGTTGTCTTTTATTAACAACATTCCTCAAGTTCCTTTGGCAGATGGGACTGATAAAGCTATCCATAAAGTCAATCCTGCTTTTTTTCTTTTTTTTGCCTCAGCGCCTAGGATAGAGGCTGTTTATGGAAATCGTGGTGCTCCTTTGATGAATGCATCAAGACCTGCGATGAGGTGTCGTGGCTTAGAAAATGAGACAAGGAGGCAACGTATTAATATAGTCAATGATCTCTTGACAGCTAAACAGATCCTGCCATCACCATCCCGATTTTAAATAGATATCAAGTGTGTTCAAGACAAAAGGCCAGGCTTCCAACAAAAGGCGATGATTGGGTAGAGTGGCTCTTTGGACAATAACTTGATCCGAGAAGACACTGTCAGGATTTGAGACAAGCCTGGAATTGTGTGCGGTGACAGAAAACAGAAACACAGGTCACAGATACTGGTGCTGTATTGCTCCATGTATATTCTAACACTGTCGCCGGCGCTAACAAAACCTGACATCCTTTCCTATCACTTAGAAAAGAAATCTGCAGGAACCACAAAGAATATTCTTTTTTTTTTCCTTTTCCTTCTCTAGACATCATTACAAACTCCAGTGTTGTTTCTGAAGTTTCCTGGCAGGCCTCCGCTGTCACGAGGGTTTCAATCCAAGAGGCCTAAGGACAACCTCAGTCAATCTAAATTTGGAATTCGTGGCAGAAGCGCTCTCATTTTCAGGGCGACCTCGGCGACTTGAGGTGATCTGAACACGAAAGTGTGAGGAGCTGTCACCTTAAATAAAGTCCTTCAAGGAACGGCACTCAGTTCCAGGGACGTTGGGCAAAAGGAGGTTGGACGGTCTGGCAGCAAGGAATGAAATCCAGATGCTGCTTCTGTGGTTGGCCTGAGGAGAAAGGGACTTGTGACTGTTAAAGCCGGCTGGGTTTTTTTTCTTTTTTCAACTCCTTCGGTCTAGGGTTGTTTAAATTAATGAAGTGTTGTGTTCAAGGAGTGCACCTACTAAGGAGCGCAGCTTCAGTTCCATTACTGGGTGGTTTATGTTCACATTTTTTTTTTTGCTCAGAGGTCCCTGATAAAAGCTAAGCTAAAAACAGTCTTGGCGGAATGACTATTATTTTTTTATCAGGAAGGTTACGGTATTTGTAAAGCAATAATCTCCCTTATCGTTTCAATGAGGTGACGAAGAGGCCTGCATCTTTTATACACACAGAGAGAGGCAGACTCACAAGGATTTATGTACACACACACACACACACACATACACGCCATCCCCACTCTTAGCAGCTGAGAAAACTCTGCAAATGAACCGAGCTGGGGGCTTTAGGAAGAGCATTTGGGAGAACGGTTTTTGTTTTCTAATATTTCTCCTGTTAGCGATATCTTCTGAAAATAATTCCAGAAAATGTGTAGCAAAGAGAGAGAGAGAGAGAGAGAGAGAGAGAAAATGGCCAACCTTTAATGACCTACGTGGCATTTTTAATTAAAATATCCAGCGCTGGACCTGATAAGCAAAATATAGTTCCAATACAATAAGAACTGGAAGCTCTTTTCTATCCAGGCTGTTGAAAAATGACAAAATCCCGTCTCTTGAAGGATCATTCTTCTCCACATGAAGCACCTAATTTTTCTTAAGTAGCCTCTTCCACCTTCGTCCAAAAGCTGTTAAAAGTATAATTATGAAAAAAATTGCACGGGGAAGATTCATTTTTAAATACACTCTTTATCTTTTAAATGTTTTCCCTCTGCGGAATGGATGTTCTAATTATACTGAGTAAGTAACAATCTCGCCATCGTTCGCGTGCGCAGAGATATCTGTCTCACTCAAACATTACATTGGACTGTCAGGACGAGAGACCTACTGGAGTTTGGGTGGGTGGGGATGTCGGGGAGGAGGAAGCAATTATCCTCATAAACAAATACATGCATGCATACCAACACAAGTTTTAAAAAATATGCATTAAAAATGAGCGTGCCGCGCTCAAAACTCTTGAATATTTAAACTACAATGTACACGCTTGTTTGGCGGAAATAAAAAGGCATCCTTTCAGGGTATGAGATCATGTCATTGGATCAAATTTCCTTCCAATTAGTATTAAACACTGGAACAATTTGTGATAATGCTGCCTTCAACATTCTTCTAAATAGAGAAATTCTATTCTATTCTATTCTATTCTATTCTGGAGGATGCTAAATTCCAAAACTTCTAGCAGATCCAAAGATGGCCACCTCTGCCTTACAGTGTCCCGTCTTTCCAAATCTGATGAAGAGAGAGAGTTTGGTCTCCTCGTTCTCCTCCCCTCCCCTCCCCTCCCTCCCCTCCTCTCCTCTCCTCTCCCCTCCCCTCCCCTCCTTGTGATCACTTTACCAGCAGTTCAGCCTGGTGGAAGGCTGAAAGTAGATTAATGTCATAAGTACCCCACAAAGGATTAACCAATGTGTTACATCACGGGTGTCAAACTCGCGGGTCGTTACGTGACGTATCACAACTTTTTCCCCCTTCGCTAAACCGGGGGTGGGCGTGGCCAGCACGTGACGCATCTGGCCCACGGGCCACGAGTTTGACACAAAAGACATAATAGTTTCTCCAAACAGAAATACTAATGTGATAAGGGATCTTCCTCTGAAGTTATGATCTACCCACAACAAGGACACATCAGGTCCAGCAATGAATGCAACATCATTTCAGTATTTGGGATCTGAATGACTTATTCCCTGCCTCTTCTTGTACCGTTCCTAGAGCCTCCTGTAGGGAAGGGAGACAGATGTCCACAATTTCATTGGCTGCAATTCCTGTGACCAGAGAAGTAATGGGTGGAAAATCATTAGAGAGATCCAACTTAGAACTAAGGAGAAATTTCCTGACAGTGAAAGTAATCAGTGGAAACAGCTTGCCTTCAGAAATTGTGGGTGCTCCATCACTGGAGGTTTTCAAGAAGAGACTGGACAGCCATTTGTCCAGAATGGCATATAGGGTCTCCTGCTTGAGCAGCGGGTTGGACTAGAAGACCTCCAAGATCCCTTCCATCCCTATTATTCTATGTTCTAAATGTCCAGGGAGCTACTTTTCAGATTTGACTGTAAAGTTCAGTTTAAGTGGGGGGAACCCTTCAAATTATTTGAAAGCTGCAATTAGTGCAAAATTAAACTGCTTAATCTTTCATCACCTGCCTGGAACAGATTCTTTCTGTTTTAAAACAACTTCATAAGTTATCATTTCATTTTATTTTATCATTTTATTTTCAGGCCAAAGGCAAACAGTAATCGGGGTGGGATTTAGCCGGTTCGGACCGGTTCGGGTGAACCGGATGTTAATTTTAATCTGGTTCGCTGAACCGGTTGTTCCAAGGACTGGCTGACCCCACCCACCCCTCCCCTCCCCTCCCAGGAGTCTCCACGTGGCCAGTTTTGGATGCCAGGTAAGTGCAGGGCGCATGCGGAGGCTCTGGGAGGGCGAAAAATGGGCCTACCGGAAGTACCGGAAGTCCAGAAATGGGCCTGTTTCCGGCCTCCGGAGGGCCTCCGGAGCCCGGGGAAGGCCATTTTCGCCCTCCCGGAGGCTCGAGGAAAGCCTCCAGAGCCTGGGGAGGGCGAAAAACGGGCCTCCCGGCAGTCTGGAAATGGGCCCGTTTCCGGCCTCCGGAGGGCCTCTGGAGCCCAGGGGAGGCCATTTTTGTCTTCCCAGAGGCTCAAGGAAAGCCACC
>QLTV01001814.1:873784-886827 GCA_003457575.1 Thermophis baileyi | reverse complement strand
CTATCTATCTATCTATCTATCTATCTATCTATCTATCTATCTATCTATCTATCTATCTATCTATCTCTATCTATCTATCTATCTATCTATCTATCTATCTATCTATCTATCTATCTATCTATCTATCTATCTATCTATCTATCTATCTATCTATCTATCTATCTATCTATCTATCTATCTATATCTATCATCTCTGCAGTAGACAGACATAGAAAAGAGCTTAGCAGACATTATTTTCAGATGTTATTGATGTTGGTATTGATGAAAGTTGATTTTTTTTTTTGCATGAAAAATTATGCCTAGAGATACATCCCTAAAGATATGGCCTATTTCCAATAAGTCTCTTTTTTTTCTCTTTTCCTGTGTAAATGGAAAGCAAGTTCCAAAGGTCAAAGAAATCTATTCCCACCTAAACCGAAGATCTTGACCACTAGAGGGCAGCATTAATTTGTCAAAGGAAGCCACAAACTACACATAATCTTCTAGGACAATTAAAGCAATCCCCTTTGCTTCCATCACAGTCCACGTTATGCTTTGTAAGGATCTGTGGTTTCAATTTGTACATTCATAGCTTCCAGCTTATGCCTAGAAACCTGACTTGTGGGAGACTGAAAAATCCCACTCACTATCTATCTTTGTGCAAAGCCAGCACTAAGAAAAATGCAACAGTTTTGTCCTGTCTAAGAAAAAAAAAATTTAATAGCGCCATCAACACTTGTGCTCTAAGCAAATGTTAAGGTGAATTTCTAAATCTTACACAGCAGAAACAATTTGAAGGCACAGGTTGAATACTGATAGTGGTGGCATCTCCCTAGACCAGGAGCGTTAAACTCAAGGCCCGCAGGCCGCATACGGGGCCGTCCTGGTCTACCCAATGCAAAGAGGAAAGATCAGGCCAGAGTGGCTTCGGCCCGGTCTACCCAATGCGAAGAGGAAACATATCAGCAGTTTGGGGAGTGGCGTCAAGCTGGCCACACCCACCTGGTTGGCCACACCCACCCGGTTGGCTACACCTACCCAGTCACCCCACCCCCACCCCTACGAGGTCAACCACAGCCCTGATGCGGCCCTCAATGTAATTGAGTTTGATACCCCTGACCTAGGCAATGGATATTATGATCACTTTTTCCCCTGGGGTGGACTAAATCTTCACTGCAAGTTCCTACAAGCTGTTGTTACCTCCTCATCCCTCATATGATCTAAGCTCCATAAGACATTATGTGCAATGGGCAGCCATTTGCAACTGAAGTTCCGTTTGAGGCTCCTGATTGCAAGAAAGACTTCAGCAGTTTGAAAGAAGCAAATGTTGAGATAAGGCAACCTTGGGTTGCTGGATTATTTAGTATCTTGTCTGTTTCTAGAAGCTCAAGGCAGCACATGAACAGTCCAGAATCACACAATGAACATCCATGCTTGAGGATGGACTTCCCATTTCTGTTCCAAGACCTGAACCAGCTCGCCCTGTTTCCTAAGACTGTGACAAACTCCATTTAAAAATGAAAACGTGAAGAACTGTAACTGAAGCAAAAAAGGAGCAACTCTGGTTACATAAGAATGCATGATGGAAAGCAGTTCTGTATTTTTATTAGGGAAAACATCTGGAACAGAAGCCAGGATGCTCCAGGGCAAAGAGTTGGTGGCCTAATAAAGATCAAAATCCATTTCATTGTGTCATAGCTGGTTTCATGGAGACTTGTTTATCAAAGGCCACTGGGAAATAGATGCATTAGTACGAGAGATAATGTAGCATGGTCTTCTTCAATTGCTTTTTAATTGTCATTAAAGTATAGCGAGGTTGTTATTAAGCTAATGCTCGTCATTGAGGCCTGGCACAGAAACAGTAACTGTGAGAGGGACCTTGGAGTCTTAGTGGATGAACACTTGAATATGAGCCAGCCGTGTACGGCAGCAGCCAAAAAAGCTAATACAATCCTGGGTTGTATAAGCAGAAGCATAGAATCAAGATCACGTGAAGTATTACTACCGCTTTATAAAACCCTAGTAAGACCACACCTGGAATACTGCAACCAATTTTGGACACCATAGAGTCCTTCGGGAGTTGGGCGGCATATAAATTTTATAAAATAAATAAATACTACAAAAAGGATGTTGAGACTTTGGAAAAAGTTCAGAACTAAGATGATCAAAGGCCTGGAGACTAAACCATATGAAGAACGACTGCAGGTTTCGAGTTTGGCTAGTCTAAAGAAAAGAAGAACCAGGAGCAACATGAAAGCAGTATTCCAGTATTTGAGAGACAGCCACAAAGAAGAGGAGGTCAACTTATTTTCCAAACCACCTGAAGGCAAGACACAAAACAATGGATGGAAACCAATCAAGGAGAGAAGCAACCTGGAATTAAGGAGAAACTTCCTAACAGTGACGACAATTAACCAGTGGAAAAGCTTGCCTTCAGACGTTATGTGTGGGTGTGGGAGTAGGGCAAACAAAATGGCTTAGAGAAGGCCATTTCAGATTCTCAAACAAACTCATCCCATTTGTCCTGCTCTGATTGATGAATGCTTCCCCTGCTGGTAGCGACAGGATGAAAGGGGATAGCAGAGGAGAAAGCCAACAATCTACTTGCTATATTTGACACAGGACACAAATCAGGAGAACACCATTCACTGTCTGATTTGCAACAGATGCTATAGGGGCCATGTTAGAAGTTTGCAATGGAGATAGCAAATTTTATGCCAGCATTCTAATTTATTGTAAACAAATTCAATAATACTGGCAATCTTTGGGCTGAAATACCGACGCGGCATTAAGAGCACAAACTTGGATTCATTTATGCAGAGGAAGAAGGGCTGTGCAAATCTTCAAAAGTACTTCACTTTGATGAAGGCTCAAGCCAAGCATTCCTTTGTAGCTGCGTTCTGAAGCCCACTTCTCTCACTCCCCCCCCCCCACTTCTAAGAGCGAAAGCAAAGAGAACATGTTTTCTCATGCTTCTTTGCTCTCCAGTCCTTCTCAATCTTCTCCAGCAGAGCTCAAACTTTGAAAGAAGAGAAGTCCCGAGACCCCCACGGCATGCATTAAAGCATGTCCAGGATGGCCAAAGACAACACTGATGGATTGAAGGATTGGATTTATATGCCACCAGCTCCCAACAGGCTTCCTACAACAAAGCATTAACATTCATTAAATAGAACGCGATCTTCATGCTGGCTGCTACTGTGGCTTCATTGATCACCGGTTCTTAAACTTTCACGTTATTGCCAGAGTAAACATATTAAGTGCCCAGCTCCTCTTCAATTTAAAGTAAGGCTCTGTGGATCGGGAAGAACTGGCTAAACCTGAGATAGGACCTGCTCTCATGATGTTATCCAGTCACCAATCTGGTCAACTTCATTCACCAGGGGTTCTGGTAACTTAACCATCACAGTAACCGGGTGTTCTGACCCAGCCTTAGCAGAAGCAAGAAACAGACTCCTTGTCACGAAAAACCCCTCTTTATTTACCTCTTGTGAATTAATTGCATTCACCCACCGAAAAGTCCAGGCAATAGTCCTTCAACTGCAGTACAGACCTTATTGGTTCCTTGCAATAATTGCCAGGCCGTGAGCTCCCAGCCGAAAGGCTGCAAATTAAGTTCTGGCAAGCAGTCTTTGTGGTACGAAACACAATGAGCAAAATCTTCAGAAATACGAACTGTTGGCTCCTACAACAACCACTCCCCTTTCCTTCTATTTACTCCCCAGCCAGGGGGGCCCATTCCAGCGTCCACGTGTGCCTTTCTTCCTGAGTGTATGCTTTGCTTCCCGAGTTGACTCCTTGTCCTCCATTGTTCTCCTCTCCTAACTGCTCTGCGCATACGTGCATCTGGAACAGGCCCCAGCTGTTCTTCCTCCTCACTCATATCAGCTTCCAAAGGCAGCTGCCTCTCCGGTGGCTGGGAAATGTCGGACGGCCCTGGCTCTATCTCTGCGTCCGACGCAGAGCATCCATCAGAGCCTTCCCCAGACTCCAGCACTGGCCCAAGTTCCTCCCCAACCTCCTCATCGTCCAAGTCTGTTGCCAGCTCCACTGGCAGCTGGTGGGCCACAACACCGGGTTAAGTAATTTTTTAGGAAATGTCTACTTTTAGGAAAAGAACCAGTTTGGTGTAGTGGTGAAGGCAGCTGGCTAGAAACTGGGAGACCGTGAGTCCCACTTTAAGCACAATGCCAGATGGGTGATCTTGGGCCAGTCACTCTCTCTCAGCCCTAGGAAGCAGGCAAGGGCAAATCGCTTCCAAAATCCCAAAAGAAAACTGCAGAGACTTGGCCAGGAATGTCAACATGATCAGTCCAAGGAAGCAGATTCTTGTAAAATCCAAATCAGAACAGTAGGCTCTCTAGATTGAGAAACCATCAATAATGGTGGGAATTCCTTCAAACTTCCAAAACCTTATTCAAAATTAAACCCTTCCAAATCCATAGGGAAATTATGAAGCTTCTGTGGCGCTTGTCTTAACAACCTTTAATTTGGTTGCAGGTTTTATCCCTATTTTAGGGGCCTGTAATGATATTTATATTGACTTCAAACGATATAATTGTCTAGTTTCCTTTCCCTTCAGATAATAGTAGGCAAATTACAATAAGTAATCTTCTAGATATTCCAAAGGGGGTTATTTTGGCCTCTCAACATGAGAAATGGGTGTGTGGGTGGGAGCAAGCCACAATGAGTTTTATTAAGGCAGTATTGTCAGCCTCAATACAAAATAGAATTTATGGGCCTAGATCAGTGATGGCGAACCTATGGCACGCGTGCCACCTGTGGAGCCATATCTGAGGGCACGCGAGGCGTTGCCTTATGTCAGCTCCAGCTGATTTTCGGACTTCTGGAGGGTGGGGGGAAGGTCTTTTTCGCCTTCCCCAGGCTTCGGATGGGGAAAAACGGGCCTACCGGAAGTTCGGAAACGAACTTCCGGTTGGGCCGTTGGGTCCATTTTTCCCCATCCACAGGCTCCAGAGGCTTTCCTGAAGCCTGGGGAAGGCGAAAATGACCTCCCCCCACCCTCCAGAAGGCCGAAAATCAGCTGGAATCCGTTTTTCGCCATCCACAGGCTCCGGAAGCTTCAGTGAGTCCTGCGTGCATGCGCGGGGGGGGGCAGTGTGGGGGGGTTGTGCACGCATGCGCGGGGGAGGGCATTGTATTATGGGTGTGGGCGCGCGCCCTTTTGGCACCTGAGCAAAAAAAGTTTCGCCATCACTGGCCTAGATTAAGGGAAAAAATGCCAGTCAGCCTTAGCATTAAGGTAGGCACCTGTCAATTCGTTCTCTTAGTCAATCATTAGAAGCATGGGAGCACCTTCCCATAATGATTTTCAGGGCTTGTCTGAAGGCAAAAGTTACTTACTCCTTGACTTACGACCGCAGTTGTGACCAGTGTTTTCATTGCTAAGCAAAGGCTGTTCTTAAACAAATCACGGCCAACTTTTTTTTTTTGCCATGCTTGTGAAAAGAATCACTGCCGTCGTTAACTGAATCAAGCGGTCGCTAAGCAAATCTGGCTTCCTGCATTTTCTCTGCTTCTCAGAAACAAGCTGGGAGGACATGAATGGCAATCACCATGACCCTGCAGCCCTCGTAAATAGATGCCGGTTGCCAAGCTCTCAAATTTTGAGGAGGTGGCCATGGGGAGGCTGCGACAGTCGTAACTGTGAGGACCGGCTGCAAGTCACTTTTATCACTGTTCATTTCAACTCTGGACACTAAACACATGGTCATAAGTCGAGGATTCCTGTACGTGAGATGTACTAAATGGAGAGGTTCTGTAGACTAACTAGCTAAATTATTTTAAAGATTTATGGTAGGTCAAGATGGAAAGTATATTGACTATAGCTGGGTTCACATGATCCAGCTGACGCAGTAATTTTCTTCATTAGTCAATCAATCTATCAGAATAGAGCTGGAAGGGACCTTGGAGGTCTTCTAGTCCAACCCCCTGCTCAAGCAGGAGGGCCTAGACCATTCCAGACAAGTGACTGTCAAGTCTCTTCTTAAAAACCCTCCAGTGATGGAGCACCCACAACTTCTGGAGGCAAGCTGTTCCACCGGTTAATTGTTCTCATTGTTAGGAAGGTTCTCCTTAGTTCCAGGTTGGTTCTCTCCTTGATGAGTTTCTATCCACTGCTTCTTGTCTTGCCTTCTGGTGCTTTGGGGAACATATTGACCCCCTCTTCTTTGTGGCAGCCCCTCAAATCCTGGAACACTGCTATCATGTTCCCCTAGTCCTTCTTTTCTCTAGAGTAGCCATATCCAATTCCTGCAACTGTTCTTCATATATTTTAGTCTCCAGGCCCTTAATCATCTTAGTTGCTCTTCTTTGCACTTTTTCCAAAGTCTCAACATCTTTTTTTTGGAATGTGGTGACCGAAACTGGATGCAATATTCAATTGACCATTCTGTTGCATCAGCAGTACATGATGTTGGATGACCTGATCGGCTGCCCTTTCAATCCTCTCAACCGCTGTAGGCTGAGGAGGTCATAAATCTACAACTTCCAATTTCTTGGCTTTTTCATTTGTTCTCTCCCCACCCACCCTGCAAGTGCCACATTGGTGTGTCAAAGCTAAGAGTGGGCTACTTAGGGCTAAACTAAAGAGATTTACCTCCGCGAACTAGCACCTCTTGATCTTTGGTGACCAAGCTGCTTTTTTGTGTATCTGTAGAACCACCGCAAAGAAGGCTGAGGACCCATTATAGGTGGTCCCAGGGGTGGGTTCCAACTTACCTCGCTGCCGGTTCGCTCCCTCCCGCGCCGCGTGGGCGCGCCTCGTGCATGTGCAGTAACAAAAAATCCAGAAAAAAAAAACAAAGCTGAAAAAAAGATGGCGACCACATGCACAGTTCCGGAAGTCAGCTTCTGCGCATGCTCAGAAGGAAAAAAAATTTCAAAAAAAATAAATAAATAAAAAATATTCAAAAAAAAGATGGCGGCTCCCACGGACCGTCATCGTGACGTCACCAGCGGGCCGCTACCGGTTCGGGAGGAACCCACCCCTGGGTGGTCCTCAATTTATGACCACAGTTGAGCCCAAAATTTCCATCGCTAAGCAAAGCACTGGTTAATTGTCCTCACTGTCAGGACGTTTCTCCTTCAATTCCAGGTTGCCTCTCTCCTTGGTTAAGTTTCCATCCATTGCTTCTTGTCTTGCCTTCAGCTGTTTTGGAGAATAGGTTGACACCCCCCCACACACTTCTTTGTGGCAGCCCCTCAAATATTTTAGGCCTTCCCTGACACTAAGGGCTCAGCACACCCTCATCCCTTTCTTCTGTTACAAGACTCTTTAAAACAAATCCTGATGGCTGGGAAACAGAAGCTGTTGATACTGGTGAGACCTTCTCTTTAACTAGATCTTTCAGGGGAAAAAAAAAAAAAACAAATTAATCAAGAGCTAGCTGAAGTGGGTTTAATGATTGCATTCTGCATACAATCAACTTTTCCCTTTTCAAGGGCCATCAATATGTCAAGGGAAGACATATCTGAAGGATATAGCTCTTAACGTCAAGGTTATCTATTCTCCACAAGACTCCTACTCTTTACCAGAGCTGATACTTTACCGCTGCCTGTGTCTAACATTTTCATCAACTCGGCAATCAATCAAGGTAATAATGTTGTGCAAAAAATCAATTAACAACGCAATTAAACTTTCCTTATTATCTCAAAGGGCTGAAATAATACCTGAAGGGGAGATAGACTCACTGAATACAGACATCTATAACCCAATGTGAAAGTGAATTACGAGCCGAGACAGATGTAAGCATGTACAAGTACCGTTATTTTCAACGGGATATAGCTCATCCAGGCAGCCTATCAATCACCGAAAATCCTATATCCTAAAATTCCAAATTACTTTAAAGAAATATATGACACACAAGATCTAATTCATATTCCCCTGGAAAGATAACACACAGACAAATATATGGAGAGAGAGAGAGAGGAGAGAGAGAATGAGAGAGAGAGAGAGAGAGAGAGAGAGAGAGAGAGAGAGAGGAGAGAGGAGAGAGAGAATGAGAGAGAGAGAATGAGAGAGAGAGAGAGAGAGAGAGAGAGAGAGAGAGAGAGAGAGAGAGAGAGAGAGAGAGAGAGAGAGAGAGAGAGAGAGAGAGAGAGAGAGAGAGAGAGAGAGAGAGAGAGAGAGAGAGAGAGAGAGAGAGAAGAGCAAACACTCAGCCATCTCGCCTTCCAGCCCCCAGAAATCGGAACAGGATTATTATTCAAAGGCAAAATGATATTTCAGAGAGAACATAAAATATAAAAGCTATAATAACATTTACATCTGTATACCAGCCATGTCATTAAATGCAAGCTATCAATTATACATTATCTGGAGCATATATACAAAGTGAAAAATGAGGTGGAGCACTATTTTAAAGCCTAGAGGTTTTAAATTTGCAAACACCTTGGTCTGTGGAGGCATCAAATGCAATGAAAGACTAAGTTAGGCACAGACAGCTACATCCCCCACCTGAGATACTCCTCATCCGAAACAGGACAAGAAGAAGGAGTGTACAAATGTAACAACTGCGTTCCAATTTACGTTGGATTATTTATTTCTTTTTTGGCCCGAGCCAAACTTAGAAAATGTTATCAGAATCAGAACTTTTAACCCATCGCAGATAGTTCTGATACTGTACTACATATTGAGAGGGTGATATTCCCGTTGAAGAAAAGATCAAGTTAGCTGCTTTTATTTGAGAGGAATCCCTGGGTTTTCTGTAGGGCTGGGTCAAGCTGCGATAGGAACAGTGGTGGGTTTCAATTTTTTTTACTACCGGTTCTGTGGGCGTGTCTTGGTGGGCATGTCTTGGTGGGCATGTATTGGCTTGGTGGGCGTGGCAGGGGAAGGATACTGTAAAATCTCCATTCCCTCCCCACTCCAGGGGAAGGATACTGTAAAATCTCCATTTCCTCCAGATCAGCTGAGACTTTGGAGACAGAGAATAGATGGGGGCAGGGCCAGTCAGAGGTGGTATTTACCGGTTCTCCAAACTACTCAAAATTTCCACTGCCGGTTCTCCCAACTACTCAAAATTCCTGCTACCGGTTCTCCAGAACTGGTCAGAACCTGCTGAATCCTACCTCTGGATAGGAACCTGGTTTCATGAAACATTCCCGAGAAAAGAACCAAGAGAAAAGGAAATCACGCCCAGTTTAGAAAATTCCTCTCAATCATTTGATATTAAATATTGAGCAGCCCTACAAAACATGCCCTGGGACTCCGGGTTTTCGTTATTAAGTATAAGTACCATCTCTTCACATTTGCAAGAATGCTATAAAGCAATCCCCCCAGCTGCGTTTCCTTAAGTAGCTAAGAACATTGGAAATGGTCTGTTTTTACACCTCGCTCATGGAGAGCAAATACTTCTTTGGACCCAAATTTTTGATCCTCTCCTTGCCCCCTTTCTCCCCCCCCCACCTTTCCTTTCCATTTCTCCTTGGTTTATAATTCTCTCTGGTTTTGTCCTTGGCTACCACCTCATGCTGTTGACTCAGCCAGGAAGTATGTTACAAACACAGGATTATGCCAAAACAATCCTTGGCAATTTCAACCCTTTTGAAACCTCAATGATTTCCACAACCCCCTCTCAACCCCAACACAAATTTTTGAAGCAACAGCAGCCTGGGACAATTAGGGAATCTCAACGGTTACAATCTTAATCGCGAAGGAATATAATTAATATGTTTTTGTCTGCCGTGACTTCATTGCGTGTCTGTCAACTGGAACCATTCCTGCTGTGCATTTCATTCCACAACAATGGGGGTGTGTTGGGTTTTAAATATCGGGTTTGTGCCTCGACGCTTTCTATACTGTAGTTGATATGTTATTATTCATGGCTTGCATTTTGAGACATGGGTGATACACAAATGTAAATTCGCATTCTTCAGCCCATTGGGAATTATCACTTGGTTTTTCAAAAGATTATGTTAAATCTCAGATGTAAGGAGCTATATATGATATTCTCTCAAAAGGGGGATGTTTTATTGCTTTCCTAAACTTTTATGATGAAAGATTACCCACCCACCATGCTTTCTTCCTCTTTGTTAAAACAACAACATGCAGTGTGATTTGTCAGGCAACAGACTTGTGTCTGCAGGGTAAACTCCATTTTTATAATATACATGTTACCCAGCATCAAAAGTAAAAGAGCTTGAGTTCTGAGGGTGCTGTCTGAGATACATGGTTCCAACCCCAGAATCTGAAGATGGACTTGTATGCAAAGAAGTGCAGAGAAGAGCAACTAGGATGATTAAAGGCCTGCAGACTAAAACATAGGCAGAACCAGGGGTGAAATTCAGCAAGTTCGGACAGGTTCTATAGAACCGGTGGTGGCGATTATGTGCAGTTCGGAGAACCGGTAAATCGCACCACTGACTGGCCCCGCCCCTCCCCTCCCACTCACTCCTTCTCTCCTCCTTCTCGGGCTCATACACACAGAGCAAACATGAGAAGGAGGCGAGAAGCAATAGCAATAGCACTTAGACTTATATACTGCTTCATAGTGCTTTACAGCCCTCTCTAAGCGGTTTACAGAGTTAGCATATTGCCCCCAACAATCTGGGTCCTCATTTTACCCACCTCAGAAGGATGGAAGGCTGAGTCAACCTTGAGCCGGTGAGATTTGAACCGCCAAACTGCAGCTAGCAGTCAGCTGAACTAGCCTGCAGTGTTGCACTCTAATCACTGTGCCACCTCGGCTCAAGCAGCCAGGTTGAACGCTAGAAGACTTGGCCAAACTTTTCTGTCGGTTCTGTGGGTGTGGCTTGGTGGGGTGGTGCCGCCCCACCTTGCTGTGAGTGCCGTCAAGTTGGCCATGCCCACTCAGTCACATGAAACCCCCCCAAGCCACGCCCACCAAGCCACGCCCACAGAACCGGTAGGGGAAAAATTTGAATGTCACCCCTGGGAAGAAAGTTTGCAGGAACGGCTAGTCTAGATAAAAGAAGGATGAGGGTTACATCATGATAGCAGTCCTCAAGTATTTGAGGGTCTGCCTCAAAGCGAAGTGAAGTGAAAGAGTGGAAGTGAAACAACAACAAAAAAAAACCTCCTCGGGACAAGTGTGATGGTAGCTTTTCTGCCATTGGATTAACTAGATTGCTGGCGTAACTTGCAGGTTGGCTGGGCACAATAACTTGCAGAGCTAAAGTAATCTACATTAGCTGGGAGTATATGCTATGATGAGAGTTTAATCAGTCAGTTATGGAATATAATTGAAGTGTAACTCCTGGTGATTGTATGGCCAAATGCCCTCCATCTCACCTATTCCAGCATCTTCCGGAGTTGCATCAGAACACTATATGGCAGGGTGAGAACCCACTGTAGTACTCAGCAAGCCAAACAGCTGGAGAGCAGGTACATACGTGAACAATTCAAGCAGAATGGGTACCCACAATAATTTGTCACAAGATGTCTGTGGAACATGATGGGATGAGAAAGGAAGAAACAAGGTGCAAGACCAACCACACAGCAGACCGTGCCATACATCAGAAACATTTCGGAAGGTGTAGATCGCAGCTTCCGAGATCTGCAAATGGGCATTGCACACCACCCAGAGGCTACCATACGAGGACAAATTATGCATTGTTGGGCGAGCAGGCACAAAAACAGCCAGGGAAGTGATTGAAGCCTGGGAAACGGGCCCCTCGTCAGTCAACAGGAGTGCTGATTTACCATCAGCCTATCAAGTACTTAGAAGGCAAGGGCTGGGCAGCACAAGCGAATGACAGCCAACGGCTTAAAAGCCAGCCATCAACACACTCCAATCAACGACTAAAAACCTTTGCTAGACCAATTCTCGAATACAGCTCATCTGCCTGGAACCCCCACTGTATATCGGACATTAATACAAATGAGCGAGTCCAGAGGTATTTCACGAGAAGAGTCCTCCACTCCTCTGCTTACAATAGAATACCTTATGCCACCAGGCTTGAAATTTTGGGATTAGACAATTTAGAACTATGCCGCCTTCGGTCTGACTTAAGTGTAGTACATAAAATTATCTGCTACAATGTCCTACCTGTCAATGAATACTTCAGCTTCAACCACAACAATACACGAGCACACAATAGATACAAACTTATGGTAAACCGCTCCAAACTCGATTGCAGAAAATATGACTTCAGTAACAGAGTTGTCAATGCCTGGAATGCACTACCTGACTCTGTGGTTTCTTCCCCAAACCCCCAAAACTGTCTACTGTTGACCTCACCCCATTTCTAAGAGGTCTGTAAGGGGCGTGCATAAGCGCACCGTGTTTGACAAATAAATAAAATAAATAAATAAAATAAACATACAACAGGCACAATATAAATTTCACACATAGAACAGCACACATTCTGCTAGAGAGAAGTTCCCTGAGGATGGTCCGAAAGCTGGGAAGACAAAAACTCTGGTCCCAGTAACCGACCCAGATTGGATCCTTCAGCAAAGTATCTGAGTTATGCTTATGGATCTTCAGGGAACAGACAGCATTTCTTTGGTCTTGGACTGGTGGATTATTCTTCTTGCAGTCCACTGTACCCTTAATAATCAGAGGTGGGTTCCTATTGGTTTGGACCGGTTCTATAGAACCGTTAGTAACGTGGCGGCCTGGGTCACTGGAACCAGCAGCGACCCAGGCCTGCCACGCCCCCGAGCCGGTTCTCTCGGTGGCGCCATAGTCGCCGCCATCTTGTTTTTTTGCTTATTGTGGGGTGGAGGTTTCTTTGAACCAACTATAAAAACCACATTTTAAAAAAATCACAGAAAGATTACTAAGGAGAAATTTCCTGACAGTTAGAACAATTAATCAGTGGAACAACTTGCCTCCAGAAGTTGTGAATGCTCCAACACTGGAAGCTTTTAAGAAGATGTTGGATAACCATTTGTCTGAAGTGGTGTAGGGTTTCCTGCCTAAGCAGGGGGTTGGACTAGAAGACCTCCAAGGTCCCTTCCAACTCTGTTATTCTATTCTATTATTCTATTCTATTCTATTCTATTCTATTCTATTCTATTCTATTCTATTCTATTCTATTCTATTCTATTCTATTCTATTCTAACAAGGAAACCT
>QLTV01001814.1:837915-860180 GCA_003457575.1 Thermophis baileyi | reverse complement strand
GCTATGGTTTTCCCAGTTGCAATGTATGGCTGTGAAAGTTGGACCATAAGGAAGGCTGAGCGCCAAAGAATTGAGGCCTTTGAACTATGGTGCTGGAGAAGACTCCTACGAGTCCCCTGGACTGCAAGGCGATCAAACCGGTCAGTCCTAGAGGAGATCAACCCTGACTGCTCTTTAGAAGGCCAGATCCTGAAGATGAAACTCAAATACTTTGGCCACCTAATGAGAAGGAAGGACTCACTGGAGAAGAGCCTAATGCTGGGAAAGATCGAGGGCAAAAGAAGAAGGGGACGGCAGAGAATGAGGTGGCTGGATGGAGTCACTGAAGCAGTCGGCGTGAGCTTAAATGGACTCCGGGGAATGGTAGAGGGCAGGAAGGCCTATCTCAAAGGTGTAGGCCAGACTGGAAAGTTGAAAAAAAAATGACCTAGATGTTGATAGCGGTAATAATGTATGCAAGAAAACTGCATGAATACATATACAGGTAGTCCTTAACTTACGGCCAAAATTGAGCCCAACATTTTACTGTGGTTAAATGAGACATTTGTTAAGTGAGTTTTGCCCCATTTTACGACTTTTCTTGCAGCAGTTGTTAAGTTAGTGTCAAGGTTCTTAAGTGAATCTGGCTTCCCCGTTGACTTTGCTTGTCAGAAGGTTGCAAAAGGGGATCATGTGACAACCCCCCCCCAGGGACACTGCAACGGTCATAAATGTGAGTCAGTTGCCAAGCGTCCGAATTCATGGTATCATGGTATCATGGGGATGCTGCCACAGTCGTAAGTGTGAAAATCGGTTATAAGTTATTTTTTTCAGGGCTGTTGAAACTTTGAACGGTTACTAAACCAACTGTAAGTCAAGGCCTAATAAAATCACCATGTTACCAATATACTTATTGAGCTGAACCCAGGGGTGAAATTCAAAATTTTTCCCTACCGGTTCTGTGGGCGTGGCTTGGTGGGTGTAGCAGGGGAAGGATACTGCAAAATCTCCATTCCCACCCCACTCCTGGGGGAAGGATATTGCAAAATCTCCATTCCCACCCCACTCTGGGGCCAGCCAGAGGTGGTATTTGCCGGTTCTCTGAACTACTCAAAATTTCCGCTACCGGTTCTCCAGAACCTGCTGAATTTCACCCCTGGCTGAACCTGTCCTCAGGAGTGCACAGACAAATCCCAACCTTCTCAACCTGTCCCTTCTGATAATCCATAACTTTTCCAAGGATATTAAAATAACTGCCGTGATCCCACCAATTCATCTTATTCCATTCTGTCCACTGTCTTCCCTTCTTCAGCTTCCTTCAGTTTTGCTAAGGAGAGTTGCTTACAGAATTACAGAATAACAGAAGGGACTTGGAGGTCTTCTAGTCTACCCTCTGTTCAAGCAGGAGACCCTATACTATTCCACCCGGTCAAATGTCTGTCCAATATCTTCTTAAGAACCTCCAGTGATAGAGCAACCATATCTTCTGGAGACAAGCCATTTCACTGATTGATTGTTCTCACTTTCAGGGAGGGAGGGAGGGAGGGAGGGAGGGAGGGAGGAAGGAAGGAAGGAAGGAAGGAAGGAAGGAAGGAAGGAAGGAAAACTTTTGAACTCACACCCTAACATCAAATACAAGCACGTTGAGTCGCATAGGCTGAAACACATTCAAATGGAACTGGAATTTGATCATGTAGTTGCAATCTCCATTTTCATTTTTTTCAATGTACAGTACACACACACACACACATACACCACCAGTCTTTGGCATCTGCCCAGGAGACTAGAGTAAAGGAGGATTTTTTTCCTCAAAATCTTTAATCAGTATTTGCAAGACAATTTGCGTTTGGAGACCAGTCATCTTTTTCTACCGTTTCTCTGCAGCCATATTTCTCGACTAATATGCTCGTTGCATCCCTAATGAAGTCTAGTCTTATACTCTCACTACATTTCTCAATTACATTAAGCCTCCATAGGTATATTTTCTATAACTGATTAAAGCCGTCTAAAACAAATTGCTAAATTCCAGCAGATCCCAGAGATATGGAAGACATTGTCTCCCCCCGTAGCTATATTTTAGTATTCCCGACAAGCAGACTTGCTCAGGGCTCACTGATGGCACATCAAGACAATTGTTACACATGGAAACACATGTGAAAAGGTGGTGCATGAAGGATTTCTACCACAAAGTACATTTTTGGCATCTCATGCAACAAGGACAGAGAGAAGAAAAAGAGAGTAGTTTACTTATATGTGTGGGAAAATACGAGTGGGACAGCTGTTTGGTTCTCAGGGAAGTTCCAGTTTCTGAAAACAGCAGAAAGAATGCAGAATTAAAGTAATAGCCAAGTAATTTTTAGGCAATAATCAGAGGAGCATAAAAAATAATAATATAATAAGCATGATAATGTCTACTTTAATTCAAAGTCTGGTTTGTTGTTGTTGTTGTTGTTGTTTTTAAAAAAAATACAATTTTCAGCATCCTGAGGAGTTTTCGAAAACACCATGTTTTTTTTTCTCCAGAATCTTCCCAAACTCTGGAAAGGACTGGTACAGTGATACAAACACGTGGGAAGTGATGTGTTTAGAATACACCACAGGGTCATACATGATTGCCCATACAAGTTATAATGATTCAAAAATGATTAAGTAATCAGCAGTGTGTAATCCATTAATAGCTTTGGGTGCCCCAAATCCCAACTTGTGTGGGAGAAGGAGTGGCAGAACCTGGGGAAGGAGTTAAAAGAGGGACCAGCCTAGAATCCCTATGTAGCCACAAGTGGAGTAAGTCCACGCGCACACACATGAATTCCAGCCCTTATTTAAGTCCAAACAAGTGTGAAGCAAACCATTAGTTGAGAAGATTCCTGTACATAGGCATTTTAGCAATAAGTCAATTTAATTGGACCTCCATGTGTGGACTTGGTCTTTTGTGCCTGACAACTTGTTTGTTTAGGGTATAAAATATCTTTTAGTATTTCCTATTCCTTAATCACCGCTAACCACTTTGCATATTTTGGCATGGAAATACAATATTTAACTATGTTCCAGAAAAATATCAGTTTCTAATATTATTATCAACAGTTATTAACGCTAAAACAATAAAGAATGCATCTCTATCTTTTTGGGGATAGCTGTGCTGAAAATCCACAAATGAACCAATGGAATGGTTGAATGTTGCAATGCCTGATTTAATTTATTCAAGCTAGTAGCACAAAACATGAATTTGTTATCATTAAAGCCATCAGATCAGGGCTGTAAAAAAATCTGGAAAACCACTAGATAGCAGCAAAGGACAGAGGAAGTTCTAACTCTTTGCTACCATCTGCTTATACAGTAGAAACTCTGGTCACAACCGTAATTCATTCCATAACTTCGGTTGCAACCCGATTTGGTCATGACCGGAAGCGAGACTGACTGAGCATGCACTTACAAAAAAAATGGCGCAGAAGGGGAAATCGGCCGCAGCCACGTTTGATCGCCACCCAAATATGTGTTCCAGTGGTGGTATTCAGCCGGTTCTATCCGGATCGGGCAAACCGGTAGCGCTGACTGTGGGTGGCCCCACCCATCCTCTTGGATGTAAGCACGTCGCGTTTTTGCAGCTCTGCACATGCGCAGAAGGCTTTGCAAACTGGTAGGGAAGGTAAGTGAATACCATCCCTGATGTGTTCACGACCAGATTCAAAACTTTTGTGAATTTTTTGGTCGGAACCCGATTTGGTCGTGGCCAGAAGCGTTCGTGACCAGAGGTTCTACTGTAGCTTGCAATTTTGCAGTCTAGATTTGGTAACTAACATGGGGGGGGGGGAAACTTACATTGGCAATTGCTTATTGCTTTTCAGATACTTTTCATATTGACACAGTGCACTTGAAAAATATAATATGTTATTCTTTATATATAAGAAATATTTTTCCTATGTTTGTCAGTCCTGATAATGACTTGAACTGGACCTCGGTAAATCAAAAACTTCATTTTTCCTTCTCCACTGGGGATAGTTTAGCATTCACAGCAGGATTATAAACCTTGAGTTCCCTACTCACTTTCTGTCTATGGAAACAACTGTTCCAAGATGGCTGTGCCATATTTCAACGGTTTATTCCTCATAATGAATAAGCATTCAAACCTACTCCAAGAATAAATTAAATAGCATTTGTTCCTGGATGTTCTCATCCCCTCACTCCCTCTTGCAAATAAAAAGAGATTACGAAGGAAATTTAATTCCATTGGGAAATAAATTTTTGACTGAAGTGAGAAATCACACTAAGAAGCTAATTTAAGAGAGATGAAATTAATTTGGGTGACATTTATTCTATTTAGCAAAAAAAAAAAAATGGCGACAAAACATATAGTAGCTCTGTTACCAGTAGATAAGACGCTAGTAATTTAAGGCCGGGCATAGCTTCTGTCTCCCACGATTTAATCCTTCTGATACAACTTCCCTTGTGATCTATCATTAAAGGTTTAGAGTAAAACTGACAATTATTATTAGCTGGTAATTGGATTTTGGAGATTCAGGACAAAGTTTGGATAATTTAAATGACTGCTGACATTGGAAAGATTATGTAAACGTTCTGAATCAGCAGTATTTATCAGCATATTAGAAAAGAAAAATTAAAAAACAAAACAAAAACTTAAGCCTTGTCTCTGATGGGAACAACAAAAGGAGAAAATAGTACAAGGTCCAGAAGAGAACAAAGAACAGAAATGATACATTTGAAAGTCTACATAGAACAATGCCCTAAATTGACATATTTGCCTCAGGAGAAGAAAAGCATTGATGCAACGTTGTTATAATGGCTAAGTGCCAGCTGATTCTGAGGAGGAAGTAGGCCATAGAAGAATCCCGCTGTTGGTGAAGATAAGGAGTGAAGAATATATTATCATCAGAAGAGACATCAACCAGTAGGCTGAGGTCTCAGTGATGTGAGTGGATGATTCTTTATTAATTCTTGTTCTAATTACCTACCACTAGTGTTAATACCACTTTATAATGCCTTGGTAAGACCACAATTGGAATATACCGCATCCAGCTTTGGTCGTCACCAGAGGTAGTATTCAGCCGGTTCTGTTCTGCCCTAATGACGAGCCACCAATAATGCACACACACAAACGTCCAAACACTGTTCTTTTACTCATAAATGTCTCCTAATAACTTCTTAGGAGCAACGTAATAATTTTCTACACAAAATAAAGGCAGAATAGGTTTTCCAAACCTCTGCTGGTAAATGTCTAATCTTTAACAGCTGGCCGGAGTCCAAGAGATAAAGGAGCAGCTCTTACGATATCTGGCAAAACTCCCAGAACTTGAAATGCAAGAAACAAGACCCGTACTGGAACAAGTACATGAGCAGACTGGAGTCACAAAGTTCAAGAGGGATATCAAACGGTTGTTTCCTGCAACACTGCTCAGCGTGGTCAGGGCTTAAATAGGCTAAGGGTGTGCCCACTTAGCCTGCAGCTCTACTCCCGAGACCTCCTCCCCGCCTCACCGCCCTCCTCGCTCTCTGACTCGGGCGCCAGGTGCACGGGCCGATGGTACCGTGCCACAACCGCCTCATCGTCCTCGGGATCCATGAGCACCGACACGGGACGCTGGTGGGCCACAACAGGTTCTATCTGGTTTGGGCGAACCAGTAGTGGTGACTGCGGGTGGCCCCGCCCACCCGCCCAGACATAACAACAGCCCATTTATTCATGTTTTTGAGGCTCTGGGCATGTGCAGAACGCCGTGCACATGCACAGAGGCGCACACGCACATTTGCGAACCAGTAGCGAAGGTAAGCGAAAACCATCCCTGGTTGTCACAATGTAAAAAAAGATGTTGAGACTCTGGAAAAAGGGCAGAGAAGAGCAACAAAGATGATTAGGGGACTGGAGGCTAAAACATATGAAGAACGGTTGCAGGAACTGGGC
Organism: Thermophis baileyi; assembly: GCA_003457575.1. NCBI lineage: Eukaryota > Metazoa > Chordata > Lepidosauria > Squamata > Dipsadidae > Thermophis > Thermophis baileyi. The sequence goes on along the minus strand of QLTV01001814.1, from coordinate 854,284 downwards.
ATGGCTAGTCTAATGAAAAGAAAGACTAGAGGTGATATGATAGCAGTTTTCCAATATTTGAGGGGCTGCCACAAAGAATCTGAACACCTGAAGGCAGGCCAAGAAGAGATGAAGAAAATATTGTACATTGTAGTGTGATCTCTACAATAGGATGCCTTTGATAAGGGATCGGGAGTGACTTTACTATGGCAACCCTGTTGTCCTTCATCCATCAAGATGCTATCCATTAGATACAATCATTCAGTTCCACACACAATAGTGTTTATGGTGGCCATATATCTCCTCCTTTCATACTTTAAGGAAAGACAACAATCTGGTTTCCATTTTCTGTCTCCAGGCACATTTTGCTTTCTAAGTGATGAAAAACCTCCTGATCAAAACAAGTAATATTATGAATTGATTAACCTCCCACACCTTAGACACCTAATATTTGTAGGCTACCACCTCAAGCCCATTGACTAGGGTACCAACTATTCTATTTTTGACTGTCTGGCTTTCCTCAGCATAAAACTTAGGTTCTTCAAATCTGCAGTACCACTACCAATGTTCACTACAGCCTTTGCAGAGAAAGATCGATCGATCGATCGATCAATCAATCAATCAATCAGAATAGAGCTGGAGGAGAGCTTGGAGGTCTTCTAGTCCAACCCCCTGGTCAAGCAGGAGATCCTATACAATTTCGGACAAGTGACTGTCCAGTCTCTTCTTAAAAACCTCCAGTGATGCTGCACCCACAACTTCTGAAGGCAAGCCATTCCTCTGGTTAATTGTTCTTAGTGTTAGGAAGTTTCTCCTTAATTCCAAGTTGTTTCTCTCCTTGATTAGTTTCCATCTGTTGTTTCTTGTCCTGCCTTCTGGTGCTTTGGAGAATAAGTTGACCCCCTCTTCTTTTTGGCAGCCCCTCAAATGCTGGATACTGCTATCATGTCAACCCTAGTCAATCTTTTCTCTAGACTAGCCAAACCCAAATCCTGCAACCATTCTTCCTATGTTTTAGTCTCCAGGCCCCTAATCATCTTTGTTGCTCTTCTCTGCTCTTTTTCCAAGTCTCAGCATCTTTTTTGTAATGTGGTGACCAAAACTGGATGCAGTATTCAGTTAGTGATGGTGATCGTGCAAATTCTGACAGCCTACTCACTCTTCCTTTGCAGAACTGATCAGGTTTCCTAAAAAACTGGGGCCTTCTTGCTCATGACTCTTCTGGAGTCTTTAAACTCCCCAGTTCTCCAAAACATAAACACACACACACACACACACACACACACACACACACACACACACACACGAAGTCCCAAAATCTCGTGATCCCATCAGGTCAGCAGTCACATGTTTTGTAATTTCTCTAGCAGGACAGAAAGACCACGTTGTGCATCCTCTAAGGTGGAAAAAGATTATCTGAGGCAAGATTGGTTCCGGCAAAACCTTGTTCATCACATAGATATTGTGAAGTTTCCGAAAGACGCCCTAATTAATTCATGAGCCACGAGCCAAGCTTCAAAAGAAATATAGCCATTTATTAGGAGCGACATTTCGGCAATTCTCCGATGCAGTCAGAACTGAGCTCACGTAGGTTACGTACCCTCATGACCCTGTTTTCCCCCCTCCTCACTGGACAAGTCATAAATCACATTCCCCAATGAACCACATTGGCGGGCTGTGAACCCCACACCCCTCCTGCCGACTCCAGTAACCTAGGACACAATCAGTAAAAGAAGCATTTGTGGAATGTAGTTTCAGTTAGTGCAATTGGCAACTCCGTCAGTTCTCCCCCCCCTCCTGCTTATGGCAACTGGAAAGCTTTGCAAGTTGACAGATATTACACAATGCCTTTCCTTGGAAAGCTGCAGCTTTTTTGTGACTGACCTGCGTTTTGGACTGTTTTCATCTTACACACTTTTAGACATTGAATATATAAGCAACTGTCACTGGAACAAACCAGAATGGTTAGAAAAACGAAAGGCAGTTGACAAAGAGGTTGACAAAAGACAAGGTGGCTAGATAGATACTCTGGCTGATGACAGAAGCATGTCGCGACAAGAATTCAGAGGACCAAATCAAATATCTTTATTATGATCTTTGGTTAGCCTTTACTGTGAAAAAGAGGAATAATTAGACACAATAATTTGTTGTCTGGAAAAGAAAAAAACAATAGGCCAATCAAACAACATATCTAAAGGTTTTGTGCAGTTGTAAAACTTGGTGAAGATATCTGGCCATATGTGAGTATGTGGTTAGCATTTTTTCAAAAGCAATAAACATAAAATTTATCCATGTGACCCTCATATTTGGACATAATGGGGGAGATTAGAGACTAGACCAGACCAGACCAGACCAGACCAGACCAGACCAGACCAGAACAGACCAGAACAGAACAGAACAGAACAGAACAGAACAGAACAGAACAGAACAGAACAGAACAGAATAGAATAACAGAGTTGGAAGGGACCTTGGAGGTCTTCTAGTCCAACCCCCTTCTTAGGCGGAATACTTCAGACAAATGGTTATCCAATCTCTTCTTAAAAACTTCCAGTGTTGGAGCATTTACAACTTCTGGAGGCAAGTTGTTCCACTGATTAATTGTTCTAACTGTCAGGAAATTTCTCCTTAGTTCTAAGTTGCTTCTCTCCTTGATTAGTTTCCACCCATTGCTTCTTGTCCTACCCTCAACTGCTTCGGAGAATGTCTTGGGGCATCATAAAAACACATTCCACAATACATGGACAGACTTCACCATATTTTCATATAGGAAACTTATTTACAGATTAACAGAGTTGGAAGGGACCATGTAGGGTCCCCGCCCAAGCAGGAGACCCTACACCATTTCTGACAAATGGCAGTCCAATCTCTTCTTGAAAGTCTCAAGTGATGAAGCTCCCACAACTTCCGAAGGCAACTTCTGTTCCATTGGTTGATTGTTCTCACCGTCAGAAAATTTCTCCTTATTTCCAGGTTAAATTTCTCCTTGTTCAGTTTCCATCCATTATTCCTTTTCTGGCCTATGGGTGCTTTGGAAAATAGCTTGACCCCTTCCTCTCTGTGGCAGCCCCTCAAATATTGAAAGACTGCTATCATGTCTCCCCTGGTCCTTCTCTTCACTAGACTAGCCACAGTTCCTGTAACTGTTCTTCATATGTTTTAGTCTCCAGTCCCCTAATCATCTTGGTTGCTCTTCTCTGCACTTTTTCTAGTCTCAACATCTTTTTTATAGTGCGGTGACCAAAACTGGATGCAGTACTCTAGGTGTGGTCTAAATAAGGCTTTATAGAGTGGTATTAGTACCTCACTTGATCTTAATTGTATCCTCTGTTAATGCAATGTAGGATTCCATTGGCTTTTTTGGCTGCCGCTGCACACTGCTGGCTCATATTTAACTGGTTGTCCACTAAGACTCCAAGATCCCTCTCACAGTTAATGCTATTAAGCCTGGTTTCACCCAGTCTATATGTGTACTTTTGGTTTTTCTTGCCTAAGTGTAGGACTTTACTTTTCTCTACATTGAATTTCATTTTGTTAGATAGGGCCCAGTGTTCAAGTCTGTCAAGATCCATCTGGATCCTGAGCCTATCTTCTAGGGCAGTGATGGCGAACCTATGGCACGTGGAACCATATCTGAGGGCACGTGAGGCATTGCCCTATGTCAGCTCCAGCGCGCATGCGCATGCTGGCCAGCTGATTTTCGGCCTTCTTTTCAGCTGTATTTGCTCTCCCCAGGCTTCAGGAAAGCCTCCTGAAGCCTGGGGAGAGCGAAAAACAGCCCAATGGCCCAACCGGAAGTTCGGAAATGAAATTCCGGTTGGGCCGTTGGGCCATTTTTTGCTCTCCCCAGGCTTAAGGAGGCTTTCCTGAACCCTGGGGAGAGTGAAAAACAGCCCAACGGGCCTACTGAAAGTCCGGAGACTTCAGTGAGGCCTCTGCGCATGCGCGTGGGGGGGGCAGCATAGGGGGTTGTGTGCATGCATGGGTGGGCAGCGCGGGAGGTTGTGCGCATGTGTGGGGGTAGGGCATTGGATTATGGGTGTGGGCACGGGCATGCACGCTATCGCGCGCGCGCACACCCTTTTGGCACCCGAGCCAAAAAAGGTTTGCCATCACTGTTCTAGGGTGTTAGCTATTCCTGCCAGCTTAGTATCATCTGCAAATTTGGTAAGTTCCCCTTCTATTCCCTCATCTAAGTCATTTATGAAGATATTGAAGAGTACTGGGCCTAAGACGGAATCTTGTGGTACCCCACTGCTTACTTTCCTCCATGTAGACTTAGACTCATTAAGGACTACTCATTGAGTACGGTTTATCAGCCAGTTGCGAATCCATCTGGTGGTGATGCTATCCATCCCACTTTTTCTAGCTTACTAAGAAGTAGGTTGTGGTCTACTTTGTCAAATGCCTTGCTGAAGTCTAAGTATATTATGTCCACAGTATTTCGTGGTCTACTAATTTAGTCACTATGTTGAAGAATGAAATAAGATTGGTTTGGCATGATCTGTTTTTAACAAACCCATGCTGACTACTAGTTATTACTTTACTTGTTTCTAGATGTTGGCAGATCTGGTTTTTTTATTATCTTTTCCAGTATCTTTCCGGGTATTGATGTTAGGTTGATTGGTCTGTAGTTTCCTTGGTCTGTTTTTTTTTCCCTTTTTTGAAGATGGGAACCACATCAGCTCTTTTCCAGTCCTCTGGTAGTTCCCCGGTGCTCCAGGATTTTTTAAATATGTAGTGCAGTGGTTCTGAGATGACCTCTGCCAGCTCCTTTAGAACTCTGGGATGTAATCCATCAGGTCCTGGTGATTTGTATTCATCAAGATCAGACAGGTATTCTCTTACTATTTTTTTGCTTATTTTAATTTTCATTTCTAGCCTGTGAGGATCCTAGCCCAAAAATGCTAGAGAATTCCTGGAAGCCTGGCACTCAGACAATTCGGCCATCAACAGGCACATAGAGATAAACAACATCTACATACCATTCAAAAGAGACAATCAAAAAACCAAATAGGAAACAAAAAAAGTGAAACACCGGCTCATCAGCAATCAACACCTAGATAGAGAGAGATTAACACCAAGATTAATACTAGACCAACAATCAAGAAGTAACAATAGTCCAATCAAGGAACTACCAATCCAGGCAAAGAAGCTAACAGTAAACAACAAAGTAATCAAGGAACCATCAAGAACATTCCCACCAACAGTGACAGGGCAAGCCACTAGTATATAAAAAGAAAGCAAACCCTACTGCCTTCTGGCACTGATGATGTTACCTAGTTTGGTAATGAAATGCCTGCAAGAAAACAACCAAGCTCAGAGAGCACCAAGGAGCCTGCATCATAAAAAGGAAACCTTATGAGGACATGAGAAAGAGTTTCTACCTCCCTTGATCTACTCAGAAAAGCAGTTGCTGACAGACAGTCCTGGTGAAATGACCTCACTGGATCACGACTAAACTACGACGGTACCAACAATAAGAAAATTAGACTTTAGAATAGCTGAGTTCTCAAACATCTCAACTTCTCCATTAAAAGGGTCTGGTAACAAGAGAGGACAAGACAACTTCCTCTGCTGTGTAGAGACCCCGGAGAATTGTGCCCACTCAGAGTAAACAGTGCTGAGCTTGGTAGACAAATAGTCTGAGCTAGTATGGAAAAGGTTTCCATGCTTCTAATTCCGACGCTGTAAAACCCAATTGATCTTGACAGCTCAGCAAAAGGAATTGTATCTCTCACTCTTCACTTGTCAGTGGACCTCTGATGCAGTCTCTCTGCATGGAGAAGGAGCAGGAAGAGATTTGATTGTCTTACATTACCTTCTGATGGTGAAAATCCCAGTGACCTCTCAGCATCCTTGGCGATGTAAGTAATCAGAACATTGTTGAAAAGGAAAGGAGAGAATTAAGACAATTTCAGGAACAGGGGAAAAGAAAGCTTCAGGTTTCAGTGGAAACGGTGCCAGCCAGCCTTAAAGGTGAAAGAGTAAAATAGGGAAGCTGTATTTTCCAGGTCTCTTTCCCTCTATAGAGCCTTGGTAAGACCACACCTAGGATACTGCATCCAGTTTTGGTCACCACACTGTAAAAAAAGATGTTGAGACCAGGGATGGGTTCCAACTTACCTCGCTGCCGGTTCGCTCCCTCCAGCACCGGGTGGGCGCACCTTGTGGGTCCGTGCGCGCAAAGCACGCGCGCGCATGCGCAGTAACGGAAAATAAAAATAAAATTAAAAAGCCAAAAACAAGATGGCGACCGCATGCACAGTGCCGGAACTCGGCTTCTGTGCATGCTCAGAAGGAAAAAATAAATTAAAAAAAATTCAAAAAAAAATTTCAAAAAAAAATTTCAAAAAAAATTGAAAAAAAAAGATGGCAGCGCCCATGGACCGGCACCACCGAACCAGATCCGTGACGTCATTGTGACATCACCAGCGGGTCACTACCGGTTCGGGAGAACTGGTCCGAACCGGGAGGAACCCACCCCTGGTTGAAACTCTAGAAAAAGTGCAGAGAAGAGCAACAAAGATGATTAGGGGACTGGAGGCTAAAACATATGAAGAACGGTTGCAGGAACTGGGCATGGCTAGTCTAGTGAAGAGAAGGACCAGGGGAGACAGGAGAGCAGTCTTCCAATATTTGAGGGGCTGTCACAGAGAGGAAGGGGTCAAGCTATTTTCCAAGGCACCTGAAGGCCAGACAAGGAATAATGGATGGAAGCTGATCAAGGAGAGATTCAACCTAGAAATAAGGATAAATTTTCTGACAGTGAGAACAATCAACCCATGGAACAGCTTGCCTTCAGAAGTTGTGGGAGCTTCATCACTGGAAGCTTTCAAGAAGAGACTGGACTGCCATCTGTCAGAAAAGGTGTAAGTTCTCCTGCTTGGGTGGGGTGGGGGGTTGGACTAGACGACTTACAAGGTCCCTTCCAACTCTGTTATTCTGTTATTCTCTTCATGGCTGGGAGCTTGGTCACATGGATAGATGCCACTTGCTTGATTCGAAGTATGAAAGTCTTGCACCTTGCTTTAATCCATTGGGAACAACAACAACAACAACAACAACCCTCCGTGAGTAAGTGTATCTAACCTATAATTATAGAGTACACGCTAATAATCTATTACCATCTTTAGGGTAAATATGGGAAGTTAATTTAATTAGAACTTAAGGAGAACAGTAGGAATTTTGGATGGCGAGTTGGAAGACCTGAAAGGTCAGATTGGAGAGAGACCATCCTGCTGCAACTCATCTACTTGGTCACTAAGAGTCAATGCTACCTGATGCTTCATAATCAATTAGCACCCCCCAAAGAGAGGTTTAAATATTTAGCCACTAAACAAATAGAAATCATTAGTGTTGAATTCCTGTGTACAGGTTCTGATTTGCTGAAACACCAGCGAACTTTCTTCGCTGGGTAAAATAGTGTGATATTATTCTCCCAGAGGAATAGGCTACTGGAGAAGCCGCGTAAAGCATAAATGTTTTTGCTCCATCATCGCTAGTTGATCCAACTTTTAGTAATCTCTTTTGCTTTGAACCATGGTAGATCTCACTTGGTGGTATTCCTCTCAAGTAGCAGAATTCATAAACCAGCCTCAACTCCTGGTTTAAGCCATACTAAACTAAACTAAGCTAAGATAAGCTAAGCTAAGCTAAGCTAAGCTAAGCTAAGCTAAGCTAAGATAAGATAAGCTAAACTAAGCTAAACTAAGCTAAGCTAAAATAAGCTAAACTAAACTCAGCTCAGCTCAACTCAACTCAACTCAACTCAACTCAACTCATGCAAAATTTCCCATTTCAACACAAAATTGGCAATTCTTGCTGTGGTGTTTGATTTGATGGAACCAGATACTATGTTCTAAACAGCAGTTACTGTACATTGATCATTTTTACACACAGTTTCTGGGGAAAATAAAATATGTCCCCTTTAACCTTACCATCTACTGCTGTATTTTTTCCCCCCACTTTATTATGGAAGATTAATATTATGAAACCTGACAAAAGCATCAGTAAGTCTTTCCATTTACAGTCAATCAATAAATTAGTTTATATTCAGTTAAATGTTAACTGAAAAAGAGAAAGGAGGCTTCAAATCTGATTTATATTGGCAATGTTGACAATGTTAAATAATGTATTCCAAGAGTTAGAGGCTAAGATTTATTTTAAATGTCAGAACTTTATCCTCGATCTCAATAAAATCCATACTTCTTTCAAGCAACAGAATCATCCAATCCACAGCACTAGGTTTTCCAAAGTCATTGTGATTGTTGTGTCTCAAAAATTTGAGATAAGCTACATATTTGCTTTTTAAAAGGAAGTATACTACAGAACCAAAGAACAACTCAGGTTTTAATTTAGGTTGTGAAACCTGGTTTGAACTTCCGGGTTTGGTTTTGGTCAAGAATTCATTTGGTTTGGCCCATTTCACAGAGTATATCATAGAGGTTTAAAAAAAAAACATTATTTTTAGGAATATTATTTTATCTCTGTGGGAGCAATGGGATAAATACATTAGTTCCTCCCATCTCATGGAATTTAAATCAGTTTAAAGGCAATCTAAATAAATTATATCCTTAAGGCACTACAGTATATGAATTTATTGTTATTTTTAAAGGTTTTTTTTTAATTGAAGAAGGCATGACTAAAATATAAAAACAACAAGAATTCCACAAGAAAAAAGATTAGTTACCAAAATCTTACTTCTGTTAGATCACTGAATGAACCCAAACCACATCTATCATATCACTGGAAAACGGAACTGTTAATTTATCTGAATTCAGATAAATACTCTTATCAATATGGACAGATTGTTTGATATATATATTTTTGTCTCTTTGAACTTGTTTTGTCTTTCCCTTTGCCTTTTCCCTTTATGTTACTTTGCATTTTAATGTCGATGTCTAATCAAGGTATTATTAAAAAAATATGGACAGATGAAACTGCCTTGTTAGACTTACTGAGATGATTACGGTGTTGTTGGAACACTGAAAAGGAGTCAACTATTTTCCAGTTTTTACCTTGTCTTTCATAGGTTACACTAGCTCCATCTCAACCTTCTAGTATTTTCTTGATATAAGGGCTTGTGGTGTGCCAGATACTTTCAGCCCTTCATTGACAGAAGTGATTCCTCAAGATCCAAACTAAAATTATCCCTCTAGCCTAAGATCCCTGATCTATGAGGCATATGTATCAATGTACTAACCTCACATGCACTCCTCCTGGGCTACTTCTTCATAACAGACACCGAGAGAAGGTATGGGTGATGAGAAAATAAATCTTATTTGGTTTTTCACCAGCAGATCACCCCTGTCCACCGCTCTATGTCAGTAAAATGTATGATTTCCACTGCTGTGATGGGTGGTTGAACTTCCAAACTTTGGTAAAACTTGGAGGGAGGTAGAATGGCAGTGAAACTGAATGCACAGTCATGGTCTGGTTGAAAATATTACTTGCCAAGTGTCTCACAGCATAACACATTGTCTGAGAAGTGGTTAATGTGATTTAATGTGACAAAAATGTTTGGAAAACCAATCATGCATGGTTATGACGCGTGTGTGAATGCACATACTTCTATTTCTTTCAGGATAATAGAATGCAATTTACGAAAGCATATGATATGATGAACTTAGAACCGTGATGGCGAACCTATGGCATGTGTGCCACAGGTGGCACGCGGATCCATCTCTGTGGGCACATGACCGTTGTCCTAGGTCACCTCTACTGCGCATGCTGCCCCTCCCCTCCCAGGAGTCTCCACGCGGCCTGTTTTGGATGCCAGGTAAGTACAGGGCTCGTGTGGAGGCTCTGGGAGGGCGAAAAACGGGCCTCCCGGAAGTCCGGAAACATGCTGTTTCTGGCCTCCAGAGGTTTTCACCCTCCTGGAGGCTCCATGAAAGCCACCGGAGCCTGGGGAGGGTGAAAACGGGCGCGGGGGTGGGGCAGCATGGGCGGGTCGTGTGCGCATGCGCAGGGGGCAGGGCAGCGCAGCACAGGGTGGGCTGTGCGCGCATGCATGGGGGTGGGGTGCGCTGTGGGGGCATTGCATTATGGGTGTGGGCACACGCGTGTGCACTATTGCGCGCACGTGTGTACTTTTGGCACCCGAGGAAAAAAAGGTTAGCCATCACTGACTTAGAACATAGAATAATAAGGGACCTTGGAAGTCTTCTAGTCCAACCCCCTCTCAGGTAGGAGATCCTATATCATTCTGGACAAATGGGTATCCAGTATCTTCTTGAAAACCTCCAGTGTTGGACACTGTGATATATAAGACAGGACCTGTGCAACTAGTGAATTAATAAAGTTTAGCTAAAGTATAGCTTATCACATGAAACTGGATCTTTGCAAAGATGTTTTATCCATCTCCTTACCATGATAATTAATACTTTGTTCTCTAGAGAGGCAGCTAGGTTAATCTGTTGCAGCAAATCAGAAAGAAAGAAAGAAAGAAAGAAAGAAAGAAAGAAAGAAAGAAAGAAAGAAAGAAAGAAAGAAAGAAAGAAAGAAAGAAAGAAAGAAAGAAAGAAAGAAAGAAAGAAAGAAAGAAAGAGAAGGGGTGTTAGTCTTACCTGATACGCTCCTTCTCATAGGGTGGAGCTAGCATCCATGCATGGGTTGTCCTCGTCCGTTCAGCCAATAGGACTGAGTCTTTCAAAGCTGTAAAGCCTTGTCTCTGTTGCCAGGATCCCCAGTTTGCGAAGGCAGAAGACAGACTCGACGTGTGGTGCTGTTGATAAGCAGTTGCTCTCCATGCGGTGCCTTGAGGGGTGCACACTCCAAGTGATTGATAATAATCCAGGACCAAGAAGACCCTGGGTGGGGCTGGATGCTATCTCCACCCTACGAGAAGGAGCATATCAGGTAAGACCAACGCCCCTTCTCCATAGAGGGTGGAGCTAGCATCCATGCATGGGACATACCAAAGCCTTGTGTCCATGGGTGGGATGGTCCTGGTCCAGGTCCCGTCATACTGAGTGCACCCTCTGAAGCACTCTGCGACAAAAGACCGCGTCAGCCGAGGCCAAGGCATCAATTTTATAGTGACGGATGAATGGCAATGGAGAGGCCCAAGTGGCCGCCCTACAGACCTCCTCGATGGAGGCCTGAGTCGCCCAGGCCGCCATCATTGCAGCGCTGCAAGTGGAATGTGCTGCACTCATGGGGGATGGGGAATTGACAATAAATCGTACGCCTTTGAGATGGTGCCTCGCAGCCAACGCCTAATCGTTGAGGGAGTCACTTTCCGGCCCACTGTGGATGGGAGAAAGGAAACGAAGAGAGGCTCCGTTTTGCGGATCGAAGCAGTCTGTTGAATATAAATTCACAGAGCCCTGCAGACATCCAACGTGTGCCATTCCTTTTCGAGGGGATGGGATGGGTTAGGGCATAGATTGACCTCCGGGAGGCCGAATCGGCTTGTTAAGTCCTAAAAGATGGACGGGTGCAGGCGCCACTCTGCATGATTTGTGGTCATCCAACTGAGCCAGTCCGCCTGCACATTGGACTCCCTGGAGATATGGGCTGCCGAGATGGACAGTAGGTGATGTTATGCCCAAGAGACCCAGTCTCCTGGCATCCCACATGATGGACCAAGATTCAGTTCCCCCCTGCCTGTTTATGTGAGCCTTTGTGGCATGAAGTGTCGCATCTGCTCAGAACTGGGTGGCAGCTACTATCTTCTTGAGGCCTTGGTTCAAATTGGCGCCAAGCGCCTGGGAGCAATGCAGAAAAATGTTAGAGAGTCTCCCGATTAGGTAGAGAACTCCTCTGGCTCCCAAGCCGTCACAGATATGGAGCGCGAAACTCCAGTGGCTGTTTTGATGGTCGCCAGGACCGTGGCAATGCTGGATGGACAGCGCTTTGTTCCTTCCACCCCAGCGATTAATGAGCCGCAATAACGCTTGTACAGCATACGAGGGGGAGCGCGAAAGCTCCTCCAGCCACTCCACCGCCTCAGCAGAGAAGGCACGAAGCCTCACAGGCAAGCCCAGATTCAAATCAGCTGAAAGGAGGAGCGCGGAAGCTCCGGCGGCTGCTCTCGAGGCGAAAGCCCCTCTGGCAATAATGGTCACCCACAGGCAATGAGGCAATGATTAAGATGGCTCCCAGGCGGCTAGAGCCGAAGCTCTGAGCCATGAAAACGACCCAGCGATTCCGATGGCAAGGGAATCAGCTGGGTACTCACAGTTAAGATGAATGAAGAAAAAAGATGATCCAAGCGATTTCCTATAGAGGGAGAGCTAGCATCACATGTCCATCCTAGTCTGAGGACTGAGTAAAACTGGGGATCCTGGCAACAGAGGCAAGGCTTTACAGCTTTGAAAGACTCAGTCCTATTGGCTGAACGGACGAGGACAACCCATGCATGGATGCTAGCTCCACCCTCTATGGAGAAGAGAGAGAGGTCTTACCTGATCCGCTCCTTCTCGTAGCGTGGAGATAGCATCCAGCCACACCCAGGGTCTTCTTGGAGGTGGGGGGGAGTGGACAGGGGGGGGGGGGGGGGAGGGAGAGAGAGAGAGAGAGAGAGAGAGAGAGAGAGAGAGAGAGAAAACACATCTATCAGAGTTTAGATTAGATCAGATTAGATTTCATTTCATCAAATGCATTCCCTGAAGTTGGTAGCTAGCCATACTCACAGGTGTAGAGGGGAAAGATTAGCAAAAAAAAAATGAAAAAGAAAAATCCAGAAGTGTTAAGTTAATCAGGAATTATGTGAAATATTTAATCATGTAAACTAATTACAGTTATTCATCGGGTAATTGTGAGGGTAGCCGAAGTACTTTGGTATTAGTACGCTAACTCTACTGATAAGACAAAACAAAATGTGAATGAGTGGTGGAAACAAACCAAGGTAATAATCAGGAAAAAATATTACATCTTACTGAGATATAAGCTCTCAGCTGTGAGAATGAACGCCCAATATTGGAAGAAAGATACAACATCAATGGTATTGGATTGGGAACTTGGTGATGGAGAATGTGCCACAATGGCAAAATTAACAATCCACAACAGAAGTTTAACTAAATTTAAGCAAGAATGGCTTCCATATGCAGTACATCACACAGCAAGGGAAATACGAACATTTGCAGTGTGGTTCCTAAGGATGTCTAAATATTTATAAACATTACAAATCAGTCAGAATACAAACAGTGAAAAATTATCTATTTTTCCCAGCAGTTTTAGAAAATAGTTTGTGCTTTTTTCTCTCTGTTTTTCCCCCACTATTTAAAATTCATAAGCAACGTTGAATAATATCACAGTGGAGATCTCAGTATTAAATATCCAGCTAAATATAGACATCCTTATTATATTACAAATTAATTCAATAATAGTCTGTCAGTGCCACACTCAACTTTAATTGTACAATGTAAGCAACTTCATGTTCATTGGCATTTCAGAATTACAGTTAATATTGTTATATATATTTCCCCCCTTATCGTTAAAGGCTTTACGCTATCTAAATTATGATAGCGTCAACTATTTTCAGTTTATATGGTACAAAAACCACTGTATCTAGCTAATATCTGAAGTCTATATATTATTTATATATTATCTATATATATTATTTGAAAAAGTGGTTGTTTAGAAACCTATGCTTAGAAAATAAAATATATGAATTATGGCTCCTATTTGATAGGAGGATTGCCGCTCTGCTTGATAAGTAACTAATCCAATTTATTATATTTTGTTCTGAAAATGTCCATGCATAATGATGTATTCTGTAAGGGAGCCATATAAATGCAGCATTTCGTTTTTGTCCTTTGTATCTCTTTATGTTCTCTGCATAATCCGTTGCTTATGTTCCATGGAGAATAACTAAACATTATCTCGACATAAATTATATTTGATTGCAGGTAAGGCTTGAAAATCAGGCGCATAAGGCTTATAACGTGGGAAGAGAATAAAAGAAGCCAACATTGTGGTCCATTATATTATTTCATCCAGCTTCTCCAAATAGAAAGACAAGATTATAAAATGACAAATAAAGCAATTTATGTTATGTCCATCCTTTTTTCTACAGACTAAAATCTTTTGAAGCAATTGTTAAAAATAGGAATACCCCTGTCCAGAGGTGGGTTCCTCCCGGTTCGGACCGGTTTGCCCGAACCGGTAGCGACCCGCTGGTGACATCATGATGACAACACGGATCCGGTTCGGTTGGTACCAGTCTGCCATCTTTTTTTTTTTTGAATTTTTTAATTCATTTTTTTGAATTTTTTTTTTTAAATTCTTCTGCGCATGCGCAGAAGCCGAGTTTCCAGCATTGCGCATGCATCACCATCTTGTTTTGGGCTTTTTTAATTTTTTATTTTATTTATTTTATTTTTTTGCACTGCGCATGCGCGCGTGCGGCCACACGGCGCAGGAGGAAGCGAACCGGCAGCGAGGTAAGTTAGAACCCACCCCTGCCCCTGTCCTTATGAGTGTGACTAGACTCTCCCAATATCATTTTTCTCAGCATTTACATGCAAAAAATGGATATTTTACTGCTGTTAAGTTCAACCTCATGCTCATCATTTTAGTAAGTTAAGTCCAGTGGTAAGAAACCGGCCTTTTATCTCATTTCTCGAACATATTTCAGAAATGCTGTTTTAAATTCAAGAGAACTACTAGTCTTATTTTTGGATTGCTTTCCAGGAAAAGTGAATTTTGAAAGGGTGTCCATTACACAACCTGAAGGTTTGGTTTATGTAGCATTAAAAATAAAAAGTCATTAGCAGACCATTTCCATCCCCCCCCCCTTCCTTCTAAAAGGAAAAGATAATTGCAAACATCTGTCATGGAATCTGCAATAAAAAATGGAATCTGACCTTTGTAATATTATTTCTTTTTAATGGTGCAACCATTATGCCCATATGCTCGAAGCAAAAATTAAATTTTCTGTGACAGGCAATGGCACTAATTCAGTAAGTAAAGTCCCATTCGAAAGAAGGGGATTTCACTTAATCAAAAGTAGTTTGATTTATCTTAATTATTTAATCCATTTCTTAGTATATCTGATGTCACGACGTCTTCTATCTTAGAATAGAAGACAGTACCAATAAAGGAGAATCTTTGTAGCTCAGGGTTGAAATGAGGGGTCCTTTGGTGCTCTCTGAGCTTGGTGGTTTTCTTGCAGACATTTCATTACCCAACTAGGTAACATCATTAGTGCTAGTAAGGAGTGCGATTTGCTGTCAGTTTACATTCTGGTGGCTTGCCTGTCAGTGTTGGTACGGGTGGAGATTCTTTGGTTGGGTTGTTTACTGATGGCTTCTTCTCTAAGACCACCCCCAACAACACTGACAGGGCAAACCTCCTCCTCCACCCCCACTCCTCCCCCTCCTCTTCCTCCCCCACTGCTCCTCCTCCTCTGGCACGGATGATGTCGCCTAGTTGGGTCATGAAACGTCTGCAAGAAAACAAGTAAGCTCAGATAGCACCAAGGACCGCACCATTCAACCTTGAGCTACAAATATTCTCTCCTATCGGAGCTATACAGGAGGTAGTCCTTGACTTACAACCACAATTGAGCCCAAAATTTATGTTGCTAAGCAAGACATTTGTTAAGTGAGTTTTGCCCCATTTAAGACCTTACTTGCCACATTTGTTAAGTGAATCATTGCAGTTGTTAAATTAGTAACACCGTTGTTAAGTGGATCTGGTTTCCCCATTGATGGTCACAAAAGGGGATCATATGACCCCGGGACACTGCGACCGTCATACATATGAATCAATTGTCAAACATCCAAATGTAAATCACATGACCATGGAGTTCAGTGGTGGGTTTCAATTTTTTTTACTACTGGTTCTGTGGGCGTGGCTTGCTTAGTGGGCGTGGCTTGGTGGTCATGTGACTGTGGGCATGGCTTGGTGGTCATGTGACTGGGTGGGCATGGCCAACTCAATGTCACTCACGTCAAGGGGTGCCTTGCCTGGCCCCTTCCCTCCCAGCCATTCCTTGTCATACCAAGCCTCAACGTATCTATAGTTCTGTAAAAATGTTTTTCACCTTTTTTCAACTTTATTATCTACATACTATAGATGTACTTTCATGGACCACTGAAAGGAGGAAATGGCTCACATGCTTTGCCCAAGAGTGTGATAGGCAACAGGCTTTTAAGGGGCTGCCAGAAAGAAGGGGGGGGCAATGTATTTTCCAAAGCACCAGAAGGCAAAACAAGAAGCAATGGATGGAAACTGAACAAAGAGAGAAGCAACCTAAAACTAAGGAGAAACTTCCTGACAGTGAGAACCAATATAGGTGCAGAAATATTTCAATCATAATTTCACATATAAAATAGCCATTCGTGTAATACAACCTGCATATTGTTCAAAACAGTAATTATTATTATGGCTGATATTTGACAGCAAGCCTAAAAGTCAAAGATCACAAGAGTGCTTCTTT
>QLTV01001814.1:825161-837672 GCA_003457575.1 Thermophis baileyi | reverse complement strand
TTCTTTCTTTCTTTCTCTTTCTTTCTTTCTTTCTTTCTTTCTTTCTTTCTTTCTTTCTTTCTTTCTTTCTTTCTTTCTTTCTTTCTTTCTTTCTTTCTTGTCTTTCTGCCTTCCTCTTTCTTTCTTTTTCTTTCTTTCTTGTCTCTCTCTCTCTCACACACACCTACACTTCCTCTTTCTTTCTTTCTCTTTCTTTCTTCCTCTTTCTTTCTCTTTCTTTCTTTCTTTCTTTCTTTCTTTCTTTCTTTCTTTCTTTCTTTCTTTCTTTCTTTCTTTCTTTCTTTCTTTCTTTCTTTCTTTCTTTCTTTCTTCTCTCTCTCTCTTTCTCTCTCTCACACACACACATACACACCTGCTCTGGGTGGGACGAAGTGATCCGGCGAGCTCCAAAGCAGTAATGGTGGGAGAAGGAAGAAAGTGGTGTGTCCCCCCGAGGTGAAGTGCACCAGGCCCAAAAGGTGAGTGAGCATTGCCATGTCCCTCTGAGGCGGCTCTTCAGCTGAGTGCAACGTGTCTCCCTCCCCCACCGCCAGCATTGACATTACCTTCTAGATCTTCCACGCGCCTCTGAAGGTAAGGCTTATGGCAGCCAGCCCTCGGGGGAGATGCCGCGCTGGAGCCGAGACCGCTGCTCCACTGCGGTGCAGCCCTCGGACATCTGCCCGCCCTCCTGGGGCTGCCAATGCACAGCACAGTGGAACAGCAGTCTTGGCCACAGCGGCAGCGGTGGTGGCAGGAGGCCCTTCGGGGAGACACTGCAGCCACTGCGTTGGGGCTGAGAGTGGTGGCAGCGGCTGCAGGAGACGGTAGCGGTGGCCTCAGCAGAAGAGGGCAGCAGCAGCGGCGGAAGACGAGTAATCATCAGTAACTAAGTTTAAACATACTTGGGGGTAAACACATGTCCATCATTTGTCAAAAATTAAAAAAATAAAATAAAAATAATAATTAAAAAGCAAGGAATACATACATTAAAAAGAAAATGAAAAACACAACAAAGAATCAAAGGGCAGACTCGATGTCTTATTCTGCCATTAGTTTTCTATATTTCTATGTTTCTAATCAGATTCTTGTTCTGCAACTTGTTCAGACTGAAGAAGCTGTGAGGATGGGCAGCGAAACATCTCAAACCAACAAGAAAATAAATCCAGTTGCCATGACTCAACTTCCAGATAATGGATGACTGAGAACCTTCATCAACTACAGAGGATAATTTCAAGTTCAGGATGGCAGTTTCTGCTCTCTCTCTCTCTCTCTCTCTCTCTCTCTCTCTCTCTTTCTCTTCATGTGGAACTTTTTGTACTTCATCTTTTTGTTCTTGCTTATTCATTTGTTGAGAAAATGCTTAACTGGACAATAATAGTAGTTTCTGGAATTTGTAAAGCATTCCAGAGAACAGAGGAGAATTGAAGAATATATTGAAGAATATACTCATTGGGAGTTTTTAAGAAGAGATTGGACAACCATTTGTCCAGAACGGCATAGGGTCTCCTGCTTGAGCAGGAGTTTCAGAAATAGAATAGAATAGAATGAGCTGGAAGGGACCTTGGAGGTCTTCTAGTCCAGCCCTCTGCTCAAGCAGGAGAACCTATACCATTTCAGGTAAGTGACTGTCTAGACTCTTCTTAAAAACATCCAATGATGGAGCGCCCATGATTTCTGGAGGCAAGCTGTTCCACTGGTTAATTGTCCTCACTGTTAGGAAGTTTCTCCTTAATTCCAGGTTGCTTCTCTCTTTGAGACTAGAAGACCTCCAAGGTCCTGTTGGAAGAAATGTCCTTCTGGGTTCAGTTCCAAGTGGGGGGAAAAACACTGGAAACATGGAGACTGCTTGGAAAGATGGTTTAATGGTGGACAGAAGGACCACATGGTTTGAGGTCCCTGGGGAAAAGGGGGATCACATGCCTCGAAGATGTTGAAGAAAAAAAGAAGGGCCTTGCTGAGAGCCCCTGAGTTTTTTATACCCTCTGTTGGGCCCCACCTCAGAGTTTCCTGTTCCTGTATAAGAAATGCGCTCTGATTGGTGGTCAGACTCCCAGGGGGTGGGGGTCTTAGCTAATTCTGTAGGCTTTTGTCTGTGTCCCACCAGGCTTGGCTAATGTAATCTTCCCAGGTGCCATTGCTGAGTTTCTGTTTGCTAGATGGGTCTGCCTGAAGAGGGTAGATCTTTGTTATATAGCAAAGACTGCCCATTGACAAAGGTGGGGGGAATGAGTGAGCTGGGCTCTGGCCTTAATGGTCCATTGACAAAGGTGGAGGCTATTAAGAGTGAGTCTATTTCCTGCCTAAAAACATGTTTCTCCCATCCAGGGAAATATAATATTCTGGCTTTTTAATATTTCCTAAAATATTTCATTTTCTAGGAGAGGGGTGGGTGTTAACTTCCTACAGTCCCTTCCAACTCTGTTATTCTGTTATTGTTATTGTTATTAACCATATATTTTAATGCTAATGGACAGAAGAAAGCTACAACAAAACAAATGTTCAAATCAATTCTGAAACACGCCAATATGATTGATAGTGAAGGTTCAACTTTTGGATTTATTTGTAAAACCATATAAGACTAGATAATCCATGACACCACAAATGAATACAATCTGGTTCAGTTCATACCTTCCCTGGAAACAGATGCTCATCACAGTTCCCTCAAAATGAAACAGATGTTCTACAGTTAAAATTTCTAGACAAAGATTATTTTGAAAATCCATCTTACAGTCTGTGACATGTTGGGGAAGAAGGGAATGAAGGCATGTAGGATAATCAAGCTGGAATTATTTTGATCATGTAAAGATTGCTAATTATTTTTGTTTACAAAACAACAACTGTAGAAATAGAAACACTTCTAGCCTTCATTGAAAGGGAAATGCTAGCAGGCCTTAATGAAAGCTGAATAGAGAATCACAGCTGCAATTAAATGTGCAGACCAAAACACTAACAAAGTCTTTTTAATTGAAAATCACTGCCTTAAATTCCCATGGTTAAGCTCAATCATCTACATGTGGTTGACCAAGGGCTACAACTAGAGGGTCAATCAGGAGAACACTGCATTAGTGCAAATTAACCATGCGGCCAAAGTTTATACTGTATTTACCTGAAAGGAATACAAGAATTTCCCCAAATTATATTCCTTTTAAATAACAGTGTTGTCCACAATTCCCCAAGAACATGGTCATGGAAGAGTTGAATTATTTCAGCCTCAACTTTAGGGAAATAGCAATAGCACTTAGACTTATATACCGCTTCACAGTGCTTTACAGCCCTCTCTAAGCGGGTTTACAGAGTCAGCCTCTTGCCCCCAACAATCTGGGTCCTCGTTTTACCTACCTCAGAAGGATGGAAGGCTGAGTCAACCTTGAGCCTGGTGAGATTCGAACTGCTGAATTGCAGGCAGCTGGCAGTCAGCAGAAGTAGCCTGCAGTTCTAACCACTGCACCACTGTGATAGCGAACGTCTTGAACCTAGTTTAGTCTTTTCAGGTAGATAATTTACTAGGTAACAAAGATGATTAGGGGACTGGAGGCGAAAACATATAAAGAACAGTTTCTGGAATTGGGTCTGTCTAGTTTAATGAAAAGAAGGATTAGGGGTGACATGATACCAGTGTTCCAATATCTCAGGAGCTGCCACAAAGAAGAGGGAGTCAAGCTATTCTCCAAAGCACCAGAAGCAATGGATGGAAACTAATCCAGGAGAGAAGCAACCTGGAATGAAGGAGAAATTTCCTGACAGTTAGAATAATTAATCCAGAAGTTATGAATGCTCCAAGACTGGAGGTTTTTAAGAAAAGATTGGACAACCATTTGTCTGAACTGGTATAGGGTTTCCTGCCTGAGCAATGGGTTGGACTAGAAGACCTCCAAGATCCCTTCCAACTCTGTCATTCTATTCTATTCTATTCTATTCTATTCTATTCTATTCTATTCTATTCTATTCTATTCTATCCTATCCTATCCTATCCTATCCTATCCTATCCTATCCTATCCTATCCTATCCTATCCTATCCTATCCTATCCTATCCTATCCTATCCTATCCTATTCTATTTTCTATTCTCCATAGTGGTGGATATAGCATCCAGGAATGAGTTGACCTCGTCATCTTAGCTGATTGGACTGAGTCTGTCCGAGCTGTTGAGGACACACCTCCGTCGCTATCCCTACCAGCTTTTTGACTCAGTCACTCAGCTTGGACAGACGTGCCAACCATTCCTCCATTCTTTGACAGGAAAATTCCTGGATACTACCTTCACCAAATTCTTCAATTCGTGAGTTGTGTATCAGCTGACTCCCAAACATCTGGTTGAGTCGCTGGGGGGTGTCCAGCCTCTTAATCTAGGCCTCTCTTTGGAAAAGTTCCTTCCTCCCCACTCCTTCATGTGCACATTCCATCACAGCAGCTGTCTGCAGAAAATACTGAGAGGGAGCATGGTGTACCGGTGAAGGTGTAGATTAGGAGCAGACTAGAAGTAGACTAGGAGGAGAAGACGTTTGTTCTAGCTGACTGTCATTGGAAGCAACTTTGAGCTAGTGAATTTCAGCTAGTCTGAGCCCAGCTGTCAGCCCTATAAGGTAGACCAACTCAGAAACCAATGCCATATAGGTCAAGACTCTGAATATAAACCTATTGAGTTCAATGTATGGTTGCATTCTACAAACAATGACACAGTGGTGAAATCCAATTTTTTTTACTACCGGTTCTGTGGGCGTGGCTTGGTGGGCGTGGTGTGGCTTGGTGGGCGTGGCTTGGTAGGCGTGGCAGGGGAAGGATATTGCAAAATCTCCATTCCCACCCCACTCCAGGGGAAGGTTACTGCAAAATCTCCATTCCCACCCCACTCCAGGGGGAAGGATACTGCAAATTCTCCATTCCCACCCCACTCCAGATATTGCAAAATCTCCATTCCCACCCCACTCTGGGGCCAGCCAGAGGTGGTATTTGCCAGTTCTCAGAACTACTCAAAATTTCCGCTACCGGTTCTCCGAACTACTCAAAATTTCCACTACCGGTTCTCCAGAACCTGTCAGAACCTGCTGGATTTCACCCCTGCTTTATACCTTTTTGTGTTGTGTTCTTGTGTTCCATTCTGATTCTATCCCTCTGTTAATGCAGCCTAGGACTGTGTTGGCTTTTTTGGCAGCTGCTGGCTCATATTGCTTAACTCCAAGATCCCTCCCACAGTTACTACTATTGAGCCAAGTACTGCCTATACCATACCTGTGCATTTGGCAGGGCCGTCTTAACAGCATTATGGGCCCTGGGCAAAGCAGTGTACTGGGGCCCCTACGACAACTACTCAGAGGAATAAAAATGTAAATGGTCGATAAAATTAAACATATATTTATTTTATTGGCACTTCCTACAAAATCGGTGTTGGAAAACACAATAATACTCAGTAAGCCATACAGTTGCTGTATTTATATGATACAAGGTGCATTGAAGGGTTAACATACACAGATTAGTATGGGGCCCCTATGCTCGTGGGGCCCACGGGCAAGTGCCCATCAGGCCCATGCGTTAAGACAGCCTTGTCCTGGCATACTAAGGCATTTGGTTTTTCTTGCCTAAATGTAGAACCTTACTTTACTTTACTAATGTCAGGCCGAAGCCATTTTCTTTGGATCTTTGGCCTGCCACACTTTATGCTAGTTTAAAATGTATCCTTTGCTATGGGAATTTGGCACCCTGACAACTAAATTTAGAACCTAACTTATTACACATAGCAATATCCCTACTCCAAGTAGCCCTTTGAACTAACTAGTTCTTGAAATACAGCAGGATAATAAATGTGCCAGAAACATCAGGCCAATCTCTGATCTTAAATACTTGGTTGACTGCCCGCTGGATTCTTCTGTGTTTGACCTGACCCTATGCATCTTTGGGCCTATACTCTTCCAGAAAGATATCTGTCTCCTTTCTTCAATCTTCTGTTTGCTGACCTTGGATTATTGCTTAATTTATTCTGTAATTATTGGCTTGAACTACAGAAGTGGACATCACTTCTGACATCATCCCAACCGCTTTTCCACACATGTCCTCTGGGTTCAGAGAGTTCAGTGGTGGTGTTCCTTTTTTTTTTGCCTGTCTGCCCATGAGTTTCTGGGGAGGTCTCTTTAACAAAAGCAACCGCATCCCCAACCTTGTTAGATAAAACATGACTTTTCAAATGAAGTGCTTCCAAAGCAGCTCGATTTAGGTCATAGGTGTTACACCGTTGCACGTTTGCATCCAGGAATTATTCACAAAGTACAAATAACAGATCTAAGACACGGCAGAAAAACTGGCTTGTCAGTTCTCATAACTGAGAAAAATTAATCAGTGGAACGGATTGCCTCCTGGGGTTGTGGGTGCTCTATCACAGGAGGCTTTCAGAACAGAACAGAACAGAACAACAGAGTTGGAAGGGACCTTGGAGGTCTTCTAGTCCAACCGCCTGCTCAGGCAGGAAACCCTATACCTGTGATGGGGAATCTATGGCATACATGCCACAGGTGGCACACAGAGCCCTCTCTGTGGACACGTGAGCCGTTGCCCCAGCTCAGCTCCACCGCGCATGCGCACACACCTCTCGCCAGCCAGCTGGTTTTCGGGTCTCTTCCGTGCATGCGCGGGGGGTCGCATGTGCATGCATGGGGAGGCATGCGTGAGGCCCGCGCACGCATGTGTGGGGAATGCATGGGAGGGTCGTGCGTGCATGCGCAGGGTGGGGCACACATGGGGGGGTCACGCGCACATTGCATTATGGGTGTGCATGCGCACGCGCTGTCGGCATTCAGCGACGAAAATTTTAGCCATCACTGCCCTATACCATTTCAGACAAATGGCTGTCCAGTCTCTTCTTAAAAACTTCCAGTGTTGGAGCACCTACAACTTCTGGAGGCAAGTTGTCCCACTGATTAATTGTTCTAACTGTCAGGAAATTTCACCTTAGTTCTAGGTTGCTTCTCTCCTTGATTAGTTTCCACCCATTGCTTCCTGTCCTGCCTTCAGGTGCTTTGGAGAATAGCTTGACTCCTTCTTCTTTGTGGCAGCCCCTTAGACATTGGAACACTGCTATCATGTTTCAAAAATATTTTCAAATATATTTCAAAAATAGACTGGACAACCATTTGACTGGGATGGTATGAGACTCCTACCTTGAGCAGGGGGTTGGACTAGAAGATCTCCGAAGTCCCTTCTAGTCCTATGATTCTATCTTCTAAAAACCAATCAAATCCAAAGAACACCACAAGAAAAATGTGGAGAGAGTCTACAGAATCCTTCATTTTCAGGAGCCATGCACTTTTTATTCCCAGAAAGTTTTTCAAACCATTTTAAGTCAAGATATTTGACACCGGTCCTCTTTGCATGTGGGGGTATATTCTACCAGCAAACTGTGATCTGTTCCCCTCAGCTATTTTAAAGTGTATCTGATCAGAAATTATGCAAAAGAGTATTATTAACATATTTAACATTGTTGGAAAAAGTCCTTTCTTTAAAAATTGTTCCAGTTAATCTTACAAAAAAAAAATGCAAATATTTGTTTGCTTTTAAATTACTGTCTGTCAGTGGGGTTACCCAAGGGATTGTACAGTTTTCAAAAGCACAATCCCTGTTTCTTTTAAAGAAAGCACTACATAATATTCATTTATTTGTGTTGTTTTCAATGATAGCATCGTTTATCCAAAGCTGATTACTTCATTTTGTAAAGTCCCCCACTAGCAGCGATATTCAGGGTATAACAACATGAAGGGGGGGGGAAATACCCCAACAACAATTATGAATATTCATAGAATGTGCATTAGAGGGAGGAAAATTGTTTGCCTGCTACGAAAATTGTTCATTTTTTTTAAGCTGAAAATTGAAACTGAAAAATACCTGACATTATTTTAACCTTGGCAGACTATCTTCCACAGTTTTAAAGCTTTGAAAAAGTAGAGGTATCAAAAAATACACTCGAAGCTGGCCTTAACAGTGACTTTGGCACTCAAAGAGATGTTTTGAAATAAGTCGAAAAATGTAAAGTGCAAAAGAATTGAAAGCTTAATCAAGACGACTAGCCGATTACAGGTCCCACAATTGAACATTCTGGTAAATAATACACACCTGTCTGGAACTGTAGATTTAACATTTGGCAGATTCCTTTAGACATATGTGATGAAAGGTAGGCAGTGAAGGGCATTTTTGTAAGAACAATGAAGTCAGCAAATCTTAATGCATTTGAATTGCAGTGTTGTGCGGCATATTCAGTACAACTTGAAAGGCTAAGAAGTGTCTTGTTTTATTACCTTCTCACAAGGAAGTGTTTACTAAAATACATTCAAAGGCAATAAGGCATATTTAAAATTGTATCGCGAACAACATCGGCCTGATTTGAGGCTGGGAGTTAAAGCCTAAATGGCTTCTCACCCACAGCTCAGTTGGGGAGAAGGAGGGAGAAATTAGATTAGATTAACAGAGTTGGAAGGGACCTTGCAGATCAAACAATCTGGGTCCTCATTTTACCCACCTCGGAAGGATGGAAGGCTGAGTCAACCTTGAGCCGGTGAGATTCGATCTGCCAAACTGCAGCTAGAAGTCAGCTGAAGTAGCCTGCAGTACTGCACTCTAACCACTGCGCCACCTCGGCTCTTAATAATACTAAATAATAATAATACTAAATAATACTAATAATACTAAAATACATTCAAAGGCAATAAGGCATATTTAAAATTGTATCGCGAACAACATCGGCCTGATTTGAGGCTGGGAGTTAAAGCCTAAATGGCTTCTCACCCACAGCTCAGTTGGGGAGAAGGAGGGAGAAATTAGATTAGATTAACAGAGTTGGAAGGGACCTTGCAGATCATCTAGTCCAGCGGTTCTCAACCTGTGGGTCGCAACCCCTTTGGGGGTCGAACGACCATTTCACAGGGGTCGCCGCGTGCGTTAGCCCGCCATCTTGGTGCCACCATCACTGCAGGGGTGAAAAGGTCCCGGTTCGGGAATCCCCGGAGTGCAAAAAATGGCCCAACGGGCAAGCCGGAAGTGCGTTTTTCCGAACTTCCGGTTTGCCCGTTGGGCCGTTTTTCACCGTCCCAGGCTTCAGGGAGGCCTTTGCGCATTCGCGGGGGGGGGGTTGCGCATGCGCAGGGGGAAGCGCGGGGGGGTTGTGTGCATGCGTGAGGGGAAGGGAATGGGCGTGGGCACGCGCTACCGCGCGCACCCCCCCTTTTGGCACGCAAACCAAAAAAGGTTCGCCATCACTGCCCTATACCATTTCTAAGAGATGGCAGTCCAGTGTCTTCTTGAAAGCCTCCAGTGATGAAACTCCCACAACTTCTGAGGGCAAGCTCTTCCATTGGTTGATTGTTCTCACTGTCAGAAAATTTCTCCTTATTTCTAGGTTGAATTTCTCCTTGATCAGTTTCCATCCATTATTCCGTTTCTGGCCTTCAGGTGCTTGGAAAAGAGCTTGACCCCTTCCTCTCTGTGGCAGCCCCTCAAATATTGGAAGACTGCTATCATGTCTCCCCTGTTCCTTTTCTTCACTAGACTAGCCATGCCCAGTTCCTGTAACCGTTCTTCATATGTTTTAGTCTCCAGTCCCCTAATCATCCTGGTTGCTCTTCTCTGCACTTTTTCTAGAGTCTCAACATCTTTTTTATAGTGTGGTGACCAAAAATGGATGCAGTATTCTAGGTGGGGTCTTACTAAGGCTTTATAGAGTGGTGTTAATACCTCACATGATCTTGATTGTATCCCTGTTAATGCAGTTTAGGATTGCATTGGCTTTTTTGGCTGCTGCTGCACACTGCTGGCTCATATTTAACTGGTTGTCCACGAAGACTCCGAGATCCCTTTCACAGTTGCTATTAAGCCTGGTTTTACCCAGTCTATATGTGTACTTTTGGTTTTTCTTGCCTAAGTGTAAGACTTTACTTTTCTCTACGTTGAATTTCATTTTAGAGAGAAAACAGGAAGAAGCAAAAGAAAAAAAGCAACTAGCAAAGGACATGAGCCAAATTCCAAGCCAATGTAGAACTACAAACTTTGTGTAGGACACCTTAGTAGGTTTCAACTCCCCCTGAAACAAATTATGGGAGAGAATTACGGGAAAGAGCACAGAGAAGAGCAACAAAACTGATCAGGGGTCAGGAGTCTAAACTATATGATGAATGAATGGCTAATATGTACACTACATATACCTTGGTCAACAGATGTCAAAAAAGGAAATTGAACAGCATGTTAAATGTGATCGGCAGGCATTCGGCAAGCTAACCATAATTTTCAAGAACAATCTACCCCTATGCCTGAAGAGAAATGTTTTCGATTGGTGTGTGCTACCTGCTCTAACATATGCCAGTGAAACATGGACACTAACCTCACAATTGATACAAAAAGCTATGAGTGGCGCAAGAGCCATGAAAAGCTGCTCGGCATCACAAGACAAGACAGAAAGACCTGCACATGGATCAGAGAACAAACGAAAGTATACGATGCCATCAAGAGAGTAAAATAATGGAAATGGAAATGGGACGGTCACATAGCAAGAAGAACTGATGGCAGATGGACCAAGGCAGTCGTAGAATGGATCCCATTGATCCAGTGGGATGAAAGAGACCTAAAACAAGATGGATGGACGACATCAACAAGTATGGCGGGCCCAACTGGCCAAAGGAAGCTCAGGACCATATGGGTTGGAAACATGCAGAAGAAACCATCCTGCAGTGGATAGACAATGGCTAGAAGGATGATGATTATATATATATATCTGTATGTATGTATGTATGTATGTATGTATGTATGTATGTATGTATGTATGTATGTATGTATAAAAATAAATAAAATCCTGTCTGAAATGGTATAGGGTCTTCTGATTTAGCAAGGGGTTGGACTAGAAGACCTCCAACGTCCCTCCCAGCTCTAGTCTGATTGATATATAACTATCTCTATATCTCTATATCTCTATATCTCTATATCTACCTATACCTATACCTATACCTATACATATACCGTGTCTGTCTGCCTATCTATCTATCTATCTATCTATCTATCTATCTATCTATCTATCTATCTATCTATCTATCTATCTATCTATCATCCATCCATCCATCCATCCATCCACCTATCAGTACATTTATGCAACAATCATTCTTTTTAACCTACCGTATTCTTTATAAATAAGTCTCATATTTCATTCTACTTGTTGATCTAAAGTCTACGTCTATATTCTATTAATGTAACATCGACAGATTTGCTGAATCCATCACCGTCAGTCAATTGCAAAAGGCAGCTAGACTTGAAACAGCTGACATCCTGTAATAATACTTTTAACACCCTAAAAGAACAACATGTGCCTATCTCAGGCTCTTGGAAAGGATTTGATAGATGGATAAAAAGGCCCAATCCAGTCTAATTATCTGGATGACTGTATGGCCAGTTGTAATAATAATAATAATTTATCAATTGCGAAAGGCAGCTTAGAACAGTTTACATCCTGGGTGATACCTTCAACACCATCAAACAACAGCGTCTCCCTATCCCGGGTCTTTGGGAAGGACTCAATAGTGCCACATCCATTCTAAACATCTGGCTGACTGTGTGGCCAACCATTATTTTATTTTATTTATCAAATTTATTTCCCCCCCCCGCCCCAATCTCACAGCTCAAGGCGACTCTGAGCGGCTTACAAGGTAAAACACGCAAACCTTTGACTGTTATAAACATAAAAATTGATTACAATTGCAAAAATTAAAATTTATAATGATATATTCTAGAAAAACTTTACAATAATAAAATAATCTTTTTTTTTTAAAAAAAATGCCTTTTAGTATTTCCAAAGCAAGCAAAATAGCAATTGACACTTTTGCCTAGAGTAACAGAAATGATTGCTTTCATTGAAAACTGCATGGAAAATCAAAATAATCTGATTTCATATTAACACTATTCTTCCGTGTCAAGATTTCACATCGTAGGCTGAGAAACTGCTTCTTTAACTCTGCTGTAATGAGAAATCAAGGACCAGATATTTTTCTCAATTTCGATTACATTTTATGTCTACCTTTGGATGTATTGGGAAAAATCTTAAACGTGACACCAATACGAACATCACAAATTTAATTTCCCCACCAAGTGATTCTGGGAAGAGAAATGTGAACTGTTATAAATTTGAGCTAATTTCTTCAGGTTTGGATCTACAACTGATCTTTAGCAGCTTGGTAATCTTCCAGTTTTGAACAACTCAAGAATTTTTTTTTTTTTTGTCTCTCAACCATAGTAACAAGGAAGAGAAAGGCAGAAACAGCTTCCAAAACATACAAAAATCAATCGCCTTCCAGTTCCACATCACCATGTTTGGTCTGGGGCTTTTACTTCACATAGTTGCTAGATCCTAATATTTCCTTCCTTCCTTCCTTCCTTCCTTCCTTCCTTCCTTCCTTCCTTCCTTCCTTCCTTCCTTGACCTCCCTTCCTTAACCTCTCTCACTTCTTTCCTTGAAATTCCTTCCTTCCTTCCTTCCTTCCTCCCTCCCTCCCTCCCTCCTTTCCCTCCTCACCC
>QLTV01001814.1:810206-823932 GCA_003457575.1 Thermophis baileyi | reverse complement strand
ATCCATCCACCACTCCTTCCTTCCCTCCTTCCTTCCTTACAACGTTCCTTCCTTCCTTCCTTCCTTCCTTCCTTCATCCCTTCCTTCCTTCCTTCCTTCCGTCCCTTTCTTTCTTTCTTTCTTTCTTTCTTTCTTTCTCTTCCTTCCTTCCTTCCTTCCTTCCTTCCTTCCTTCCTTCCTTCCTTCCTTCCTTCCTTCCTTCCTTCCTTCCTTCCTTCCTTCCTTCCTTCCTTCTTTCTTTCTTGAAACTAACAGAACTAATAAATAGCCAACCACATATAGGCTGCCTGGCAAATTTATCTGGAATATAATTCTGTGGAATAAATAGAAAAATGGAAAGAAAAAAAGTATTCCCTGAGCATTTCATCAATAGCAGAAAAATAGGAAAGGAACAGTTCCGTTGACTGCCAACCCTCTGGATATGTTTCTCAGGAAATAGCAATAACAATTTTCCCCATGAGTTTTGCAGACCATCAACCACCCATAGAATTATTGGAGCCATCATTACTCCAGTTCAGGGATGATACCCACTGAACTTTTCCTTGAAGGCAAAAACAGAGTTCACTTGTAAAGAGAAGTCACAAGTTTGAACTAGCAAAATAATGCAGGTTTTCCCATTTATTATGTAGGAAAACAATCATTTGGTAAAATGTGAATGGAAACAATAGAACAAACTTTTATTCCGTAAATGGCT
Organism: Thermophis baileyi; assembly: GCA_003457575.1. NCBI lineage: Eukaryota > Metazoa > Chordata > Lepidosauria > Squamata > Dipsadidae > Thermophis > Thermophis baileyi. Next base: position 823,238 of record QLTV01001814.1, on the reverse strand, counting down.
GCTTGGTGGTATCATAGGTCTTAATATGTCTACCAATTAATTTAGTACCCTTATAAGAATGTCTTTCTAGAGTGGTGTGGTGGCCTAGAGGTGGAGCTCTCGCCTCACAATCAGGAGGCTGTGAGTTCGATCCTAGGTAGAGGCAGATATTTCTCTCTCTGGGCACACTGAGAATATATCTGCTGAACAAAACTCCGCATTGGTGACAGGAAGGGCATCCGGCCTTTAAAACACTCTGCTAGCTCCATTCAGTTTTCCAGACTCCATCCCGCAAGGGATTATGGAATCATTAAATGAAGATGATGATAAGAATGTCTTTCTAGTCCTTTAATTGCACCAGTAGGAGTCCAAAACAGCATGCCTCTATTTTAAGTCCAGAGAAAAACTAACTTTTTTGGGCTAGTTCTGACAATATAAGAAATTAATTAAACAAACCATTGGAACTAAACAGGAAGCTAATATATTATGACATTAATTTTATCTGAACCAGCTTCGTCTACAAAGGGTACAAGTGTGCACTTCTTTTAAACACCAGCTTTATTTTAATTGGTATCTCCTCCCACTTAAAAGAGCTGGGAGAATGAAGAGAAAGCCAATTAAAATAACATCTCTTTGGCATTGTGCGTAGGCTTCAGTGATGGATATTTAATTTAGCAAACATAACCAGTTACCTGTGCATACTCAGAAGCTAAGAAGGATCAGTTCTAATTCTTGTCTTTAGCCATGGTCTGCCCACTTGCTGGCTTTATTTATTTGCGCTGAAAAAAGCTAGGTGAATATTCACTAATTTGATCCCAAAGTTTGGAGGAATTTAACATAACCAGCATGGTCAAGAAATCTCTTCTTTCTTTTAACCCTGGAAAATTGGGCCATGTTTATATCAGAGATAGAAGGTATCCTTTTTCTCTTCTAGAATAGCCCTGGATGGTATGGATGACATTTCCAGAATAATCCCCAGAAGGGAGAAGCTTCAGTTGCTATCTTGAATATTCCACTTCCATTACTTAAATGAAATGAATAAAAATTGCTTTGCTTCATTTGTTCCTCTACTAGAGTAAGTTAAATCCCATCCCATTCCATAGTATGAAATTTTTGGGGAGAACAGAATAGAAATGAGCCTGAATTTGTTACGGCTGGGATTATTAGTCTTGCCCACTAGCCAATGGGAAAAAAAAATACCTACAGAATTTTTATTTCAACGCCAGGATCTCGAACTCAATAGTAATTATTTTCTAAAGTCATACCTTCCTAATTCATCCTCCGCAAAAGCCTAAAAAAATTACTCTATCCGAAAATTAGAGTAAAATCTCCAAGTGAAATATCTGAAGGCAGAACTACATGTTACTTAAGAAGACAAGGGAATAACATTTTGTTTTTTGTCCTTCTTCTTCCATAACTACATATATATATATATATATATATATATATACACACTGTATATATATACTGTTTGTATATATATATATATATATATATATATTTTGTATGTATATATATACTGTGTGTATATATATACTGTGTGTATATATATATATATATATATATATACTGTGTATTATATACAATGTATAGTTTGGCCCTATTGGCTCACACCAAAATAAAATGTTGCTTGATTTAACAGGGAGAGCTAATACACATATACTGGTAGTCCTCAATTTATCACTGTTTGTTTAGAGACTGTTCAAAGTTATAATGGTGCTGAGAAAAGTCCGGTCCTCTTGCTTACAACTGTTGTGTCAGGGTTCCAAGTAACACCCCCAATGAAAGAAGACTCCGAGGCTAGGCATTCCTCAAAGCTCCACTTTATTAGAGATGTTATATTGGCACATCTGGGAAAACCCGAATCTGAAAGCTTCCAGGTTTTCCCCACGCGAAAGAAAGTCCAGCACCCACATGTCCATCACATGGTCCAATCAATGCACTGTCCCAACTGGAGATGCTCCCCAGTCACACCCCTCCAGGTGCAGGGCAGAGTGGCCTTGACTCTCAGACAAAGGAATGTTATTATGACTATATATCTCCCCAGCTCCATACAATCCCCCCTCCCAGTTTCCCACAGCACTAAATGTGGCAGGCCTGAAGATCCAAGGCCCAAAATGGCTTCCAGGCCTGACAGGTTGCAGTATTCCCTACAGTCACATGATCAAAATTGGAATGCTTGGCAACCGGCAGGTACTAACAACAGTTGCAGGGTCCTGGCGTCATGTAATCACTGTTTGTGACCTTCCAGCTGGCTTCAGACAAGTAAAGCCAATGGGGAAATCAAATTCGCTTAACCATGACGTGATTCACTTAACAATTACGGCCAAAAAAAAAATTGGGTGTGACTCACTTAACAAGCCCACCTTGCTTAGCAACAGAAGTTCCAGTCCCGGTTGTCGATTTGCTTCCGGGTGCAATTCAAGGTGCTGGTTGTCACCTTTAAAGCACTTTCATGGCTTGGGACCAGGTTATCTGAGGGACCGTCTCTTGCCGGTCTCATCCACCTGGCCCACTAGAGCAGGGAGGCAAAATGTCTCCCCACTCTAATGTCATGGGTCCCGTCCCTTAAGGAGGAAATCTGGCGGGACCCAGAACAAGGGCCTTCTCTGTGGTGGCTCCCTCCCTCTGGAACATCATCCCTCCAGAAATTAGACTGGCCCAGGGGTGAAATTCAAAATTTTTCCCTACCGGTTCTGTGGGTGTGGCTTGGTGGGCGTGGCAGGGGAAGGGTATTGCAAAATCTCCATTCCCACCCCACTCTGGGGCCAGCCAGAGGTGGTATTTGCCGGTTCTCCGAACTACTCAAAATTTCCGCTACCGGTTCTCCAGAACCTGTCAGAACTTGCTGAATTTCACCCCTGGACTGGCCCCCTTCTTCCAGAAGGCCCTGAAAACCTGGTTCTGCCAGCAGGTCTGGGGAACCCAGAGCAGGATAGAGCCCATTAAATGGTTGATAGGAGTGCATATTGTCACCGAGGGGGTGGGGGCTACTACACTCAACCGCTGCCTCTCCCAAGTCCCTGGGAAGGACTAGATAGGTGGATAAAAATGCCAATTTCCATCTGAACATCTGGCTGACTGTGTGACAAGCCACAATAGAAAATTGTGTGACAAGCCACAATAACTAGAAAATCTGTCACAGTAACTTGAGAGGGACCTTGGAGTCCTAATGGATGATCACTTAAACATAAGCCAGAAGTGTGCAGCAGCAGCCAATATACGTAATACAATCCTTGGTTGTATAAACAGAATCAAAATCACACGATGTATTAGTACTGCTTTATAAATCCTTAGTAAGACCACACCTGGAATACTGCATCCAGTTTTGGTTGCCACATTACAAAAAAGATGTTGAGACTTTGGAAAAAAGGGCAAAGAAGAGCAATTAAGATTATTAAGTGCCTGTAGACAAAAATATATGAGGAATATGAAGGTTGCAGGAATTGGGTATGGTCAGTCTAGAGAAAAGAGGGGGGACATGATAGCAGTATTCCAGTATTTGAGGGACTGCCAAAAAGAAGAGGGGGTCAACTTATTTTCCAAAGCACCAGAATACAGGACAAGAAACAACGGATGGAAATTAATCAAGGAGAGAAGCAACCTGGAATTAAGAAGAAATTTCCTAAAAGGAGGACAATTAACCAGTGGAACAAGCCTTCTTGCCTTCAGAAGTTTTGGGTGCTCCATCACTGGAGGGTTTTTAAGAAGAGACTGGGCAGCCACCTGTTTAAAACGGTATAGGGTCTCCTGCTTGAGTGGGGGGCTGGACTGGAAGACCACCAAGGTCCCTTCTAGCTCTATTCTGAATGATCTCCAAGGCCCCTTACAACTCTGCTATTATGTTAAATCTCCTGCTCTTCGTTGTAAGCCATAATGTCATATTGTTGTTTAGAAATTTGTTCACCTCATATTTACTGTTAGGATTTCAACATGTCTGCTCTTAAAGCATGGGATTGGACTAACAGGCTTCAATGTCCCTGTCAACTGTGTTATTCTGTATTCTGTAACTGAGGATATGTACATAAACCAGGTCCACCTCTCTCTCACACACACACACGGCAATGCGATGATATCTATACCTTTAATCTTACACCGATTCTTGTATTACATTCATTAAATTTCAACCTGGTTTTTTGTCTACCGGACAAGTTCTAGCCACTCAGCATTCCTCCCTGAATTTTCTCCCTTTGAAAAATGCACATTTCAGTTACGATGACATAACAGCCGCAATTAAAATATTCCAGACATTTTGTCTCAGAAATAGCCTGACTTGTGTTAACAGCGACAGATTCAAAAGTAAGTCCAAATTAAACCTGACCTTTGTTGGTCTAGTTAAAAAAAAAAAACAGATTACCCTTCCAAGCACTAAATAGGCACTAGAGAGAAACAGATGGTTCTAAGGAATACCCTGCCAAGCCACCAATCACTTTTATTTTCAGTTACAAACTAATTATGTTAAATTAAAGACCAAAATTCAAGGCAGTCTGTCAGCTGATGGGAAGAAAAAGAGACAGAAGGGTACCGGAGAACAGCAGTTAAGCTAATGAAGAAGAGACAAATAGGTCTCCCTCCTATTAAATTAATACAAGGACAATATACTGTAGTTTTTCCACTCCTTTGGCACTCTCATGGACCAGATTTACGAGAATAAACTCGGTAGTTGTGAACTGTGGGTGAAGACTAATTTTTTGCCATCTCCCTTGTGCCATGATTTGTCCAAGGTGATCTCTTAAACCTAACAAGAACGTTAGAACAATTCTTAGGTTCCAAAGCATCCCTTTGTCGTCCTTGGGACGAGAGATAAATCTGGTATCTTATCGTCTTGAATCTTTATTTATTTATTTATTTACTTTACTCATCTATCATTTAGGGACTGCCAATCTCTCCCACAGAGGGACTCTGGGCTAGGGATCCCCAACCCCTGGTCCATGAACTGACACCGGTCCGCGGCATGCCAGAAACCAGTCCGCGCAAACAAGCGAAGCCCCATCCACGGGATGGAGGTAGCATGCGAAACCATGCCCCCCCTCCCCCTGATCCGCAGAAAAACCTCTCTCCGCAGAACCCATCCATGGAGCCCAAAAGGTTGGGGGCCACTACTCTGGGCAATGAAGAAATAAGATATTAAAAACATAAAACAGTTTCTATATGTATTTGTTTTTTCCTTTTTGCATTGTAAGCCGCCCTGAGTCACTAAATTGTGATGGGCGGCTACAGAAATTGAATGAATAGCAATAGCACTTAGACTTATATACCGCTTCACAGTGCTTTACAGCCCTCTCTAAGCAGTTCACAGAGTCAGCATATTGCCCCCAACAATCTGGGTCCTCATTTTACTCACCTCAGAAGGATGGAAGGCTGAGTCAACCTTGAGCCAGTGAGATTTGAACTGCCGAACTGCAGCTAGCAGTCAGCTGAAGTAGCCTGCAGTACTGCACTCTAAACACTGCGCCACCTCGGCTCTTATAATGAATGAATGAATGAATGAATGAAAAAAATATAACATTTAGAAGAGGCAAGCAACAATAAAAAGTAATTGAAAGGCAGGGAAGGGCTTTCAAGGCCCTTGGCTAACCAACCCCAAGGTTATGTGCTTCTCTGTGCATCCCGAACAAAGCTAGAGAGCCAAATATTCAGGTTTTTCTGGAAGGCCTGGGGTCCCACTTCACCTCTGTGGAGAGAGTTTTCCATGGTGTGGGGGCAACCTCAGAGAAAGCTTTCTTCCTGGAACCCACCAGTTGGGAATTCTTTGACTGACGGGGTCTGCAACAGACCTTCTCTGCCTGACCAGGTGGGATGGGCTGATTTAATAGGGTGAAGATGGTTCTGTAGGTAACCTGGCCATGGGAATCCCTTCTGCACTATTGTTCTCCTGGAGGAGAGAACAGGAAGGTATACTTTTGTCAGCAGGTGGCACTCTCCCCTTAGATTTCAGTTTATTAGTCCACCGTCATTTGAATTATACAACAAATGTAAAAGCAGAATAAGTTTTGTATATGGATAATCCCAATATTTTAAAAAAATGCCTTCCCAGTACCGCTTCTTCCCAGTTTAGGAGTCAATTTTCTGCTTATTTCAGAATTTATTATTTATTCTCCTGCACCTTTCATTTCTGGTTAGGTATTTCTTCAGGGCACCCCAAAATGCTTAGATGCTGCTTAATGCATAGTTCTGGGCAAATGGTTCTGAATTATTTCTTGGGATTAAATTTAGAATAAAAGAAAAATCCTTTTCCCCAGGTCCACCATGGCTCACCTTCTCTCCAGCACCAGTCTTAGTTATTATTCTTCGGTTGTCCCAGCTTTGCAGTGGCCATCTTTAGGCTGCTTCTTCTTCTTGCCATGGATGAGAGGGAAAAAAGACCCTGGGCCAAACAGGAGAGCTGCGACTCTACCCGACCTCACAGGGTGCCCCTCTTTGCTTCACCGCCCCTTCAGGGTGGCTTAGGCTCTCTCCGGAGCCCACAAAAAGGAAGAATTCAGCACAGGGAACACAGAGACCCGTTCCTCTGTGTCTGTATCACCGCGACGTCAACCGGAAGTCTCAGGAAGGTATACTTTTGGAAAGGGAACCATCTTTAAAACAACCAAGAAAGGACCTATGTTCCATTTATGGAAGATCATGATAGATGGCTCTGCTCTGGTCATGGATCTCACCCACCGTCAACAAGGATGATTAGGGGACCGGAGGTCAAAACATATAAAGAACGGTTGCTGGTATTGGGTATGTCTAGTTTCATGAAAAGAAGGACTGGGGTGACATAATAGCAGTCTTTCGATATCTAAGAAGAGGGAATCAACTTATTCTCCAAAGCGCCTGAAGGCAGGACAAGAAACAAAGGATGGAAACTAATCATGGAGAGAAGCAACCTAGAACTAAAGAGAAATTTCCTGACAGTGAGAACAATTAGTCAGTGGAACAACTTGCCTCCAGAAGTTGTGGGTGCTCCATCACTGGAAGTCTTTAAGATGAGACTTAGGCATCCATGTATCTGAAATGGTATAGGGTTTTCTGCCTGTGCGAGGGGTTGGACTAGAAGACCTCCAAGTTCCCTTCCAACTCTGTTATTCTGTTATATAATGTGCAATCAATTTTTTACAGCTTGATCTACTCTATTCGGATTCACAGCCCTGGTCTGTAGGAAATAAACCCATTCTTCATATATTATACGGTAACAAAATGTAGAAATTCCTTTTTTAGAAAAAAGTCTCTTCTTTTATCTAACATTCAGTAAGAGCTATCTGCTTAAGAAATTTTGAAGCTTTGTAACACCAGAAACAGGCAGTGCTGATAGTCCAATAAAGGAGAATATTTGTAGCTCAGGGTTGAACTGTGGAGTTCTTGGTACTCACTGAACTTGGTTATTTTCTTGCAGACATTTCATTACCAAACTAAGTAATATCAACAGTGCTGTGAGAGTTGGGTGTTAGTGCCAGCATTGGCAGAAGAGGAACATTTTTGGACCCTTGCAACAGTTATTAGATGTGATGTACAGTAAATAGCCAAATGATGTTTAAAAATAAACATTTTTAAATCTCCTTGCAAACATTGCTCTTGCTACTCAACCTGAAAAATCCAACTGGACTTTGGAAGGAGACCTTCTCCTTGTAAATTTAGAGGTCCTCTTTGTTTATAAATGTAATTGTGAGTGATTATTCTCTTTCCGGTTTTATCCTTTGGGTTTATAGGGTTTATAGTTCAGAATATATCTTTTTAATATTTATTTTTAAAATTAGCATGAAAAAGCTTTTCTGGAAGTCGTAACAGTCCAGAGATGTTCATGGTATAGCCTGTAACAAGAAATATGATGGGCTTGTTGTAAATATTACTTACATTAACTGATAAGTTATTCTAACGACTTTTGAAGTACATTTTTACAACAATTTTATTTTGGCCATTCGAGTAAACATAGCTCCAGAGGGGTATGTTATCTTCAGTTTTCATAGCGAAATGTATATTGACTTATTAAACATCTTTTATTTGCAATGTAGATTTGACACTGAACAATAGAGTTGGAAGAGACCTTGGAGGTCTTCTAGTCCAACCCCCTGCTCAAGCAGAAGACCCTATACCATTCCAGACATGTGGCTGTCCAGTCTCTTCTTAAAAACTTCCAGTGATGGAGCACCAGTGGTGGGTTGCTGCCAGTTCGGACCGGTTCTCCCATACCGGTAGCGGAAATTTGCATCCGCTTGCCGAACCGGCAGCGATGGCCGGCTGTCCATGCCCCCGAACTGGTTCTCCGGTCACTGCGGCTGGAAAAGAACCCTCTGTGCATGCACAGACGCTTCTGCGCATGCGCAGAGGGTCATTTCCGCATCATAACATAGGCACGCACACTTGCTTTGCTCACACGTATGCAAAACGCGCACTTCCATCGCGATGTGAACCGGTAGGGAAGGTAAGTGGAACCCACCCCTGTGGAGCACCTACATTGCTTGATTGATAGGAAGAAGAAAAAGTGATTGGGAGCACATGCAGACACCCTTAGAAAAATATATATTTGACTTAAGGTGTTGCTGACAGTATAATGTCTTAATCATGTTTTCATTTTTGAATCTGAATTATAGGAGGGGCAGGAGGGGGAGGCTTGTGACATAATTCATTCCTTTTTTTAAAGTTGTTGCATTTATCTGTTTGATTGACTGATTTAGAAGGCTACTCAACTCCATAAGACTCTGGAAAGCATGTAACAGGAGGAGGAGCAGGAGGAGGAGGAGGAAAAAATAAAGAAACCCAAGTTATGCAAGTCCAGAAAAGATAACTCTTCAAGCAAATGAAATCCCAGGGGCTTAATACCCGTCCCACTTTTTTTTACCCTACTTTTCATTTAAGGTAATCCCAAAATCACCAAAGTGGCTCTGCTTAAACTTTCTTATTTATTTTGTAAAACTTGTAAAGCTACTGTAAGTCTTAATTTCTGCGAGGACTTGGTTGGAGAATCCAATTCTTTGTTATTTTGCCATGTACAGTTGAGATTATGACAATGGGCAGAAGCTCTAGGATTGATGCAGATAATTTATATCCTGTTGAATCTAGCAGGAAGGTAACTGTACTAGCGTTTTACAAAATATAGGAGGGAAAAACAGAACAAAGGAAAATAAAACTCAAGCCTTCTGGGCCAGTTCTCTACCTTCTGTAATAAACCTTCAGATCTCCTTTGCTCTATAAAATTATGAAAGCAATAAAGTTTACGTCTAATGATTCTCATGTCAACATAAACGTGTACACCATATCTGTCAACCAGTTAATTCAGTGCATAATATGGGAATAAAAAAAATAATCAATGAATATTCCCTCATTTGACTTACGACAGCTATCTATTTTGTGAATAATATGACAGTAAAGATGTAGGCTATAAAACATTTTTTTTCTCACCTCAACAACTTCCTAAAATTACTAGATTCTCGTACTAGAGTTTTTAACTGAGATCATGTAGATGAATCCATACAAACCTTAAAAAGACTGTAAATGACCTAAGTGTAGCACACAAAATTATTTGCCACAATGTCCTACCTGTCAATGTCAACCTACTTCAGCTTCAACCGCAACAATACACGAGCTCACAATAGATACAAACTTAATGTCAACCGCTCCAAACTTGATTGCAAAAAATTCGACTTCAACAACAGAGTGGTCAATGCCTGGAATACATTACCTGACCCAGTTGTTTCTTCCCCAAACCCCAAAAACTTTAACCTTAGATTATCTACCATCGACCTCACCCCATTCCTAAGAGGTCTGTAAGGGGTGTGCATAAGCGCACAATCGTGCCTACCGTCCCTGTCCTAATGTACCCATATATTCATACTTCTTGTACTCATAATCATGCTTGTACTATGAGATATATATATATATATATATATGTTTTTTGAGGTTTTCGCGGGTATACAATCATGTTTATACTTGGTCTATACTTTGCTTGTAATCATATATGCTTGACAAATAAATTAAATTAAATTAAATTAAATTAAAATTCTAAGAACAAAGAACAGAATGTTGAGTGAGCAATGGGAAAGTCCTAGCTTGTGAGGTCCTCGGTGCTCTCTGAGCTCCATGGTTTTCTTGTAGACATTTCATTACCCAACTAGGCAACATCATCAATGCTAAAAGGGAGTGGGATTTGCTCTCCTTCTATACTAGCAGCTTGCCCTGTCAGTGTTGGTGGGAGTGATCTTGGTGGCCCCTTGATTAGGCTAGTGTTTACTGTTGGCTTGTTCATCTGAGTTGGAAGTTCCTTGATTGGGGTATTGTTTGCTTCTTGATTGTTGATCTAGTATTAATCTTGGTGTTAATCTCTGCTGATCTGGGTGTTGATTTCTGGCAAGGAAGTGTTTTGGTCTTTCTTTTTTGTCTAAAAAAAGACTCCCACAGTTCAAATCTGAGTTACCAATATTCTCTTCTATCAAGGCCTAGTTTCTAGTTAGATTCCTCCACAGACTCGGGTGACATATGCAGAAGAATATTCTATTATTGAGGAGAAAGCAGGATCAGTGCACCATTTCAGGTTTCCAAGAGTTAACAGAGACCTTCTTCCCAGTGAGGAGGGGTGGGGGAGAGATATTTTTGGGTAGTTTCCTATGAAAAACATGTTTTCCTCTAGTCCAGGGGTCTCCAACCTTGGCAACTTTAAGACTTGTGGACTTCAACTCCCAGAATTCCTCTGGCTGAGGAATTCTGGGAGTTGAAGTCCACAAGTCTTAAAGTTGCCAAGTTTGGAGACCCCTGCTGTTTAGTCCATATCTGATAGGCTGAAAGCATTTAATCTGAGGTTACGAAACAGCTCAGCGAACATATTTTTCTCCAGTATACATGACATTAACAGGACATGTTTACATTTTATAAAAATTTCTGGGTCTTTTGAAGCTCATTCATTGGCAGAGCAAGTAGTTCCATGACAGAATAATTGCTTAGTGAACAGAATTCTGGCAGCCAAAGAGGTGTAATCCTTTTAGATAATTTCTGTGATTACAATAACAACTCATCTGCCTCTGTGTTTAGGGAATCTCCATCTTCCATTGGGGTCTATAGCAATAGCAATAGCACTTAGACTTATATACTGCTTTACAGTGCTTTACAGCCCTCTCTAAGCGGTTCACAGAGTCAGCCTATTGCCCCCAACAATCTGGGTCCTCATTTGACCCACCTCGGAAGGATGGAAGGCTGAGTCAACCTTGAACCTGGTGAGATTTGAACCGCCGAACTGCAGCTAGCAGTCAGCTGAAGTAGCCTGCAGTGCTGCACTCTAACCACTGCGCCACCTCGGCTCTATGACAATTCTCTGCAGCCAACTCACCATGGCCAACTCACTGCGGGATAAGAATTACACTAACATCAAAGAAACGGTGGAACATTTGAATCTGTTATTTGAAATAGATTATTTAAGCTGTGCCAGTCAAAGATAAAATGCAACTTTGAAGCTGCTGATTTTGAGTAGGACAAAAGACAGAAGGTCAAGTATTTCCTTTGTGGTCACCTGGGACATATTGCCTCTTTTAACAAATGCAGTAACATGAAGAAGGGACTTGCAGGAGCCAGTGGTGGGCTGCAACCGGTTTAACAACCGGTTCGGTGATCACGCGCTTGCGCTCAGCATTCAAAATACAGCAATTTGAAGCTCAGCTGCTTACCTTCTAAGGCAGCCCCGGTAAGTAGAACAGCAGAGGTGTGGAAATCAGCTGTGCCCCGCGAATCAGCTGAGCCAGAAAGAAGGAAATATAGGACAGGATAGGGCAGGGCCAGCTGATTGTCGGAACTACCGGTTCTCCCGAACCGGTCTGAACCGGCAGCAGCCCACCACTGGTAGGAGCTCAAGGTGAAGTCAGGTAGAGGACAAACTTAAGAGTTAGCCAGGGATGGTACAAAGACTTCTGAACTCTGGAATGGTCAGGTGAGGCCTTTCATAATTTTGAGAGTTGGCCACAAGTATTTAATAGAAAGAAGTGTGAGAAAGGAAGGAAGAAGGTGATTCGTTTTCTTCTGAAAAATAGGGAAATAAGGTTTGAATGGCAGAGTTCATTTACAGCTGTGTTTCTTACAGATTACAGGTGAGTCTGACTTCAAAATGCTTTAGCCTGCATATTCTGTCGCATGTTTTCAGAACAAAGACAACAGTAATTCCAGTAATTATGGAAGTTGAATTATTAATATGGGGTTGTTGTTTTTTTGGATTTTTGGAAGAAGAAGGCTAAAAACGGATCCAGTTAATAAATAGGCAAATAACTAAATGGCAAGCAACAGAAATAGCCTAATAAATCTCCGAGACTATTACAATCGGAGTAGGTTTTAGGTCTTTTGCCAAAGGGAAACTGATGCAATCTGTTTCCCACAACCAACCCAAATCTATCCAAATGATCACATTAACTGATAAAACAACACAAGATTTAAAATGTACAGATAACGTGACGAAGGAAACAATTCTGTGGTTAATTTTGGGTAAGCAAAGCTGCAAGATGGGAAGATGCTGTCCTTCAAAACGCGGGAAAGCATACAGGTAGACCTCGACTTGCGACCAATTTGTGTTGCTACAGTAAGTGAGACATTTGTTAAGTGAATTCCGCCTCATTTTATGGCCTGTCTTGCCACAGTTGTTAAGTGAATCACTGCAGTTGTTAAGTTAGTAACATGGCTGCTAAGTGAATCTGGCTTCCCCGTTGAGTTCGCTTGTCAGAAGGTCGCACAAGGGGATCACATGACCCCGAGACACTGCGACCATCATAAATATGACCCAATATAAATATGAACAGGGTATGTCTACTTTAATCAAAAGAAGGACCACGGGAGACATGATAGCAGGGTTCCAATATCTGAGGGGCTGCCACAAAGAAGAGGGAGTCAAGCTATTCTCCAAAGAATAGCTCCAAGAGCCGCGGTGGCGCAGTGGTTAGAGTGCAGTACTGCAGGCTACTTCTGCTGATCACCGGCTGCCAGCAGTTTGGCAGATCGAATCCCACCAGGCTCAAGGTTGACTCAGCATTCCATCCTTCCGAGGTTGGTAAACTGAGGACCCAGATTGTTGGGGGCAATATGCTGACTCTGTGAACTGCTTAG
>QLTV01001814.1:790223-810115 GCA_003457575.1 Thermophis baileyi | reverse complement strand
GAAGATATTGGATAACCACTTGTCTGCAGTGGTGTAGGGTTTCCTGCCTAAGCAGGGGGTTGGATTAGAAGACCTCCAAGGTCCCTTCCAACTCTGTTATTTCTATTTCTATTTCAATTGCCAAGCGTCTGAATTCTGATCACGTGACTATGGGGATGTTGCAACGGTCGTAAGTGTGAAAAACGATTCTTCTACTGCTGCTGTAACTTCGGGAGCTGTTGTAAGTCGAGGACTACCTGTATACAGAATTAAAACTCCCTCTGCAGATAAAATTCTACATTTTCCCCCCCTTTCCACCTGCCCAGGGCTGATTACTGGAGAGCCACTGTTTTTATCATTTTCTCAACTAAACAGCTTGACAGGCACAATGTGACAAGCATCAATACTAATCTTCGCAGCCTGCGTGCAACGAAGACAAGGAAAACTCTCCTGCCTGCCCACAGGTATACGCGTTTACGTTTGCCATCAGAGAAACCGCTAACAACACTTATTAGCTGCTTCCTTCCATTACAAGGCCTCTGTGCTATTTTCCTGGCTCCCGTTATTATATTCATTTCATTGTAGCGCTGGGAAGCCAGATGCATCCTTTCCGAGTCCTTTAGCAACCTACCTCAGCTGCCACGCAGGGATTTGACATGACACAGGGACAACAAACAGGGAAGAGGGATAGAATGGAAAGAACAAGGGACCAAAATGGTCTCCTTTGGCTTTCTGGGCAGAGGGCAAATATCACTCCCGATAAGAGTGAACAAAGGGCATTAAGAGAGGAGCAGGGCGCCCCTGGCATAGCTCCATGAGAGGACAAACTATCAATTTTTGATCCAGTTTTAAAGAAACATGGGCAGTACTGTATATAACCTGCGAGCTGTTTTAGATTCTGCATAAGCCCTGAGCTTTAATTCATATCTCAAAAAGGAGAGGTTTAAACTATCTAAGTATAAAGGTAAAGGTTCCCCTCGCACATATATGTGCTAGTCGTTCCCGACTCTAGGGGGCGGTGCTCATCTCCGTTTCAAAGCCGAAGAGCCAGCATTGTCCAAAGACGTCTCCGTGGTCATGTGGCCGGCATGACTAAACGCCGAAGGCACATGGAACGCTGTTACCTTCCCACCAAAGGTGGTCCCTATTTTTCTACTTGCATTTTTACATGCTTTCGAACTGCTAGGTTGGCAGAAGCTGGGACAAGTAACAGGACCTCACTTCGTTACGCGGCGCTAGGGCTTCGAACCGCTGAACTGCTGACCTTCTGATCAACAAGCTCAGCGTCTTAGCCACTGAGCCACCGCGTCCCACAATGTAAGTATATGTGGATGCTTTTCCCTTATTTTCCTGCTCCCAAATCCTTAGTACCTGTCAAACCCAAGTCCAGGGATGACACAATGAAATCCAATTGAGTTTGAGCCTTTATTTGGTTACACCTAATGGACAGAATCTTGCCAAACTAAAACTATAATCTTCTAACCTACTAGATGTATCCTGAGAAATTAGGGCAGGACAAGAAACAATGGTTAGAAATTAACCAAAGAGAGAAGCAACCTCGAATTAAGGAGAAACGTCCTAACAGTGAGGACAATTAACCAGTGGAACAACTTGCCTTCGGAAGCCGTGGGTGCTCCATCACTGGAGGTTTTTAAGAAGAGACTAGACAGTCACTTATCTGAAATATTATAGGTTCTCCTTCTTGAGCAGGGGACTGGACTAGAAGATCTCCAAGGTCCCTTCCATATTCTATTCTATTCTATTCTATTCTATTCTATTCTATTCTATTCTATTCTATTCTATTCTATTCTACTCTACTCTACTCTACTCTACTCTACTCTACTCTACTCTACTCTACTCCCTGAAACTCTTTCCACATCCAGCTCAGGACTGCTCAGTCTCTTAATCTAGGCCTCTCTTAGTTCCTTCCACCCCGCTCCTTCATGTGCATATTCCATCACAGCAGCTATCTGCAGAAAATACTGAGAGGGAGTATGGGGTACCAGTGAAGGGGTAGATTAGGAGCAGACTAGAAGTAGATTAGGAGCAGAAGACGTTTGTTCTAGCTGACTGTCATTGGAAGCAACTTTGAGCTAGTGACTTTGAGCTAGTCTCAGCCCAGCTGTCATCCCTATAAGGTAGACCAACTCAGAAACCAATGCCATATAGGTCCAGACTATTTTTGCAGGATCCAATCTGGGTGGGTCACCAGGACTAGAGGTTTAGTTTTCGAAGCTTTGGGACTCGTGCTGGAGCCCATCCTCAGGGAACTTCTCTCTACCAAAATGTGTAGGAACCAATAGGATTTTTGCACCACATAAATACGATGCATAGAATAGCCCAAAGCACACATTCCAGTAGAGAGAAGTTCCCTGAGGATGGGCTCCAGCACGAGTCCGAAAGCTCGGAAGACTAAACCTCTGGTCCCGGTGACCGACCCAGATAGGATCCTGCAACATTATCCTGGGATATGTATATTCGCCTTCATTCGTAAGGCTATTTTTATTGTAAGAGCTATAGGAAGAGATCTTACAGGCCTGAATATGCTTCTTTCTCCCTCTGTCACTTTATCTTCATGTGTATTGGAGGTAAGATAAAGGTAAAGGTTCCCCTGCACATGCGTACAAGTCGTTTCTGGCTCTAGATGAGCGGTGCTCATCTCCGTTTCAAAGCCAAAGAGCCAGCGCTGTCTGAAGATGTCTCCGTGGTCATGTGGCTGGCATGACTCAACGCCGAAGGCGCACGGAGCACTGTTAACTTCCCACCAAAGTGGTCCCTATTTTTCTACTTGCATTTTTTACATGCTTTCGAACTGCTAGGTTGGCAGAAGCTGGGACAAGTAACGGGAGCTCACTCCGTTACGCGGCGCTAGGGCTTCGAACCGCTGAACTACTGACCTTCTGATCGACAAGCTCAGCATCTTAGCCACTGAGCCACCATGTCCTGTATTGGAGGTACGGGGTGGTTATACGAGATCTTTTTTTTTCAAATTAGTTTCTTGGAACAGGCTTAAGACTCTCTTATCTGACCATAGCCTTGGTAACAATTCATCCTCCTGTCCTTCAAGGCCATTCTCTCTTCCCTCTATGCCACCTTACATCACGGAGTTGTTGCTGTGGGGTTAAAATTGGAGGATTGGCTGCATATACATTCTATGGGGCAGAGGTGGGTTCCTCCCAGTTCAGATCGGTTCTATAGAACAGGTAGTAACTTGGCGGCCTGGGTCGCTAGAACTGGCAGCGACCCAGGCCTGCCACGCCCCCGAACCGGTTCTTTCGGCGGCGCCATAGGCACTGCCATCTTGTTTTTTGCTTCTGCACATGCACAGCTTTTTTTAAACACTGCGCATGCGCAAAGCGCACCCGCGCGGCGCAACACTGAGCGAACCGGCAGCGAAGAAAACCAGAACCCAACTCTGCTGGGGGGAATCAGAACATGCAGCTTCTGAAATAAGCTATAGACCTCTTGATCCTATTCAAGGAAGGTTCTATAATATCTTTATCCAAACACAAATGTGAGGCTATCCTTCTTCTGTGGTCTGAATCCAAAGAGCTGCTCATATCACCAGTCTCGGAAGGACACGGCTGCTAGTGCTAATTTCAAACAATAATTTAGCAGTTTAACGTGTATGTTCAAAAGTGATTGGATAGGTTTTTCCTGCTTCAGGGCTGTTATATCTCAGTCAGTTACTTAAGCATGAAGATATAAAGGCTTCAGAAGTCAGGTCCTTATGAGAGATACTTCCAATTAAAATGTTCTGCTTCTTAAGCTCCTTGTACTGTGCACTTTTCGACCAAACAGAGTTACACTTTGAAAATACACATCCATTGAAAACATTTCATGGGCAAACTACTCTAGAAATTGAGAACTAAACAATGCCATAAATTATGATATGTAATATACATTGCAGTGTAAACTAAAATAAAAAAGGAACATCCTGTTTAAATATGAAACTATATTTGTCATCAAATATGTCCGAAGCTACAATTTTTTTTTAAAAAGGCCCAAATTTATGAAAGGGAAGAATGACTGGGTCAAAAGTTGGAACTGTCCAATCAGATGATACATGTAAAAATACCTCAAGTCACCATGGCTAGAATTTTGAAACACTGCTGCAATGCACTTCGTTATTTTAGCTCTTTGATTAAAAGTAAATGATAAAGAATTTAGAAGTTCTAGTGGATCATTGCTTAAGTATTTAGAATAACAGAATTGGAAGGGACCTTGGAGGTCTTCTAGTCCAACCCCCTGCTTAGGCAGGATATCCTACATCACTTCAGACAAATGGTTATCCAATCTCTTCTTAAAAAATTCCAGTGTTGGAGCATTTACAACTTCTGGAGGCAAGTTATGAGCCAGCAGTGTGCTGCAGCTGCCAAAAAAGCCAATGCAATCCTAGGCTGCACCAACAGACGGATAGTATCAAGATCACCTGAAGTATTAGTACTACTTTACACTGCCTCAATAAGACCACATTTGGAATAGTACATCTACTTCTGATCACCACAATACAGAAAAGATGCTGAGGTCCTAGAAAGAGTGCAGAGAAGAGCAACTAAGATGATTAGGGGACTGGAGGCTAAAACATACAATGAACGGTTGCGGGAACTAGGTATGTCAAGTCAAGAGAAGGACTAGGGATGACATGATAGCAGTCTCCCAATATTTGATGGGCTGTCACAGAGAGGAGGGGGTCAACGTGTTCTCCAAAGCACCCGAGTGCAGGACAAGAAGACATAGGTGGGAGCTTATCAAAGGGAGATCCAACCTAAAATTAAGGAGAAATTTCCTGTCTGTGAGAACAATTCATCAGTGGAACGGCTTGCCTCCAGAATTTGTGGGTGCTTCATCACTGCAGGTGTTTAACAAGGGATTGGACAACCATTTATCCGATATAGTATAGGGTCTCCTGCCTGAGCATGGCATTGGAACAGACGACCTCAAAGGTCCCTTCCAACTTTGTTATTCTGTAATTTTGTATTGTGTTATGATATAAGCATAGATATATTACTCTGAATTAGCTGAAGCTTTAATGTTGATCTATTTTTATTTTCATGCACAAGTACTATATGAATCAACCAACCAATCAATCAATCAATCAATCAGAATAGAGCTGGAAGGGACCTTGGAGGACTTCAAGCAGGCGACCCTATACCATTTCAGAGAGGTGGCTGTCCATTCTTTTCTTAAAAACCTCCAGTTTTGCCAAATGAAAGAGAAATAAAAACAGGAAGTGCCAATCCATGATAAAATTGCAACATGGCAGTCAGAAAGGAAGAGATAACTTCCTAGGAAGTCCTTACCAGTTGTGCCTTAGCCACATCTTCTTTCCCTTTTAGTTGAGATGTAATAATACATGTAATAATGTAATAATGTAGATGTAATAATTTGACCGACATAGACTTTCAATCCTGGTCTCCTGCTGTACCATTCCCCCCCCCAGTTCAATCGTGTCTGATTTCTGCAGTTTTCTTGCTGAGATTTTTCAGAAGTAATTTACCATTGTCTCTTTCCCAGGGCTGAGAGAAAAGGACTGGCCCAAAGTCAGCCAGCTGGCTTCCTGCCCACAGTGGGACTAGAACTCACAGTCAACCAGTTTCTTGCCTGGTGCCTTAACTACTACACCAAACTGGCTCAGCTATACCACAATTTGTTCTAAACATGGCTTTTCAAACAAACCACAGTGTATTCGTTCACACAGAAATTATTTGAGCCCCGAATGTGTGGGTTCACCCTGAACCCCCAGCGAACATATCCCACAAAGCCAAGTCCATATCAACGAGATTCTACAACTCCCCCAATACTGTGAACCTAACTGGATCCTCTCTAACCCCACATCTGTGAGAGGGATCTTGGAGTCTTAATGGACAACCAATTAAATATGAGCTAACAGTGTGAGGCGGCAGCCAAAAAAGCCAATGCAATCCTAAGCTGCATTAACAGAGGGATACAATCAAGATCAAGGGAGGTACTAATACCACTCTATAAAGCCTTAGTAAGACCACACCTAGAATACTGCATCCAGTTTTGGTCACCACACTATAAAAAAGATGTTGAGACCAGGGGTGGGTTTTGGATCCTGTTGCTGCCGGTTCGCTCAGGGTCGCGCCGCGGGCGCCCGCAGCAATCAAAAAATAACTTCTGCGCATGTGCAGAAGCAAAATCCAAGATGGCGGCACCCATGGAGACTAGCAAAAAAACTGGTTCCATTATGTCATCACCAGTTTATTAATGGTTCTAAAGAACCAGTTAGAACCGGTAGGAACCCACCTCTGGTTTGGACTCTAGAAAAGGTGCAGAGAAGAGCAACCAAGAGGATTAGGGGACTGGAGGCTAAAACATACGATGAACGGTTGCAGGAACTGGGCATAGCTAGTCTAGTGAAGAGAAGGACCAGGGGAGACATGATAGCAGTCTTCCAATATTTAAGGGGCTGCCACAGAGAGGAGGGGGTCAAGCTATTGTCCAAAGCACCTGAAGGCCAGACAAGGAATAATGGATGGAAACTGAACAAGGAGAGAGTCACCCTAGAAATAAGGAGAAATTTTCTGACAGCGAGAACAATCAACCAATGGAACAGAAGTTGCCTTCGGAAGTTGTGGGAACTTCATCACTGGAAGCTTTCAAGAAGAGACTGGACTGCCATCTGTCAGAAATGGTGAAGGGTCTCCCGCTTGGGCGGGAGGGTTGGACTAGATGACCTGCAAGGTCCCTTCTAACTCTGTTAATCTGTATTAATCTGTATTAATCTGCTTCCAGCTGGTGACTTCTGGCCCATTTCTTCTAAACTGGCTGCCTTGCGAAGCTGCAGATCTGCAAAGTCTCTGGGCTTCCTCTCCAAGGCTAAAATGAAAAGGAGTTTCTTTTTGCAGTGACTTTGAAAAGAATGGCACGGTGATTAACAGCAATATTTTTTTTTAATGAAACACAACTCTTCATCCTTTGCCATCTTCTGACCATCCTGGCTGGTATGCAGCTCTCTGACAAGTAGAATAATAACGGTCATACATCACTGCCCTGAAAGTCCAATCATTTAAATCTTCACTCGCTCCAGCCTCTGAGACTCAATTACTTTATTGACACGCAATCTTCATAAGGGGAGAAATATTGTGCATGTAAGGTCACTTGGTTATGAAGACATATTATCATATTATCTGCATGAGGGTTGCAGGGCTAAGACCTGACAGAGCTAATTATAATGGTACATGATAGAGTGCTCAGTGCATATTATTTGCTTGACTGCAGCTAAAGGTGAACTAAGACCCAACATTGCTCCGGCTCAGGCAAAAGGAACAAGCTTCCATCTCAGAGGCTGTAACTTTTCACCGGCTAACGTTTTGCAAACAGCATTTTCCGACTCTTTGCTACCTTATTAAAATATATAGAATAAAGGGAGCACGTCAGTAGTGGGTTTCACTTACCTTCGCTACCGGTTCGGAACTGTGAACGCGCACGCACAGAACCTTCTCCGCATGCGCAGATCATCCATAATGATGTCCAGGTGGGTGGGCGGAGCCTCCCACCACCGCCGCTACCGGTTCGCCCGAACCGGGGCGAACCGGTAGCAACCCACCACTGGAGCATGTCATTAGTTAGTCCCAAGACACTGCACAGAGGCATTAATACAAGAGATCCTCAAAGTACGACCATAATCGAGCCCCAAATTTATCTTGCTAAAGTGAGACATTTGTTAAGTGAGCCTTGCCCCATTTTACGACTTTTCTTGACGCCGTTGTTAAGTGAATCGCTGCACTTGTTAAATTAGTAACGCAGATGTTAAGTGAATCTGGCTTCCCCATTGACTGTGCTCATCAGAAGGTCGCCAAAGGGGATCATGTGACATCCCCCCCCCCAGGGACACTGCGACCGTCATAAATATGAGTCAATTGCCAAGCCTCTGAATTTTGATCACGTGATCATGGGAATGTTGCAACAGTCGTAAGTGTGAAAAGCAGTCGTAAGTCCCTTTTTTTCAGTGCCGTTGTAACTTTCAACGGTCACTAAATGAACTGTTGTAAGTCGAGGACTACCTACAGTATATATCATTTATAAGCAGCTGAGCATAATCCAAGTATATCACTATAAGATTCCTGCATCAGGATAAAGCATATAGCTAGCCACAGAGGTGGCAACCCGGTTTGGCTCAAATAAGTAAAGCAAATAAGCAGCCTTGCCCATAAACCATTATCTAAAGTAACACCCAGCAAAATGTGGTTTACAACGATTGAAATGAAGTGATTGTGGCTGATTTTCCCATGGTTTTGTCCATTGGTCACAAACAAATGAGAGCATCTCGACTGGATCCCTACCTAGGGAAAATTCCATGTGATGTCATTATGGCACACAGGAGATCCAATTAGGAACTGAGCACAGGGCAAGAAGTAACGGATGGAAACTTAGGCACATGTCCTGGAAAGAAGGAATAACCTTGAGGAAGAGAAGGAAGACAGTTGTCAGATAAAAGAAATCTGGGTCCTGGGCAGGCCTGTAACCATCCTTAGTTCTCACAAAGATGGGGGAATTGAAACTTGCAAGATTTTGTTACTGTAATCGTATAATAGAAGTAATATTAGGTGGTGGAACCACTGACCAATGGGGAGGAAGTCCTACCAGCAGGAGTAAAGCACTGGTGGGTTGCTACCGGTTTGACCCGGTACGGCAAACCGGTAGCGGCAGCAGGAGGCTCCGCCCACCCGCTATCAAAAAATGCTCTGCGCACGTGCTCCCGTTCCCGAACCAGTAGCAAAGGTAAATAGAACCCACTACTGGAGTAAAGAGATATTCCATTTTAGTGACGTTCTGACCTAGGATTCCACAAACTACGAAGCAGACTCCTTGTCCCAACAAAAACCCCTTTTTATTAAATTACTGTGAATTTCTCTCATTCACATTCAGCAAAGTCTTTCAAGGGTGAATTTACAGTCACAGACCTTATCTGGCTTGGAGAGCTGCCAGGACGATATCTTCAAAACTTGGCAAGGAGTGTCTGAGAGTCACGAACCAATTAAGCGAACTAATTGTCTCCTGCAAATTCCCATCCCCTTTCGCTCTTCTTTTATTCCCTATGGGAGGGGCCATTCATCGTCCACCTGTGGCCTTACTCCCAAGTCGACCCTTGTTCCTTAGCTGCTCCCTTCGTCTGGCAGCTCTGCGCATGCGCACACTGGGAACAGGCTCCAGCTGTTTGTCTGCCTCACTGATGTCTGACTGCAAAGGCAGCTGATAACTGTCAGACTGCCCTGGCCCCATCTCTGCCTCCGACGCAAAGCACTTGTCAGAGCCTTCCCCGGACTCCAGGACTGGCCCATGTTCCTCCCCAACCTCCTCACTGTCCGAATCTGCTGCCAGCTGCGCTGGCTGCTGGCGGACCACAACACGTGTCCATTTGAGGGAGAAAACATCTGAGGCCTACATCTGCTGTTTCCCAAGAGAAGACAGGAGAAGAATCTGGTAAGATTCTTGTACTATAGGTGATCAACAATAAAATATCTGTTCAGGCCTATCCACAAGTGGTCCTGGTTGGGTGCTCCTAACATATTAGAATGCATGGTTTCCTAGTCTAGTCTACCTTGAAGGACTGGCAGCAGGGTTTTAAAGTAGAAGATCTCCAAAGTCCTTTCCTGTTCTAGGATTTGGTTATTTCAGAGGCACAAAACTGCGTTAGAACACCCATATGCATTGAAATTGTCTCCCCCCCCCCTTTGAATCCAAAGTCCACAAAGCCCTATTATAAATTGCATTGGAAAGTCATTGTCAGGATCCTCACATTAGCATGTATGAGTCAGGGGTTCCCCAAAATCTTGAACAACACCAATACAAACTAGATCTTTATTGTAACACAGCCACGGAAGCTATTAGAATTAGCTGACAGTAAGTGGTCAGACTCCAAGAATGAAATATATTGCCTCTTTATTCAAACTTCTGCTTGAATAGCTCCCTAAAATGCTATTCACAAACATCTGAGATCAACAACAACAACAAAAATAGAATCATGCCACATTCAGACTCATAATTCCACTCATCAGAAACAAATATGTCTGAATATTTTTCCAGAGGTCTAGGATCTCTTGAATATTTCTCAGTGAGCATCATTAAAAGGCAAACAAGCTTCTCAGCACAATGACAGAATACACACAACATACCCAACTAAAGCCAACAACTCAGTATTGCTTTGCATGTGTCAGATCCAGATCAACTCAAAGACGAATACAATAAATATTGTTGCTGGTTTATCAAAAAGGGGAACCAAAGTTCAAACCTGAGCAACAAATATTCTTTTCTATCGGTAGAGCTTATTTTCAGAAGGTAGAGCTTATTTTCAGAAGGTGCTTTAATCAGTGAAATAGCCCCTTGCCCTAGTTCTGTACAATGGGGTCCATTACTAGTTATCAATGTATAGATGGCAGCTATATGGACCTGATTCTTGTACAAATAAAAGATATTTCCATCCAAGTGCAATGGTTAGACAAAGCCAAGCAGGTCACTAGATGTTTTGGCTTAGACCCAACCTGTGGGTCGCGACCCCTTTCGGGGTCGAATGACCTTTTCAAGGGGTCGCTGCGCACGCTAGCCCACCATCTTGGTGCCACCGTCAGCAGGGGTGAAATGCTCCCGGTTCAGCCATGCTTGTGGGTCGCCGGTAGCGACGGAAATGGGAGACTTTGCCCGGACGCCACCATGCGCAGAGGGTAAAAGAACCCAAATGGCGGCATCTGGGCGGGTGGGCAAAGTCTCCCGCTTCCGTCGCTACCAGCTGTCCGGCGACCTGCAGGCACGCCCGAACTGGGAGCATTTCACCCCTAGTGCCACGCCCCCTTTGTCACCTCATCGCACGCAGGGAGGGGGCGGGGGTCACGGCGGTGGGGTGGGGGTCACAGGGGGTCACGGCATTAGGAAGGTTGAGAACCACTGGCTTAGAGCTATGAATTTGTGGTTGTTCAGTCTCTAAGTCATGTCCTACTCTTCATGACTCCATGGATTACAGGTAGTCCTCAAACTGTACGACCACAACTGAGCCCAACATCTATGTTGTTAAGTCATAAATTTGTTAAGTGAGTTTTTGCCCCATTTCACCATTTTTCTTGCCACGTTTGTTAAGTGAATCACTGACGTTGTTAAACTAGTAACCTGGTTGTTAAGTGAATCTGGTTTCCCCATTGACTTTGCCTGTCAGAAGGTTGCAAAAGGGGATCACATGACCCCAGGACACAGCAACTGTCATAAATATGAACCAGTTGTCAAGCATCTGAATTTTGATCACATGATCATGGGGATGCTGCAAGGGTCATAACTGTGAAAAATGATCATAAGTCACTTTTTTCAGTGCTGTTCAGAGGTGGGTTTCAGCAGGTTCTGACCAGTCCTGGAGAACCGGTAGTGGAAATTTTGAGTAGTTCGGAGAACTGGCAAATACCACCTCTGACTGGCTCTGCCCCCATCTAGTCTCTGCCTCTTGAGTCCCAGCTGATCCGGAGGAAATGGGGATTTTGCAGTAACCTTCCCCTGGAGTGGGGATGGAATGGGGATTTTGCAGTATCCTTCTCCTGGAGTCGGGAGGGAATGGGGATTTTGCAATATCCTTCCCCTGGAGTTGGGAGGAAATGGGGATTTTGCAGTATCCTTCCCCTGGAGTGGGGAGGGAATGGAGATTTTACAGTATACTTCCCCTGCTATGCCCACCAAGCCATGCCCACCAAGCGACACCACGCCCACCAAGCCACGCCCACAGAACCGGTAGTAAAAAAAATTGAATCCCACCACTGGTACTGTTGTAACTTTGAATGGTCACTAAATGAACTGTTGTATGTTGAGGACTACCTATATAGCACACCCGGCCCACCTGTCCTCCACTGTGTCCCTGAGTCTGTCCAAAGTCATGTCCACTGCATTGGTGACACCATCTGTCATCTAACCATCTCATCCTGTGCCGTCCCCTTCTCCTTTCGCTTTCAATCTTTCCCAACATCAGGGTCTTCTCCAAGGAGTCCTCTCTTCTCATTTTGGTGTCCAAAGTATTTGAGCTTCAGCTTCAGGATCTGTCCATCGAAAGAAGGGTTGATTTCCTTTAGGATTGACTGATTGGATCTCCTTGCAGTCCAAGGGACTCTCAAGAGTCTTCTCCCACACCACAATTCGAAAGCATCAATTCTTTGATGTTCAGCCTTCCTTATGTTCCAACTCTCACAGCCATACATTACTCCTGGGGGGAAAACATAGCTTCGACTAGAGCTACCAAATAAGTCCTCAGTTTTCTGGATCTAGCTGTTCCCTCAACGGTGGACTGTTCCAGACTGAAAATCACTATACTAGACATGAGGCTAGCATGTGGATATGTGGATATACACACATGCACATATATTCATCAACATATAGAGGGAACATTTCTCTCAGTCGGTTTGAAGCAAAGTCTTGTGATACACAAATGCCTTCCACAATGTTTAACTTGAAATCACGGCTTTCAAGCATCTAAAACATTCCTTTTTTCCCCATTTCCCCGGTGCCTATATTTCAAGTTTTCTATTGTACTGATGTTCCTCATTAGGACTGACAGCCCAACTGTGTCTGTTTGAACTATTGGCATAACATGGAACAGATTATTCTTTGATGCTCTCATTTCCATTTTCCCGCCAGCAATCCCAGCAAAAATTGAGGATGGAAGGAGCAACGTGAAGAATTAGTCTTCACTTGCGGTGTTACTGTCTCCATCTCACAATGGCATGAACTGAATGTGCCAATTAACCGACTTGCTATGTATTAATTTATTCCCCTACGTTTGGGTTTCTCTTTTTTAAAAAAAAAAAAGAATATTGAATGGATGATTTTTTTTCCATTCTGTTCCATTCTTTACTCGCCTGAAGGAACAATGCTATTAAATCTTTAATAAGATTTAATAATACTGCCTGTATTTATATTTTAAAATCTTATTGAAAACTCAAAGACATCTTTCCTTAACTGCTGCTATTTACCAGTTACAAGAATGTTCTAAGTTTTGGATGAATTTATCCATCAGTGGCACTCAGGATTGCTTTACTTTTTCTGTATATCTGTTTTCAATGATAAACACTATGTCAATTTCTTCAGAAATACATATGAAATAAATGTAATTTTGCTGAAGAAGAATAAGATCAATAAATGGAATGATTTTTATCATCTAGCCAAGATGAAATATCTCCTCACAACTTATTTAAAGATTTACTAGAAGAACAACAGATTTTCTTTAGGCATAATTTAGATTCACAGAAGAATTTGTACAGGGTTCAACCATAGGGTTCTTGGTGCTCTCTGAGCTTGGTGATTTTCTTGCAGACATTTCATTACCTAATTGGGTAACATCATCAGTGATAGAAGGGAATGGGATTTGTGGACAGGAGGAGGAGGAGGAGGAGGAGGAAGAGGAGGAGGAGGAGGAGGAGGAGGACTGTGGAGTCTTTGGTGCTCTGTGAGCATAGTTGTTTTCTTGCAGATATTTCATTACCAAACTAGGTAACATCATCAGTACTAGTCATGATGTTGTTAGCTAATGAAACATCCGTAAGAAAACAACCAAGCTCACAGAGTACCAAGGACCAACCCTAATTTAGATTGCCTGAGATAAACATAGATTGTATGCTATTCTGACTATCCACTGAGAAAGGGCAACAGGTATTAGCATGGAATCTCTCTGCTTCTAGCATGGCCTGTGCATTGGAAAGTAATTTTGGATAACAGGACGAGGACACATCTTAAAGTGTGTAACCACCACCAAACCTTTCCACTATCCATTCTTACACTATCCTGCAGGGAGCCTCCCTGTTATTATTCTTGCAATCTTCAACAGCCCCTGTGAGCCTAAGAGGGGAACACAAAAATAGTATTCAGACATTGTTCTGCCCTCTCTACTTTACATTGCCTCACTATAGTGTTTTAGAGCCAAATATGGGGGGAGAGATCCTTATCACAGAGCTTCAAAAGCCTAGGAACTGGGTTCCTTTATTAATTTTCTATTAATCACATTTTAAAACCGCTCCTCCCCTTCACAGAGGGACTCTGGGCGGTGTACAATAAAATACTGCAATGTGAAAACAACATATAAAAGTTAAAAATGTAAAAGGGGCAAGGATGATTAAAAACACCGTTAAAATATTAATTTTTTAACAGCATTTCAATCACCCTTGCCCCCTTTTAAATTTCAATTAAAGGTGAAGGGAATGCTGACACAGCACTAACCAGTCCCAGAGTTGTTTGCTCCTCCACGCTTCCCATGCAAGGTTGTGGAGTCATGTTTTCACAACTTTCAGGAAGGCCAGGTTGGGGGGGGGGTCCACCTCGCCTTTGGGGGGAAACAATGGCAGAGAAGGTTCTCTTCCTTGACTCCATCATTTGGGATCTGCAGAACACTTTCCTTGTTCCCCGACAAGCCACAAAGAATGAAGCAGGACAAAGAGGAGGAAGACAGAATATGGCAAATGTTCTATAGGTGGCATCTGCCCCCGGCAAGATTGGCTAAACGTTTAGCAATATGTCGCCAAACTGTTGGAAATGTAAACAAATACCTGGCACATATTACCACATGTGGTGGACCTGTACAAAGGCAAGGAAATTTTGGATACAAATTCATATGTGGTTAGAAAAAATGACCAGACAACATATAGAGTTTAAGCCAGAATTATTTTTATTAGGCATTATATCAGATGGTTATGATAAAGGGACAATATACCTAATATTACACATCTTGACCGCAGCAAGAATTGTGTATGCGCAGCAGTGGAAGAGCAAAAACACCCCTTCAGAGGAGGAGACGATAAGGAAGGTATTAGTCTGTGCGGAAATGGACAGACTAACGCTAAAAATAAAAGATAAAGGAGATACAGAATACTATGCTACATGGAATAGATTCTATCAATGGTTAGAAACACGAGGTAGAAGTTGTAATGCAAAAGAATCAGGTTAGGTGGACATGGAAAGAGATATGTATGTATTAGAATGTTGGTATTAGATGGTCAGAAATAACTGTACAACACTAGCACTGTTTAAAATAGTATATATGTTATTTTGTTTTTACCTTTGTTTCATGGCAAGTGGAATGCCAGGACAATTACACCGTATGCAATATATCTATATTAAACAATAAAAATATATTATATATAAAAAAAGAATATGGCAAAAGTTCTCATCAGGGTACAGTAGTATTACAATTTCAGGGTTAACAAAACAAGATGACTTTTCTCCCTGCCCTGGAACTGGACCAGAAGTTAATTGGCCCAACTCGGGACAATCTGCTGAAGAATTCCAGTGGCCTAAAACCATTTACTTCTAAACTGGCTTCTGGACCAGCCCAAAGAGCTCCTGTGGAATGGAATGGGACATCTCACCTCAGCCAACTTGCCTTGGCCAACTCGCCATAGTCAACTCACCATGGCCAACTCACCACAGCCAACTCGCCATGGCCAATGCGCCATGGGACAACTTACCATGGTCAACTTGCCATGGGACAACTCGCTGTGGGACAATTCAACAATTCAATTTAATTATTTAAAATAATTTTAAAAATTATTGTCTAGAATGGAATGGAATGGAATGGAATGGAGTGGAGAGGAGAGGGAGAGGGAGAGGGAGAGGGAGAGGGAGAGGGAGAGGGAGAGGGGAGAAGAGAAGAGAAGAGAAGAGAAGAGAAGAGAAGAAAGCTCTCAGTGTACATACAAGCAACAAGTGATAAATCATGATCATGATCATGAAATACAATCATCATAAATCATAAGATACAACACTCAGTGATTGTCATGGAATACTAAATAAGCAACCAACATAAACCATACTAGGATACTAAATAAACAGTCATACTCATAAGAAGATAAGGAAATAGATAATAGGAAAGATGAGAAGGATAACAGTAATACAGCTCTACTAGGTAGTCTGACAGTGTTGTGGGAATTAGTTGTTTAGCAGAGTGATGGCATGGGGGAAAGAACTGTCCTTGTGTCTAGTTGTTTTGGTGTGCAATGCCTTATATTTTTGTCATTCACATTTTATTTTGTCTCTTCTTTTGCATCCTTTCTTTAATAGTTCTGTTTGACTATTTCTTTGATATTAGTGCGCAGCGAGTTGGCCATGGTGAGTTGTTGTAGACCCACTCTTAGGGGGTCAGAAGAATTTGTGTTGCTATTCTTCTCCCACCATTCAAAACACCTTTTCACATCTTGAATAAAGGCTAAAGATACGATAGAGGGATTTTTCTTTTGGCAAATGTTAAATATTTTCTTAATTACGAGTAAGAGTTGGTTGCTATCTCTGTTTAATTTGTGACATTTCAAAAGACGTGTGAAATCCCCTTGCCATTTTTTTAGCCTAAAAAGGTTTGCTTTTTTTTTTTAATCGTCTTCACTTAAGTCAATCTCACACTCTTATGCAACAAACAAAGAGGTTTCTGGGGATTTTATTTTTTTTCCTTTTGCTTGTGTGTGTGTGTGTGTGTATGTGTGTGTGTGTGTGTGTGTGTGTGATCTGCTATTCTGAACAGTTAAAGCACTCAGCAAAACCAGTCAGTCAGTCAGTGATTAAAACAACAGAACTTCTCAAAGCCATAAATCTCCATCTAATAAAATGGGCTGTTTATTTAAACTTTGCTTTGTGGGGATGGCCTTTTGGACCAAAACTTCACAGCACAGACTTTGGGAAGAAAAAAATAGGATGAACAAAACCAATGAATGAAAAATAGAGCAGAGAAGCAGCTACATATGTAGCTTTTAAAGTGACTACATGGAATGTTGTTGATGGGAACACAAAGGAAAGGGGTCACCCCCTCAGGCCTCAAAGTTGTTTTATTAAGGAACTATGAGGACTAAAGAGGAAACAAATGTTAATGTCATGTCCTAACCATGAAACTTTTTTCCCGCTCCTAAATCTGTGTTGTCAATAAAGTTGAAGTTAATAAGAGCAGACACGCAACTGTAGGCCTGATTTGGAATATGGAATGTAGAACATTTGGAATTAAGGAGAAACTTCCTAACAGTGAGAACAATCAACCAGTGGAACGGCTTGCCTTCAGAAGTTGTGGGTGCTCCATTACTGGAGATTTTTAAGAAGAAATTGGAAAAACATTTGTCTGAAATAGCATAGGCTCTCCTGCTTAAACAGGGGTTGGACTAGAAGACCTCCAAGGTCCCTTCCAACTCTATTCTGATTGATTGATTGATTGATTGATTGATTGAGAAGTTTGGGACAGAAGGCCTCACAAACAAGTTCTAAGGCATGTACCGTGTTTCCCCGAAAATAAGCCATCCCCAAAAAATAAGCCCTCCCCGAAAACACCATTTCCTCTGGTTAAAGTTAGGGAGACAGAGCTAGAAATCAGGTAAGACGGCAAAAGGAGCCCCGTCTTGCTCCACGCGCCCCAAAATAATAAGACCTCCCTGAAAATAAGGCCAAGTGCTTATTTTGGGGTTCAAAAAATATAAGACAGCGTCTTATTTTTGGGGAAACATGGTAGACCATGTGGGAATCATGATACCACCATGAATGATGATAAAAGGTTGTCCAGAAAATGCTCCACAAGAAAAATGTAAACAAGCAGCAAAGGTTTCCGGCAAACAAGGTTCACTGAAACTATGATATGAATGATTTGGAGCAGTATGTACAAAAGGGAACAAAATAAAATATTGAATCTAGCATCAAATTGCTACTTCAAGCCAACATTGGAAAGAGCTATATCTTCCTTTTATAAATGCAGCATGTTTTCACTTTGATGTGAACAAAACATACCGATACAGGGTAGTCCTTGACTTATGACCGTAATTCAGCCTACAGTTTTCATCACAATGGTCATTAAATTGCTGTAATCAAGCCAGACCTTTTGGCAATTCACAATCTTAATAGCAACAAGAACAAGAGATAATAACCATGATGTAAGTATCAGCCCTGGTAAATAATATAAATTAAATTAATCATTTACTTCCTCACTTAGTTACTGGGGTTTATACGGGTCTCCAGCCCAGAGAGATTAAAATGTATCATATGCAATTGTGTTTTAAAAAGTAACAATAAGCACATATTCAGTGGTCCCCTTGCTCTCCTTAAACTCTACAGGTTGGACTAGAAGATCTCCAAGGTCCCTTCTGACTCTGTTACTCTGTAGTCTTTTTTAAATATCTTTTAAAAAGCCAATAACCATTTGGCTTAAAAATAAACCTGAAAAAGAGCCAGGTTATGTTTAATAAGTTCACTAAAGAAAGAAAAAACATTACATCTGGAGAAGAATTAGATGTAGTAGACCACTACATATGGCTTGGCCAACGGATCTCAATGGAAGGTGATACAATAAAGGAAATTGAACGGAGTGCTAAATGTGGTTGACAGACATTTGGCAAGCTAAACATAATTTTCAAGAACAACCTCCCCCTATGCCTGAAGAGAAAAGTTTTTGATCAGTGTGTGCCACCTGCTTTAACCTATGCCGGTGAAACATGGACACTAACCTCACAATCGATACAAAAGCTACGAGTAGTGCAAAGAGCCATGGAAAGATACACGCTCGGCATCACAAGGCAAGACAGAAAGACCTGCACATGGATTAGAAAACAAACGAAAATATATGTTAAGGTATTAAGATTTAATAGCTGACCAGCTGTAAAGCTGATGCAACTGTAAAGCTGATGCAATGTAAGGCTGATGCAATGAAGATGAATCAGCACTGGTATTGCCGGTTGTAGAACACGAAGGGGTCCACAAAGGTTTTTACCAGTTTAAGAGGTGTTTATATAAAGACAGCCAGGAGAGGGTGAATTCTCTCTCCTTGTGTCCGATATCCATTGCTGTGTTCTCCGTGTAGAGTTAAGAAGCAGATTGATTGCTTGTCAGGTATTTGCCTACAACATATAGTTCTGTATATATCTTGTATATCTTGTATATAAACCACTGTTAAATGTCTAAGTCTCTGTGTGCTGTGTTTTGCTCCTGGGTTGTCTCCTAATAGTAGTCACGCTGCAAACGCTCTGACAATATAGGATGCCATCAAAAGAGTAAAAGAATTGAAATGGAAATGGGCTGGTCACCTAGCAAGAAGAACGGATGGCAGGTGGACCAAGGCAGTCATAGACACTTGATCAAAAGTGTCCACGAAAGAGACCTAAAACAAAATAGCAAGAAGAACAGATGGCAGGTGGACCAAGGCAGTCGTAGAATGGATCCCACTTGATCAAAAGCGTCCATGAAAAAGAACTAAAATAAGATGGAGCTATGACATCAGCAAGTATGGTGGGCCGAACTGGTCAAAGGAAGCTCAGGACCGTATGGGTTGGAAACATGCAGAAGAGGCCTTCAACCTGCAGTGGATAGACAAGGACTAGAACGGTGATGATGTTGATGATGACTTTTGATCTTCAGAAAGAGGCTATTTCAAAACCTAGGTATTTCCACGGAAAAGCAGTGCTAGAAATCCTCCCCGAAGTACCACATGTGAAAACAGCACTCTTGATTTGCACCAGGAAGCACAACCAACACCAGTTGGACAAAAAAATTAAAGCACAGAAAAATGGAAACCCAAATGCTCAAAATCATATTCCAATTCAACAACCACTACCTCAATCACAAGCTCAACAACCACTACCTCAACCACAAGCACAACCACAAACATCTACCAACCAACCAAACAATATATTCTTACTCATCAAAGACTCCCTTAAGCGTGAACAAAAATGTAATAACGCTATTTTATTTGGGCTAGATGTCACCAATGAACCTGATATCACAAAGGTTCGCAAAATTATTGCACCAACCATCTCCCCCGAGGAAATCATCAAAGTTTCCAGAGATGGCCCCGAGTTCAAGTACAGAGATGGGTCGGTGGCCCCACGATTCTGTAGAGACATTTGCAAGGACGAAATCAGCAAACGAAAATTCATTTACACTCTAAACTCTATTAACAGAAATGATTCCAACTC
>QLTV01001814.1:746782-758301 GCA_003457575.1 Thermophis baileyi | reverse complement strand
ATAGCTCCCGGTGACCGGTAAGATCCCACACGGTTGGGCTCCTCCAGGTCCCCTCAGCTAAGCAGTGCCGGCGGGCGGGCCCGCGGGGGAGGGCCTTCTCTGTAGCCTCTCCGACTCTGTGGCACCAACTACCCCCCGAGATCCGTACTACCCCCACCTTACTGGCCTTCCGTAAAGCCCTTAAGACCTGGCTTTTCCGGCAGGCCTGGGGCCAATAGTTGTTCTGATTGGCCCATGCATGGTTGTGTGAATGTTTTATTTTAAATATAGTTGGGGGTTTTTTTTTCCCCCTTTCTTTTTTAAATTGTTTTTATATGTTTTATTTTTTATGATGTAAGCCGCCCAGAGTCCTTCGGGAGTTGGGCGGCATATAAATTTTATAAAATAAATAAATAAATAAAATAAATAACTGAGATCACATAAGAGCAATAATTATAATCAAGATCTAGAATTCACAAACTGCCCATGTCATGCATTTTCCCTTAATAAGAGCTGTTATAAAAATTTCCCATCTCTTGAAAAGTATATCTATAATAGAATCATAGAATCATAGGGTTGGAAGGGACCTTGGAGCTCTTCTAGTCCAACCCCCTGTCCAAGGTAGAAAATCTTATTGCATCTTGGACAAATGTCCAATCTTTTCTTGAAGATCTCCAACAATGCTGCACCAACAACTCTGGGAGGCAAGCTGTTCCATTGATTAATTGTTCTTACAAGGAAGTTTCTTCTTAGTTCCACATTAGATCTCTCTTTAATGAGCTTCCACCCATTATTTCTTGTCCTGCCCTCAGGTGCTTTGGCAATTAAGTTGTTGGAAAATATGTTAGAATCATTCAGCCAGTAGATGGCAGTATTTACAAGTTTGGATCTATGGTATATACTCTATGCCCTTTTGTTCTAAGTACAGTTTCCTGTTAAGCAATTGAGCAGTAAAGCACATGGTGACTGTACTCTTTGTTTTCTCTATGATGCTATATATAAACAGAATTTCCAACATAAATAAATTCTTTCCTCCCTGTGACAACCTCTCAAGTACCAGAAGATAGCTATCATTCCACCCCTAATCCTTCTCTTTGTTAGTCTAGACCAGGGGTGTCAAATGCGATTTAATTGAGGGCCGCATCAGGGTTGTGTTTGACCTCAGGGGCTGGGGGGGGCATGGCCAGGGGGCATGGCCAGCTCGACATCACTCATCGAGACTCCATTTTTGGACGCGATGGCCTCCTGTAGCCCTCTGCCAGTGAAAATGGAGCTCAGGGAGGCTGCGTGCAGCCCGGCCAGGCTCCGTTTTCGGCTGTGACACTTCCTGCAACCCTCTGCTGCTCTGTTTTCACTGGCAGAGGCACCACGGGCCAGTCCTTTGCTGTTTCCAGGCCGGGCCCATGGGCCAGATCTAAGCACCAGATGCGGCTACGGCAGGGGTGGGTTCCAACTTACCTCGCTGCTGGTTCGCTCCCTCCCGTGCCATGTGGGTGCGCCTCGTAACTGTGCGCAGTAACAAAAAATCCGAAAAAAAAACCAAAGCAGAAAAAAAGATGGCGACCGCATGCACAGTGCTGGAAGTCGGCTTCTGCGCATGCTCAGAAGGAAAAAATAAAATAAAAAAAATTCAAAAAAAAAAAAGGCGGCCCCCACAGACCGGCACCGACCAATCCGGTTCGGTGACGTCATCGTGATGTCACCAGCCGGCCACTACCAGTTTGGGAGAACCGGTCCGAACTGGGAGGAACCCACCCCTGGGCCTTGACTTTGACACCTCTGGTCTAGACATACCTAGTTCCTTTAACTGTACATCATAAGGTGATTTAAATCAATTTTACCTATTGGTTTAGCAGTCTAGCTGAAGTAGCTTGCAAGTACAGCTTTGAGAATGCCTTTAGCAAATTCTCTCTTTTTTCTCCATGCCTAGAATCATACACCTGTAAAAAAATATCTGGCTAGTTTCCTTCTGCTACCAAACAACACCCATAACTTTATAACTTTGGCATGTTGGAGGACCAACTTTGTCTTCAAGGTGTCAAGGACGTTTGTTACTTTTCTTCTCTTTTCAATGTCTACCAGAGAGCTGCAATGGTACATGTTTAAACCTCTGAGCTTCTGCCATTCATAGTAAGATGTTTCAGAATGGTCCAGAGCTCGACTTCAGATCAGAGGTGGGTTCCTCCCAGTTTGGACCGGTTCTTTAGAACCGGTAGTAACTTGGCGGCCTGGGTCGCTAGAACCGGCAGTGACTCAGGCCTGCCACGCCCCCGAACCGGTTCTTTTGGCAGTGCCATAGGCGCCGCCATTTTGTTTTTTTAAGCACTGCGCATGCGCGAAGCACGCGCGTGCCCATGTGGCGCGACACTGAGCGAACCGGCAGCGAGGAAAACCAGAACCCACCCCTGCTTCAGATGGCAGTAGAAGGTAAAGTAGGAGTTCTTTTCTTACTCTTAGTGAGTGGGCAGGATCACTGTAAACTTTTTTTTTAATCAAGATGTATGGAAAGAGGATAGGATAAGGTTACATAAATTTCACCAACTGGATTGCTTTACCTCTTTAGAATCCAATTTATCTTCCAAGGTTCCCATGGCAGAGATGGTTTCCGTCTCTTACATGTG
Organism: Thermophis baileyi; assembly: GCA_003457575.1. Classification (NCBI taxonomy): domain Eukaryota; kingdom Metazoa; phylum Chordata; class Lepidosauria; order Squamata; family Dipsadidae; genus Thermophis; species Thermophis baileyi. The sequence goes on along the minus strand of QLTV01001814.1, from coordinate 755,701 downwards.
AACTGGTGAAGTTTCTTTCTTTAACCAATATTAGAGAAGGATCAGCCTGCTTGAATACAAATTTCTTTCCAATTCTAAACCTAGGATTACATGGAATGTGTCAGATGCAAACCTTTAAGGCTTTAAAACAAAGCAATCAAAGGTGAAACTTATTTCAACACAAATACACAAAAAAACAGCCCTCGATCCAAAATCTACCTTCCAGCATTTAAGGATGCTTCCTGGGAAACTACAAAGTCTGCATTCATTTTCATCTGTATTAATTGGCCCAAGATAGATGACATGTTCCCAACTTCACGCAACTCGATTACAGTGGGCAATGTATTTATTCATTTTTTTAAAAAAAAGCATAAAAGGAACCTTAAAACATATAGCAAGTCTTTACAATCACCCATATCCGATAATGGATTCCATTGAGAAAGCAAAAAAAAAAAAAAAAACCCAACCCTGAAATAAGATCTCTAGATATTTTATTGTTTTCCTTGGGCATTAATGGGCTGGTTTAATATTTCCTGCACTTATCGATGGAACTGTGCATCTTCAAAATACAGGAAAGTTTAAACTCATGGTTTCCTTTTATATCTCAAATTAGTTGGCTACCACCGCTTTATAGGGATTATTAATGCATCTGTTCTTGGCCTTTTGCCCTTCACCATTTGTCTCCGAGATCTTGCTCCAAATTCAGTTTCTGCCAGATTTTAGTTACATAAAACTTCCAAAGAGCTTTGGCTTCTATTCTCCTCGTAAGCTCCTTTTCAGACACACAAAGGATTTTGAAAAATGTGCTCCTATTTATCAAATGACATGCTTAATTCTAACTCTTGGCAGATATAAGCACATTTCCTTCATTGGCAGCTGCGGCCCCGTAAGCATGTGTCCCACTCTTTAAATATTTTTTAAAAAAGTCTTTCAGTTGCTCCTAAATAGCACAGAACAATAATGTCAAACTGTTGTAGATCTGAAGGTGCTTCAAAATTAGGATTGACCTAATAGTCAATAGTCAGTAAAGAAAACTCGATTGCAGAAAATACAACTTTGGCAACAGAGTGGTCAACGCCTGGAATGCTCTACCCGACTCCATTGTTACATCCTCAAACCCTCACAGCTTCAACCTTAAGCTGTCTACCGTGGACCTCACCCCATTCCTAAGAGGTCCGTAAAGGGGGCGTGCATAAGCGCACCAGCGTGCCTACCATCCTGGTCCTACTGTCCCCATTTATTTAAGAGCCGAGGTGGCGCAGTGGTTAGAGTGCAGTACTGCAGGCTACTTCAGCTGACTGCTATCTGCAGTTCGGCGGTTCAAATCTCACCGGCTCAAAGTTGACTCAGCCTTCCATCCTTCCAAGGTGGGTAAAATGAGGACCCAGATTGTTGGGGGCAAATATGCTGACTCTGTGAACCGCTTAGAGAGGGCTGTAAAGCACTGTAAAGCGGTATATAAGTCTAAGTGCTATTGCTATTGCTATTTGTATTCATTTCCTTCATTCATGTCCATGTTCATATTCAGAACTGCTATCTTGTACACATTTGACAAACTAATAAATAAAATAAAATAAAAAATAAATAAAAACCTTCGGCTTGGTCACTCAAGTGTTTTGAGGTTTCAGAGGTCAGAATGCCCATCGGCTTTTAAGAAACCTAGTTGGTTGGACCCAACTGATGGAACTCTTCAGACAAACACAACTATGAACACGCCATCATGATTTATGCGACAAGAAAGCAAGACTCTAATCTGACATTTTCCTTGAGAATAATACTTGCTGATGGCTGCATCGTTCATCTGAATTCTGTACATTGTTCATTTTTTCATTTCAACCTACTCTTTTCCTATTAATCGGGATTGGATTGAAATAGCAATTCATAATTTGCCATACTTTTCAGGTATGGACTGCCATAATAACCTTACTTAAGTGGCTTGCTTAAACATTTGAAGGAACATCATTTTAAGGAACGAGGGTCCTTCCTTCCTTCCTTCCTTCCTTCCTTCCTTCCTTCCTTCCTTCCTTCCTTCCTTCCTTCCTTCCTTCCTTCCTTCGTTGGAAAAGTAGAATCTAGCATAGCTTTAGCAACAACAAAAGTAGGATCAAATTAAATTAAATTCCAACATGTGCCAGGAATAATGCTAGTTTGTGCAATCTAGACCTAATGCATTACATATTTTTAAAGTTTTGCATACATTTAAAACTGGGGTCTCCAACCTTGGGAACTTTAAGACTTGTGGACTTCAACTCCCAGAATTCCTCAGCCACCCATGCTGGCTGGAGAATTTTTGAAGTTGAAGTTCACAATCTTAAAGCTACCAAGGTTGGAGACCCCTGTTTTAGATGACCTCTGGTCTAAAATATTATTTACAGTATAAAGATCAAACTTCCCAACAGGTCTGGTAGATCTCGACAGCATCTTATACCCCTAGTGAGGGGTCCTTGGTGCTCTCTGAGCTTGCTTGTTTTCTTGCAGACATTTCATGACCCAAATAGGTAACATCATCAGTGCTAGTAAGGAGTGGGGTTTGCTCTGAGTTTATATTCTAGTGGCTTGCCCTGTCAATGTTGGTGGGGGTGGTCTTAGAGATTCTTTGGTTGGGCTGTTTGCTGTTGGCTTCTTTGGCAGTTTCTTGATTGGGGTATTGTTTACTTGATTGTTATTCTGATGTTAAACCTTGGAGTTAATCTATGCTGATCTGGGTGCTCTTGGTTTTTAAGTTTTATTTGTTGTTAATTTTAATGCTTTTAAATAAAAATGCTTTTATTTATGTTTTTATGCCACTGTAAGCTATTTGGAGTCACACTAAATAGTGAGATGGGCGAGAAAGGCAGACAGACAGACAGACAGACAGGAAGGAAGGAAGGAAGGAGAGAGAAAGAAAGAAAGAAAGAAAGAAAGAAAGAAAGAAAGAAAGGAGGAAGGAAGGAAGGAAGGAAGGAAGGAAGGAAGGAAGGAAGAAAGAAAGAAAGAAAGAAAGAAAGAAAGAAAGAAAGAAAGAAAGAAAGAAAGAAAGAAAGAAAGAAAGAAAGAAAGATAGATCATCCTGAACACGGACTTTGTAGATAAATAGATTACATTTATGCATCAGCTGAGAAGGATAAATTTTCCTTTTATCTGAGAACAGGGATATTCTTGGTAACTTAAAACACATCATTCGAACCTACAGCATTCTACATTTCATTTGTGGATATCTGCCAAAGTTAGATAAAACATCCTATGCATGAAAAATGTGTTCAGACTTCTTCTTACTCTTGGCTCAGCTTAGTACAGCACCCAAAGATAAATTAAGGGCAGTGTGTAATTTGTTTACCAGAGTCAGAAATGACAAGGGTTTACTGTGAATCCCCTCAACCCTTCTTCTTGAGGAAGAAGATGAAATGAATTCAAGACTTGTGATTGCTTCTTAGAGGGGTTACAGGTAAGAGGGGATCAACTTTGATTGACAGTTGAATGCGAAAGATCTGGATTTTACCCTTCCCTAGTAAACATGCCTGCAGCTTGTATCTTCAGTTCCAGAGTTAGCTTGTAGGAGGGATGAGAGGTTTACTCAATTTGTAACTGTGTACAGGTGTACATAAGTCCTCGACTTACAACAGTTCACTTAGTGACTGTTCAAAGTTACAAAGGCACTGAATGACCATTGTAGCATCCCCATGGTCACGTGATGAAAATTCAGATGTTTGGCAACTGGTTCCTATTAATGACGGTCGCAGTGTCCCAGGGTCATGTGATTACCATTTGCAACCTTCTGACAAGCAAAATGGTGCAAAACTCACTTAACAAATTTCTCACGTAGCAACATAAATTGAGAACTACCTGTACTACATTTCCATTGATAGACAGACAGACAGACAGTCATACACACACACACACACACACACACACACACACACACCATGTTTCATATATATAAGTGTTGTGGCCCGCCAGCGACCCGTGCAGCTGGTTGCGGACTCCGCCAGCAAAGAGGCTGTTGTGGTGATGTGCCAGCGGCCTGTGCAGCTGGTACCTGAGTTGGACAGTGAGGAGGTTGGTGGGGACTCGGTGCCAGTGGCAGAGATTCAGCCAGGGCTTTCAGAATCTCAAAAAGCTGGTCCTCAGGAGGAGGTCTCCTCGGGAGTAAGGCTTGGGGCTAGTTGGCCATGCCCTTAGCCTATTTAAGTACTGACCATGCTCAATCACGTTGCAGGAAACAATTCCGTTCATTCCACGTATTGCCTTGGCCTTTGAAACTCCTGTTCAGCTCTTGATTCAAATCGGCATTACTTTTCCTGTTCATAGGTCTGGGCTTTCTGCCAACTTCAGTAAGTTCTAGTGGCTATTATCAGTTAGCCTAATTTGTTGGACTTCTTTGATTCTTTGTGCTTGGCCTCTTGCCAACTGTTAAGACGTTAATTAACAGTTGGTGCACCGAAAGGACTGATTTATGATTTCATGGACTTTAACAAAATGACTGCTAAGAGAGCATTAGTAGTTTAAAGAGTATTAAACAAGGTTTGTTTGTACGTTGCTTGTGTTGTCTTTCTCGGTTCGGCAGCTGGGACAGAACAATAAGTACAAATACATATATATTAGAAAAAAGATGTTGAGACTTTGGGAAAAGTGTTGCAGGAATTTCCTGGAACTGTTATTCATATGTCTTGGTCTTCAGGCCTTTAATCATCTTTGTTGCTCTTCTCTGCACTTTTTCCAAAGTCTCAACATTTTTTTTGTAATGTGGTGACCAAAACTGGATGCAGTATTCCAGGTGTGGCCTTCCTAAGGCTTTATAAAGCGGCACTAGAACTTCACGTGATTTTGATTCTATGCCTCTGTTTATGGAACCGAGGATTGTATTAGCTTTTTTGGTGGTGGCTGCACACCGCTAGCTCATGTTTAAGTGATCGTCCACTAGGACTCCAAGGTCCCTCTCACAGTGACTGTTTTTGAGCCAGATGTTGCCTAATCTGTACTTGTACCTTTGGTTTTTCCTGCCTAGGTGTAAAATCTTGCTTTTCTCCACATTAAATTTCATGTTGTTGGATGGGATTTGAAATAGCTGCTTATTTCCTCATCTTATTTCAAATAACCACTGAGTGTCAGACAGAGAAAAAGTCCTCTGCTTTTACAAGAAGGATCAAGGTTTTAAAAAATGCCCACACTAATTTTCTGAACTTCATCTATGGGTGTCTTTAGGTTACATATTTATGCTCGCCTTGCTAACTCTTGAGATGCCATTTCAAACGTCACAGTCCACGCACAAATCCATCTCAGATATCTGTAAAAAAAATGTGTGGGTGAATAGTTGAATTTCTGCCTGACCAAACACTACAATCAGGGAAAGTTTGAGCTAGTGTTCCACATCATAGAGATTCAGTAGACTTACAGTCCCTGGGGACATTTCTGTCAGGAGATCAGAAAAGCTACAGTATTTCTGGGGAGCATCTTGTTGGACACTTCCCTCTTAATCTCCAAAGTTCACTAGCATAGAACCTGTTTTCTAAAGCCATCATAATACAGCTAGTCCTCGACTTAACAACAGTTCATTTAGTGACCGTCCAAAGCAGGGGTGGGTTCCTACTTACCTTGCTGCCAAGTTCGCTCCCTCCCGTGCCTCGTGCGCGCGCACATGCGCAGTAGGAAAAAATCCCCCCCAAAATCCCCAAAATTTTTTTAAAAAGCTGAAAAAAGATGGCGACCGCATGCACAGTGCCAGAAGTCGGCTTCTGTGCATGCTCAGAAGGGGGGGGGAATAAAAAAAAATCAGGAAAAAAAAATCGAATTTTTTTTTAAAAAGATGGCGGCCCCCATGGACCGGCACTGACCGATCTGGTTCGGTGACATCATCATGACATCACCAGCGGGCCGCTACCGGTTCGGGAGAACCGGTCCAAACCAGGAGGAACCCACCCCTGGTCCAAAGTTACAACGGCACTAAAAAAAGTGACTTATGACCGTTTTTCACATCAACATCCCCATGGTCATGTGATCAAAATTCAGACGCTTGGCAACTGGTTCATATTTAGGATCGCCGCTGTGTCCCAAGGTCACGCGATCCCCTTTTGCGTCCTTCTCACAAGCAAAGTCAATGGGGAAGTCAGAGTCACTTAACAACCGGGTTAAGTGCAGCACCTTACTGGCGCAGTGGTTAGAATGCAGTATTGCAGGCTACTTCTGCTGACTGCCGGCTGCCTGCAGTTCAGCAGTTCAATCCTGACTGGCTCAAGGTTGACTCAGCCTTCCCTCCTTCCGAGGTCAGTAAAATGAGGACCCAGATTGTTGGGTTGCAATATGCTGACTCTGTAAACCGCTTAGAGAGGGCTGTAAAGCACTGTGAAGCGGTATATAAGTCTAAGTGCTTTTGCTATTGACTCAACCTTCCCTCCTTCCGAGGCCGGTAATATGAGGACCCAGATTGTTTTGGGGGCAACAGGCTGACTCTGTAAACCGCTTAGAGAGGGCCGTAAAGCACTGTGAAGCGGTATATAAGTCTAAATGCTATTGCTATTACTATCAACTGCATTGATTCATTTAACCACTCTGGCAAAGAAAGGGTCGTAAAATGGGACAAAACTCGCTTAACAAATGTCTCACTTAACAACAAAAATTTGGGCTCAATTGTGGCCGTAAGCAGAGGACTACCTGTACAGAAGACAGAAGGAAGACCTTATGGCTTACCTGCGGCAGGGTATAAGATTCTAAAAGTGAGCCTGCACATAAAATGTGAAGCATTTTGTAATCGTACCTCGAATCAAAGGGAAAGGGGTAATTTGAAAAATATTTTACAACTGCTAGAAACTTCAGATAGGATACGTTTCAGGGATGTAGGCAGAATGTGGTGGCCATAACAGTATAATTTTATTTCCCTTTGGGTTTTTTAATGTATGATGTACAAAAAACTTCAATTGCACCATTGCAGCTGCCACCTTGATTGTTGTTGTTTTTTTTTTTTGTTAAATCATGCCTTACAGATACACCTGATACAAGTAGTCCTCAATTTACGATGACAATTGAGCCCAAAATTCATGTTGCTAAGCGAGCCAGTTGTTAAGTAAGTTTAAGTAAGTTGGATTATTGCAACGCACTCTACATGGGGCTACCCCTGAAGAGTGTTCGGAGACTACAGTTGGTCCAGAATGCAGCCGCGCGAGTGGTTGTGGGTGCACCTAGGTACACCCACATTACACCAATTCTCCGCGAGCTGCACTGGCTCCCTATTGGTCTCCGGGCTCAATTCAAGGTGTTGGTCATTACCTTTAAAGCCCTACATGGCTCAGGGCCAGGTTATCTTCGAGACCGCCTTCTACCTCATAGTTCCCAGCGACCGGTACGATCCCACAGAGTTGGTCTCCTGCAGGTCCCGTCAGCTAGGCAGTGTTGGCTGGCGGGCCCGCGGGGAAGGGCCTTCTCTGTGGCTGCCCCGACTCTCTGGAACTAGCTACCCCTGAGATCCGAACTGCCCCCACCCTATTGGCCTTCGGGAAAGCATTGAAGACCTGGCTTTTCCGGCAAGCTTGGGGCCGTTGATCTCGCAATTTGCGAGGTCCGGCCATGAATGATATGTATGTATGTGATTGTTAACTGGTTTTTTTAATATTTTATGATGTTTTTAAATGTATTTTCTATACCTTGTTGTAAGCCACCCAGAGTCCTTTGGGAGTTGGGCGGCATAGAAATACAATAAATAAATAAATAAATAAATAATAAGTTAAGCAAGTGAGCCCCATTGTACAGTATGACCTTTCTTGCCACAGTTGTTAAGTAAATCACTGCAGTTGTTAAAGCGGTAACACAGTTGAACCTGGCTTCCCCATTGACTTTGCTTGTCAGAAGGTCGCAAAAGGGGATCACATGACCCTGGGACACCACAACCGTCATAAATATGAATCAGTTGCCGAGCATCTTAATCTTGATTACGTGACCATGGGGATGCTGCAACGGTAGTCAGTGTGAAAAACAGTCATAAGTCTCTTTTTCCAGTGCCATGGTAACTTTGAATGATCTCTAATTACTATATGCTTAGCCTATTAGCCTAAAATTAAGAGGAATGCAAAGGATTGTTAAAATTCAATTCAATTTCAGTCAAGTCACAGAATTGAGCAATAGAAGTATGAGCCTAATTCTATCTTTGCCTTTTTCTTAAAAGTCACACAGATGTTACTGGATGTTTAATACATTGCAGTAAGTTTTGATTTGAACCCTTGACTTAATATGGTTCAAAGTGTACCATTGATTTGGGTCATCGGCTTCATGTTGCTATCATTTTCTAAGCTCAACAATTTTGTCTCTGTGCTTGAGAGCCATGCTGTATTTCTACCAGGATATAGCAGCTGTTAAAACTTGGGCATAAAAATGTAACCACTGTCTTGTGACGCCGGGACACCACGACCGTCACAAATATGAGTCAGTTGCCAAGCGTCTGAATTTTGATCACTTGACCATGGGGATGCTGCAATGGTCATCAGTGTTAAAACTGGTCGTAAGTCACTTTTGTTCAGTGCCCTTGTAACTTTGAAGGGTCACTAAATGAATGGTTTAGGACTACTTGTATGTTCTTTTGCGTGTAGGGATGGAAGAGGAATGATACCAGAAGTTGAAGTCACCACCATGGGACAAGTTGCCTTGTGCACCAATTGCGGCCCTATTTGGATCAGGAGGTTCTGCTCACGGTCACTCATGCCCTTATCACCTCACGGCTTGACTATTGCAATGCGCTCTACATGGGGCTACCCTTGAAGAGTGTCCGGAAACTACAATTAGTCCAGAATGCAGCTGCGTGAGCAGTCGTGGGTGTGCCAAGGTACACCCACACGAGTTCCATCCTTCGCGAGCTGCACTGGCTGCCGATTGTGCTCCGGTCACAATTTAAGGTGTTGGTTGTTACCTTTAAAGCCCTACATGGCTCAGGACCAGTTTATCTGCGTGACCGAATTATGCCACATTCCTCCCCTCGAC
>QLTV01001814.1:720984-735559 GCA_003457575.1 Thermophis baileyi | reverse complement strand
TATCTATCTATCTATCTATCTATCTATCTATCTATCTATCTATCTATCTATCTATCTATCATCTATCTATATGTCAAGAATAGGTTTTCTATGTTAGATTTGTCCATTGTTGTGTTTGTGTGTGTGTGTTTGTTAAATAATAAGACTGAGTTTGAGATTTCAAGTGGTTCGACATCCAGAAGGATGGATTTGGCTCAGACGTTTGTTTCATTTCAGGGGAGCAAATAATATTTTGTGCCTTTTAAAACTAAAATGCCAGGGCAGAATGCCAGACGGGTTTGTCAAATCCCAGGTTTCTGGGAGACAGAGCTTAAAAAGTCTGAAGTCAAGTTAAATGCACTTCAAGTAAACGAGAGAGGAGAACATTATCCAAGACTCAATTGACTGTTCATAAGTTATTTACTTTCAAAGAAAGCATAATGAAAAGATGCTTTCCAGGTGTTGCGAATGGAGTCTAGAATCCCCCTCCTGGAGACTACAGGTCACCCCTCCAGTTTTCCCATAAAACGCAAGGACGTTTTCTGAGCTAAAGCATCCTTAATTGGAGTCAAGGGTGTACTGAGGAAAGAATGAAACACATAAACATGCCATCTTGGAATTCCACCCTTGAGGTTTTTCTATTCCCTGAACGATCTGCATCTCGCATAAAAGAATGAACCAGCGATTGCGTATGTAAATATTGGCGGTTTTCTGGGAAATCTTTGCAACCCAAAGTCAGAAGAAAATGACCACTGCCTTTATTTTGTCTCCAGAGGGGCTTGTTTACACGGCTCTGAATCTTTGGGCAAGGAGCAAAAGCAGATGAGAATTGAGTTTCCTTAGGGCTTGGATGGGAAAAAAACCCAGAACCAACTCATCGGTGCTTGCTCAGATTATGATACATACTAACAGAGGTGGGTTCCTCCCGGTTCAGACCGGTTCGCCCAAACCGGTAGCAACCCGCTGGTGATGTCACGATGACATCACGGATCCGTTTCGGTCAGTGCCGGTCCGTGGAGCCGCCATCTTTTTTTTTTTTGTATTTTTTTGTATTTTTTTTTCTTCTGCACATGCGCAGAAGCCGAGTTTCTGGCACTGCGCATGTGTTGCCATCTTGTTTTCAGCTTTTTTTTTTAAATTATTTTTTTAAAAAAATTTGCACTGCGCATGCACGCGTGCATGAGGCGCGGCCATACAGCGCGGGAGGAAGCAAACCGGCAGCGAGGTAAGTTAGAACCCACCCCTGCATACTAATACTAACACATGTTGAAAAAAAATCAAAATTGAAGTGAACCCTCCCCCTTCCCCAATATCATCATCAAACTTTTACTATTTTTATTCCAGTTGAGCGATTTTATCAGATATTTTAAGGGGCTGTCGTGCCCTAATTTAATTTCTATGATTAACACAATGGAATATTCTTTTAGCAGTATACATTGATGCCAAAATGAGCAGGACTCCTAGATCCCTTGCACAGTTACTACTATTGAGCCAGGTACCACCTATTCTACACCTGTGCATTTGGTTTTTCTTGCCTAAGTGTAGAATCTGACTTTTCTTGCCATTGAATTGCATTTTTTTGGATAAGGCCCAGTGTTCTAAGTCTGTCTAGACCAGGGGTCTCCAAGCTTGGTAACTTTAAGATTTGTGGACTTCAACTCCCAGAATTCCTCAGCTGGCTGAGGAACTCTGGGAGTTGAAGTCCACAAGTCTTAAAGTTGCCAAGCTTGGAGACCTCTGGTCTAGATCCTTCTTCATTGCTCAAGGTTAAACCATAGTTTGGAAAGCAGTCACATTCATCCCCCAAACATAAGAGTTTATTTGCTTGTGCATCGAGCTCATCAAGAGCCGAGGTGGCGCAGTGGTTAGAGTGCAGCACTGCAGGCTACTTCAGCTGACTGCTAGCTGCAGTTCGGCAGTTCAAGTCTCACCGGCTCAAGGTTGACTCAGCCTTCCATCCTTCCGAGGTGGGTAAAATGAGGACCCAGATTGTTGGTGGCAATATGCTGACTCTGTGAACCGCTTAGAGAGGGCTGTAAAGCACTGTGAAGCGGTATATAAGTCTAAGTGCTATTGCTATTGCTATTGCTATCAGAGGTCATCTTTCTCTACTTTCTTTCAATATGAGTGTCAGAGAGGACCTTCTAATGTAGGTTTCCCCAGAGGAGACACAACCAACCTTCACAATCTGTTCCATTTGTCACTAGGTTCAAACATGCGTTGGCAAGCTTTCCCTCCTTACAACCCTGACATCCCATAGCAGATTGTCCTGATGCTGAAATTCATATTTTCTACCCTGTTTCCCCCAAAATAAGACATCCCATGATAATAAGCCCAATCGGGCTTTTGAGTGCATGGCAATAAGGCCAAGCGCTTATTTCAGGGTTCAAAAAAATATAAGACAGGGTCTTATTTTCAGGGAAACACGGTAGCTAAGGCACTGCTTATAAATCCCCCCCCCTCCATAGGATATTAAGCGTGCAACAAATTCACCAAAATAAGACCATATCTACATTTCCCTCCTTCTAAAAGTTTGAGAGCTCTGGCTTTCCTGGTGTGAATTAGACTACACACTATCTACATACCACTCAAAAGAGACAATCAAAAAGCCGAAAAGGAAAGAAAAAAAGACCAAAACACTTCCTCACCTGCAATCAATACCCAGATGAGCAGAGATTGACCCCAAAATTAACACTAGACCAACAATCAAGAATTTAACCATAGCCCAATCAAGGAGACAAACAAGCTAACAGCAAACAACAAGCCTAATCAAGGAACCACCAAGAACAGTCTCACCAATACGGACAGGGCAAGCCACTAGTATATAAAAATAAGAGCAAGCCCCACTCCCTTCTAATACTGATGATGTTACCTAATTTGGTAATGAAACGTCCGCAAGAAAATAATAAAACTCAGAGAGCACCAAGCACCCCATTATTATATTCTCAGGATCTGATTCAAAGTTGAAGGTTCTTCTTAAGCTTTATGATGACCAGAAACACTCTAGTCATTTTACTCATGACTCATCCATAACTTTCTTTCCATTCAAAATTTAAACCGCCCACTTTCCAGCACATTTTCACAGGCGCGGAGATCTTTGTATGGGAGAAAAAAGACTTGGAGAAGAACAATATGCTAACCATAATAAATACATTTCCGAAACGCAGGTCAGAGATCACTATGAATTAACTTAGCAAGGGGACTTGGAACAGTTTACTACTTGTCTGGAACGTTATGTTCAAGTCCCAGATAGGTCCTAGGAGATCATAAGATAAAATCCAAAGGGATCATTTGTGTTTCCTGTGCACCTGCTTATAAAGCATGGAGTCCTTTCTTTGGCTGGTGTATTTGCTACCATCTGTACAATTTCCATTGAAAAAAATAAACAAAAGAGAATCTCTCTCTATATATATGCAAATCAAGTTCACTGTCATTTGTTTCTGCTGTAGAATAACAGAAAACACTAACTTTCACCTTTTAAAAACAAATAGAATGTGTTTGCAATATTTCCTGTACTGCAAAGGGAATTTTTCCATAGAGTCTTAACAAGGAGTCCTTCCATCAATATTCTATTTTTAAGTCACAAGGAAGGAGGGAGGGAGGGAAGGAGGGAGGGAGAGACAGAGACAGAGAGACAGAGAGACAGAGAGAGAGAGAGAGAGAGAGAAGAGGGGGGGATGTCTTGATTTCTGGAACAATTGTAGAATCCTGTTTATTCCTTGTATATTTTAGCACTAGACTGGCATAAAGTCCCACTTTCACAGAACTGAATAAAAATAGCACATACTGAAACTGTTGGGCATTACTTACCACAGGAAGATGTAACCATGTTGGTCTTATTAGAAAGTAAAGGAGAAAGTATCCATGTGAGTGGTGATACTCTATTGCACATCAAATGGAGCAGAATTCCATTCATATATTGGGTCCTTCCTACTTCTCATTACTTTTTTTCTGAACTGATCTTAAATTCTGATGGAAGGAAGGAAGGAAGGAAGGAAGGAAGGAAGGAAGGCAGGAAGGAAGGAAGGAAGGAAGGAAGGAAGGAAGGAAGGAAGGAAGGAAGGAAGGAAGGAAGGAAGGAAGGAAGGAAGGAAGGAAGGAAGGAAGGAAGGAAGGTTATCCTTTTCCTATGCTTTTTGTATTACTGATTTGTAAAAAGACTGACTTAAAAGTACTGAGATTAATGCAATCAGAAACTGCAAATGAAATATGTTTCAATATTTTTCTTACCAAAAAAGTTGCAAATTTCTTGAGCTCATCAGTGACACATATATGTTAAGAAATACTACCAGTAATTGTTTCTTTGCTGAAATAAAAATCTAATAGATTCATCTGTTGCCAATAGAGGACTCTTGGAGCTGGTTTAAAATAACAACATTCTAATTTAGCCAAGTATTCTTATGGGTGGTACATCATCCTCAGACAGCCGACTGACTGAACAGAGCTGGAATGAAGTCTAATGATCAAATAAAAATGCTTACCCTTTATAGTAATTCACAACAATATGGTTTTGCATAAGCATGGCTGAATTTCTGTTTACCTCTGTGGTGGGTGAGGTTCCTTGTTCCAGAAGGCAGAGGTGTGTAGGACATCTGAGCTGAGGTAGAAACATCTTCCATGGAATCCTGTAACAATAAAACTGGAATAATTAATATTAAAGGGTATACAGATAGTCGTCGACTTACAACATATTTGTATAGTGACCGCTCAGTTACAACATCAGAATCAATCAATCAATCAATCAATCAATCAATCAATCAATCAGAATAGAGCTGGAAGGGACTTCTAGTCTTGGAGGTCTTCTAGTCTAAAATCTTTCTCAAGCAGGAGACCCTATACCCATGATGGCAAACCTATGGCACGTGTTCCAGAGGTGGCACGCAGAGCCCTCTCTGTGGCATGCGCACTGGCCATCTGCTCTCTTCCGGGTTCCGGCGCTCTGGCATGCACACTCCAGTTTCGGCACTTGGTACCAAAAATGTTAACCATCACTGCCCTATACCATTTTAGACAGGTGGCTACCTAGTCTCTTCTTAACACACACCCCCCCCCAGTGATGGAGCATTCTGGAGGGAGTCATTCCACTGGTTAATTGTTCTCACTGTTGGGAAATTTCTCCTTAGTTCCAGGTTGGTTCTCTCCTTGATCAGTTTCTATCCATTGTTTCTTGTCCTGCCTTCTGGTGCTTTGGAAAATAAATTGTCCCCCCTCTTCTTTCTGGCAGCCCCTCAAATACTGGAATTGTGCTATCAGGTCCCATCACTGAAAAAAGTGACTTATGACCATTTTTCGTAGTTCTGTTCGTTTGTTCATTCGTTGGTTGGTTGGTTCATTCGTTGCTGCAATTTCCATCATCACATGATCAAAATTGAGACACTTGGCAACCGGTCCGTATTTACGACGGTTGCAGTGTCCAGGGTTCACGTGATCCCCTTTTGTGACCTTCTGACAAGCAAAGTCAATGGGAAAGCCTGGTTCCCTTAACAACCGTGTTACTAATTTAACAACTGCAGTGATTCACTTAACAACTGTGGCAAGAAAAGATCGTAAAATGGGGGAAAACTCAATCAGTATCTTGCTTAACAACAGAAATTTTGGGGTCCATTGTGGTAATAAGTTAAGCTGATATACAGAAGGTATAAAGCAATCATGTTACTGACAACATTTATACAATTATAATCCATTCACAATTACAATTGTAATCTGGAGTGCAGATAGTTTCATTCTTTCTGGGAAGCATCTTGGACCACTGAGTCTAGCCTAACTATCTTTGAATAAAGCTAAATGTTACCAAATATAATGTACATAGATCTATTTAGTAAAATAAAACATAAATGTTGCAATCCTTTGTATTTTTTAAAAAAATAGATAAAATATGTGATTGTTACAAAAGTTGCATAAACATAGAAAATTCACAGAACGTATGTAATGGTCCTGTAAAGATCAGAACACAAAATAACCCTTCTAAGAACACTTGGTCTAGATTACAGTTTTTAAAACACTTTGGATAAAAATATTGTGCCCAGGGTGACAAAGTTTTTTTTAAATCAAATTGCATTTACTAACAACATTTAGGTTGGCAATATCGAGATATTACTGAGGCACATTTTTAAAGATGGTTATTTTCTGGTAAATAACATTTGGTATATATTCCTGTAAAATATGTTTTAATATTAGTCTAACTGCTATAAGCAATGTTTTTGCTAGAAATCAAAGGTGAATATCGAGCAATGAACACAAGGAATCAGTGGCAGGAAGATAATTACCTATATTGATCATTAAACTCACTATTACAGTGAAAAAAATGTGTTTTTAAAACACAGTCACTGTTCTATTGCAACAGTTTGTTAGTGTACTCAAAAATGCTTAAAATGAATTGCATGTACAATATGTTGACCAGCCAATGCAGTTTATTTTCCTAATTTGTTTGTATCACATCTTTATTATTTTTACAAATACCTCAAGGTGGTGAACAGACCTTGCTCCTTCCAGTTTTGGTCACCACATTACAAAAAAAAAAAAAGATGTTGAGACTTTGGAAAAAGTGCAAAGAAGAGCAGCTAAGATGATTAAAAGCCTGGAAACAAAAACATATAAAGAACGGTTGCAGGGTTTGGGTATGGCCAGTCTAGGGAAAAGAAGGACTAGAAGGGATATGATAGCAGTCTTCCAGTATTTGAGGGGCTGTCACAAAGAGGAGGGGGTCAACTTATTTTCCAAAGCACCAGAACGCAGGACAAGAAACAATGGATGGAAGCTAATCAAGGAGAGAAACAACCTGGAATTAAGGAGAAACTTCCTAACAATGAGGACAACTAACCAGTGGAACAGCTTGCCTTCAAAAGTTGTAGGTGCTTCATCACTGGAGGTTTTTAAGAAAAGACTGGACAGCCACCTATGTGAAATGGTATAGGGTCTCCTGCTTGAGCAAGGGGTTGGACTAGAAGACCTCCAAGGTCCCTTCCAACTCTAATCTGATTGATTGATGGATGTCGGAGTCTTCTAATCCAGCCCCCTGCTAAAATAGGAGACTCTATACCATTCCAGACAAACAACTGTCCAGTCACTTCTTAAAATTCTCCAGTGATGGAGCATGCACAATTTCCAGAGTAAGCCTTTTCACTGATTAATCTGTTCTCATTGTCATGAAATTTCTCCTTAGTTCTAGGCTGGATCTCTCCTTGATGATCTTCCACCCATTACTTCTTGACTCAGATGCTTTGGAGAATAGGTTGATCTTCTCTTCTCTGTGACAGAGAGCAAGCTTACTGTCATAAAGCAGGGCATTCATTCAATGTTGTTCCTTCCTCACACTCAACCTTCCATATCAAGTTCTTCTACTCTTAAAAGTCCATCACATTTGATACAGATTGAGGAATTAGCAAACTTGGGGACTGCCAAGAGCAGAAATCAGGAAGCTCAGGCAGTTCAAGTGTATATTAGGCTTTCTTGCAAGCTTAAGCTCTCTACAAGAATCTGAACTACTAACGGTCAAAGCAAATTGGGGGTAGATAAGAATAAACAGAATTCAAGTTGGGCTGAGTTGGACAGAGTTTATGTAGGTGCGAAGAGACTCAAGATTGATGACGCATTTGACCCCTCCCTTAGGCTCAGCCTGGTCATCTCCGAATGGGCTTTCGCTTGAGTAAGTGGATGGCCTTGTAGTAAGACTTCCCATAAATTACTACTTTCTCACAAAGTTTCTTAGCCATTGAAAACTTTTCTCCTCCTTTCAATCACTTCTTGGCCGTTGCTTCATAAACAATTTGCCAGTTTACAGGGCCCATGTAGGAGATTGTTGCTGGAATTGGGTATGTCTAGTCTGAGGAAAAGAAGGACTAGGGGTGACGTGATAGCAGTGTTCCAATATCTCAGGGGCTGCCACAAAGAAGAGGGAGTCAAGCTATTCTCCAAAGCAGGGGTCTCCAACCTTGGCAACTTTAAGACTTGTGGACTTCAACTCCCAGAGTTCTTCAGCCAGCTTTGCTGGCTGAGGAACTCTGGGAGTTGAAGTCCACAAATCTTAAAGTTGCCAAGGTTGGAGACCCCTGCTCCAAAGCACCTGAGGGTAGGACAAGAAGCAATGGGTGGAAACTAATCAAGGAGAGAAGCAACCTAGAGCTAAGGAGAAATTTCCTGACAGTTGGAACAATTAATCAGTGGAACAGCTTGCCTCCAGAAGTTGTAAATGCTCCAACACTGGAAGTTTTTAAGAAGAGGTTGGATAACCATTTGTCTGAAATGCTATAGGGTTTCCTGCTTAAGCAGGGGGTTGGACTAGAAGACCTCCAAGGTCCCTTCCAACTCTGTTATTCTATTCTATTCTTCAATCATTAATGTCAGATGTGTCTAGCTGTGCAGGAGTTCAACATGATTTTTGTCCTGGTCAGCATTCATTCAGGAGGAAGGAAGGGGGAAAAAAAATCTCCAACATGTGATATGCAAAGATTTATTTATTTAAAATACAGCAGGCCGACACTGTCAGAATATTCATGACTGGGAGAACCAATGGTAACAAGGTCAGCCAATGAATAGGCATAGGAACTAAGTCAGCTAATGGGAGCTAAACACATCTGAGTCTGTGCAGAGAATCGAAACTGAAGCTAGAAGGCTGGGCTCAGCCCACTCTGCTCTCTTGTCCACTCTGAACTCTGAACTGAAAGCTTGTCTGCTGCTGGAAATGAAACTGCTTGTAACTGTTGCTACATTGAAGAAATAATCTACATGTGGTATTCAATGTTCCCTGTAAGAGTAGAAAATGTCACGCGGCAGTTGGAAACTGGCGCGCGGCGCTCTCTTTTCAAGTGCGCGGGCGCGCAGGTGTGCAGCCTCTGCCATTATAAAATGCCACGCGGAAGTTGGAAACTACTGTGCGGTGGTCTCTCGTTACGTGCGCGGCCGCGCAGCCACGCACCTTAGAGGGAACAGTGGTGGTATCGTATATATATTATTATGTTTATAAAGAAGTTAAATCAACCCTGCTGCATCAGTCTGCCTGTGTGTTCTTTCTGGATTTAGTTTTCTGCAACAAACTCTGATAGGTTATGGGCCCAGAGCACACAGAAAGACTGCATTGTACTTTAAGCTGAAGAGACTGCCTGTGTTTTAAAGAGAACAAGGCAGAGAGAAAGATTGCAGGATGGCTACTGTTGAATTTAAGGAAAGCTCTGTGCCTCGTTTGGGGCAGAAGAACTATATAATTTGGGCTGCAAAGATGGAATGTTTCCTGAAGGCTAAGGAGCTGTGGTATATGGTTGTAAATCCACCACAGGCTTTTGCAGCTGCAGAACAGAGGAAGCATGATAAAGCAATGGCTTATATCATCTTAAGTTTAGAAGATGAACAGTTTATCAATGTAGCTGATTTAAAGACTGCAAATGAAGTCTGGCTGAAGTTAAGGACTGTACATGTTAGTGTGTCTGCACGCAATCTTGTTCAGTTATCAAGGAAATTATACAGAGCCTGTCTGCAATCAGGTGTATCTGTGGAAAGACATTTATTGTAAATGCAAACTTTGTTTGTGGAATTGGAACAGCGTGGATTGCAGTTCCCTGAAGCTCAGAAAGTGCTGTTGGTGTTAAACAATCTAGATGAAACGTGGGACATTGTTTCTGCAGTATTTGAATGCAAACCAGAGCAGGACTTGCGTCTGGAGGCCTTAAAGGCTTGTTTGATTTCTGAAGAGAACAAACGCCATTTTAGAGGGAGCCATTTTAGAAAAAGCCACAAGGAGAAATCCCAGGAGCAGAGACAGAACAACGGAAATTTCCATAGACTGGCTGTCTCCAGAGAAGAGAAAAGCAGCAGAAGAGATCAGATTACAGCCCAGCAACAGAGGCGTTGCTTCATTTGTGGTGAAACTTCACATTTAAAGAAGGACTGTTTGCAAAGAAAAAGCTGTTTGCAAGAAAAGAAAATTTATTTGCAAGATGGACAGGTTTCTGTTGCAAAGGTTAGCTATTAAAATAGCAGAGACAAATGGTTGATAGACAGTGGGGCAAGTCAAACCATTGTTTAATAATTCTAAATTGTTTTTTTTATTTTTTCTTGTGCAGTAGCTTTGGCAAATGGCTAGAAGGCTAAAGTCATAGGAAAAGGCACTGTGCTGATTCCATGTCTGGAGGAAAAGTTTAGTAACATATTATGTGTGCCTGAAATGGAGCATAATTTACTGAGTGTCTCCAGTCTAGACAAACAAGGGTTTGAGACCACATTTGTAAATGGGAGATGTCTCATAAAAAAAAATGGGAGCGTATGTGCACAGGGCATAACTGCTTACAAGAAAAAAAAACAAAGTCAAAAAAAAATATTTAAATTTTTTTTTTAAAAAGATGGCGGCGCCCACGGACCGGCACCGACCGAACCGGATCCGTGACGTCATTATGATGTCACCAGCGGGTCGCTACGGGTTTGGGTGATCCGGTCCGAACCGGGAGGAACCCACCTCTGGCCAGAAGGCTAAAGTCATTGGAAGAGGCAGTGTGCAAATTCTATATCTGGAAATGAGGTTTAATGATGTATTATGTGTGCCTGAAATGGAGCATAATTTGCTGAGTGTCTCTAGTTTAGACAAGCAAGGATTTGAGACCACATTTGTAAATGGGAAGTGTCTCATAAAGAAAAATGGGAATGTATGTGCACAGGGCATAAAAGAGGATAATCTTTATGTGTTGCAGGGACAAAAGGTTCAATGTGCAGAAACTTTTGGAAATGTTGTACAGCATGATTCATGTGTTCATCTCTTGCACAGAAGGCTTGGCTATGCCAGCTTCAGAGTTTTGCAAACAATGGAACAGTTTGCAGAAGAGTTGAACTTAAAGGGATGTAAGGCATATTTAGACTGTGCAGTATGCAAGACATCAAAGTCCAAAGCATTCCAAGTGAGCAAAAGTAGCACAAGACAGACAACAAGAGCTCTAGAGCTGGTACATGCAGATTTGGTTGGGCCAATGCAAGCCAGTTTGGGAGGAGCACAGTATGCGCTGGTCATTGTAGATGACTACAGCAGGTTTGGGTTCTGCTATTTACTAAAGAGTAAAACAGAGGTGCTACTGAAATTTAAGCAATGGGTAAGCTTTGTAGAAAGAAGATATAAACAACAGGTATGTCAGCTGCAAACTGACAGAGGTTCAGAATTTGTGTCAACAAGTTTTCAACAATGGTTGGAACAGTTGGGAATAAAACACAGATGCACAAATCCGTACACAGCAGCTAAGAATTGTGTTGCTGAGAGGCGGAATGGAGTCTTACAAACGATGAAAGACTCACTGCTGGAGGATTCTGGTCTGAGCAGGTCATATTGGGGTGAAGCCATGTTGACTGCTAATTATTTAATTAATAGGCTGTGGAGTTCGTCCATTAATGATACTCCATATGTAGTGCTATATGGGAGGAAGCCATCTCTGGCACATTTAAGAGTTTTTGGAAGTACTGCGTGGGTGCATATTCCAAAGGCAGTTAGAAGAAAGGGACAACCAAAGGCTAGAAAGCTCAGGTTTATGGGCTATGAGCCAGGCTCGAAAAGCTATCGTTTTAGCAATGGGAGCAAGAGAATAGTGATTTCAAGGTCTGCTAGCTTTGCAGAGCAAAATTGGAAAAGAATTGATGCAAATTTAGGGAATGATTTACTTAGTGACAGTAACTCACAGTGACGGTAACTCATTTAGTGACAGTAACTCACTTACTGATGGTGTCACGTTCAGGGAGGAGAAGCTGAACAAGATATGACGCAAGAGAGGGTTGACACACAGGAGCAGTCAATGCCACACAATTACCTAAAATAGAACAAGAAAAATGGAAAGAAGCCATGGACAAGGAAATGAAATCCATGGGAGACCATAGAGTGTTCACATCTGTGACTTTGCCACAGGGTAGCAAAGCTGTGGGATGTAAGTGGGTATACAAAAAGAAAGTACTGCCCAATAATGAGGTGCAATATAAAGCAAGGTTAGAGCCACAAGGTTTTCCACAGTTGAAAAATGTGCACTATGATGAGGTATTTGCGCCAACTGTAAAGAGTGAAAGCATCAGGCTTGCACTAGCATTGGCAGCGGCGCATGGCCATAAAATTTTGAATTTTGACATAACCACTACATTCCTCAGTGCAGAATTAGAGGAAGAAATTTACATGGTTCAAGCACCAGGGTATGAAAGTAAAAAGCTTAACATGGTGTACACATTGAACAAGGCCATTTATGGGCTGAAGCAGTCAGCCAGGAATTGGAATATATGTCTAGATAAGGCATTGAAGGGTCTTGGGTTCAAGAGTTGCAAGGCTGATGGTTGCATACACACTGGAAAGTTACAAGGTGGGGATTATCAACTATTAGCATTTGTGGATGATCTTTGTTTCATTGACAAGGATGTATCACAATAAAAGGGATTCTCAGGTATTTGGAGGGAACTCTGAATGTGGGTCTTCAAATACAGGTCTAGAAAGAATATTAAATTATTTGATTTATGTCTCTTCCAGTCATGAAGGGAGGAGTGTCAGAATATTCATGACTGGGAGAGCCAATGGTAACAAGGTCAGCCAATGAACAGGCATAGCAACTAAGTCAGCCAATGGGAGCTAAGCACATCTGAGTCTGTGCAGAGAATCGAAACTGAAGCTAGAGGGCTGGGCTCAGCCCACTCTGCTCTCTTGTCCACTCTGAACTCTGAACTGAAAGCTTGTCTGCTGCTGGAAATGAAACTGCTTGTAACTGTTGCTACACTGAAGAAATAATCTACTTGTGGTATGTTTATAAAGAAGTTAAATCAATCCTGTGGCATCAGTCTGCCTGTGTGTGCTTTCTGGATTTCATTTTCTGCAACAAACTCTGATAGACACCTTCTTTGTAGTTCTTGTAAAATCTGACCCGTCACGGAGAGGAACATTTTGAGTGTAGTTTTAAAGAAGCAAAATGTTTAAGTCAAGAATGTTTATCTCTTATACTGAAACTTCCTCCCCTTATCTTGCCTACCCCTGATTAAGAAAACAACAACAACCACACACACACAAAAACCAGCCCTCAACATCTTGATAAAAGCTTGCTGAGTTGAGTTGACTGAAGTAGTTTCCTTAAACCCAGAGATTAAAAACAAACCAAATCAGAATTCTCAAGAATAGAACTAGAGAAGAAAACTGACAGGGCACATTTGTAACATACGATAAAGTTTAGCATGCAAGGTGAAGAATGGAAGTCATTCATCTCGGAGAAAACTTCTCTGATGTTTCCAAGCAATCTACAACAGTATGCAAACCACAGGTGCTTTCCCTACGCTATATTTTGACTTGTCTGCAAACCCAGGTAACGTGTTTAAGCTTTTGTCACTTTTTTTAAAAAAATGACCTATTCACCTCTCCTCTAGGTTTCTCCAACGGATCAAAAGAAACGGAGCCGGTCCATTTGAGACCTTTCAAATATTTTCTGCCTGCTCAAAGGCTCTTAGTTGAAACCCTGATAATAGCAAAGATTTCTCTCTAGTAGTTTTAATCTCAATTTTAGGCTGTTGACAGTTTGATGATAGCTTTTCTTAAAATTACTGGAAGGAAACTCTGCCTTTTCAGCAAATACCACTGACAGATCAAAATCCAAGAACTTTTAAAAAGGATACTGGAGTGAAGGGACAATTTAGCTTTATTCTCTATGTTAAGAAAAGCAAGAACAGAAGAGTTATTCGCAGGCCCTCTTAAATGCTTTTCTGTATATAATTCCCTGTCAAAAAATACAAGAGTCTCATTACCTCTCCACAGAGTTTGCGGTTACAAATGCTAGTTAATTCCACGCTGAAACTATTTTGCAAAAATTACAGCTGGCTGGAAAAAATATATATATGCTGATTTATATAATGGGAATATTGCTTATGTACTACCCAAACGGCCCATTGTAAGCAACAAATGACATGGCACCCGTACCCATTTTCCAAACACCGGCTGTAAAGAAGAATTATACGCTTGACTACCGTATTTGCCACAATATTTGGATACCGAAAGGACTGACGTGCGACAGCTCGCACTGTTGACAGTTTTGACAATCACGCTGGAGGTTTCAGGTGTATTAAAAAAAAATGACCATGAATGGACCTTTATGACTGACAGAAAGGGAAAGAGAAAGATAGGGAGATGCAAACAAAAATTAAAAGTTACCTCTTTTCATCAGTGGGCAAAGGATTTTAAAGCAATGTTTTATTTAGAGATCTATTCCAAATGTAATCTAGAGTACCGGGTTCATTTCCCAAAGTTTCTCTATGAGTATACCAAGAATTGCTCCACATTTTTTTGCCAGATCAAGATATCATCTTCGGAAATTGCAAGCATATTCTGATGAAAATGCAATAACTTTAGATTCAGATTTAAAAGAGACCTAATTTATACTGTTTAAAGGACTCCCTTCAACAATATTTGATAGAGATAGATAGATAGATAGATAGATAGATAGATAGATAGATAGATAGATAGATAGATAGATAGACAGACAGACAGACAGACAGACAGACAGACAGACACAGACAGACAGACATAGATCTATATATCTCTATTTCTATCTCTAGATAGATATAGATAGATAGACAGACAGATAGATAGATAGATAGATAGATAGATAGATAGATA
>QLTV01001814.1:701852-717618 GCA_003457575.1 Thermophis baileyi | reverse complement strand
CACAGCTGCTGTGGCTTAGAGGTAGAACTTTTGCCTCAAAGTCAGGAGGTTGTGAGTTCGATCCTAGGTAGAGGCTTCAATTTGAAAAAAAAAAAAAACCAAATAAAGCCAAAAAAAGATGGCGACCGCATGCACAGTGCTGGAAGTCACCTTCTGAGCATGCTCAGAAAAACAAACAAACAAAAAAAAAAATCGGAAAAAATTTAAAAAAAAAGATGGCAGCCCCCACGGACCGGCAACCACCAATCCGGTTTGGATGACGTCACTAGCGGGTCGCCCCCGGATCGGGCGAACCGGTCCGAACTGGTAGGAACCCACCCCTGAGTATGTTGCTAAATGAGAAATTTGTTTAAGCAAGTTTGCTCCGTTTTACGACTCTTCTTGCCACATTTGTTAAGTGAATCACTGCAGTTTTTAAATGAGTAACACGGTCGTTGAGTGAATTTGATTCCCCCCCCCTGACTTTGCTTGTCAAGAAGGTCGCAAAAGGGGATCACATGACCCAGGGACCGTTCGACCGTCATAAATGTGAATCAGTTGACAAAGCATCCGAATGTACATCACGGGACCCTGGGGATGCTGCGATGGTCATAAGTGTGAAAAATGGTCACAAGTCACTTTTTGCCGTGCCGTTGCAACTTTGAGCGGTCACTAAATGAACTGTTGTAAGTCGAGGACCACCTGTATTATTACAAACAATACTATATTGTTACTTATAATTGGCCGTGCATGTTGAGAGAGAGAAAAAAAAATAGGCAAAGCAACAAAGCTTTTTTGGGCTCAGTTGTGGTCATAAGTGGAGGACTACCTTAAAGAGCAGAGTGATGGAACCTGGTCTGCTTAGCTCTCTGCATCTGTTTAGTTTCACCAATGCTATGCAGTTAAACGATCTCTCGCTGTTTACTCGCACAGAAAAGTCAGATAAATTTCAGGAACAAAAGTCAAGTTTATCCTAAACTTGATGCTCCTTAGGAGGTGGTGAACTACACTGTGAGTAAAAGTCTATAAAGATTCTCAGTCATCCAGGGCATGGTTGTCCCAAAGGTGCTTTTTCAGGAGGCAACTGGACTTTCTTGTTTTTTTTTCTTTTGAAGGCGTTTCGCTTCTCAACCAAGAAGCTTCTTCAGCTCTGACAGGATAGTGCAGGGGTCGGCAACCTTAAACACTCAAAGAGCCATTTGGACCCGTTTCCCATAGAAAAGAAAACACCGGGAGCCACAAAACCCTTCCCGTGCCTGACTATTTCCTGAACGGCCACAGAACTAGCATATGTAGTTGAATTAAATGTTCTGTTTTCTTCTGAAACTTTTCTTTTCTTGGATTTATCCATGGTTGGCCTACCGGGGGTCGAAAAGCTGAATAAATTGCGTGCCAGCGGGTATCACACATTGGCGATTGTGACGCATATTTTGAGTGACAGTGGGGAAGGGAAGGATATATATTCCTTGCAGACAGCTCGTAATCTGCATCCTTTTAGAGGGTTGTTGAAGCACTTGGAGGTTTATCTGTGTCCTGAGTCAGATGCTCCTGGTTCCTGTAGTCTGCCATTTTTCCACTGGAAATCCATTCCTACTCCCACACCAGAGGTGGGTTGCTGCCGGTTCGGACCGGTTCATTAGAACCGGTAGCGGGAATTTACCACCGCTCGCCGAACCGGCAGCAAAGACTGGTGGTCCACGCCCCTGAACTGGTCCTCCAGTCGCTGCGGCTTGAAAAATAACCCTCTGCGCATGCGCAAAGGCTTCTGCGCATGCACAGAGGGTCATTTCTGGGTGTTTTGCTTGACGCGATGGGGGCGCGCACTTCCGTCGCGATCAGAACTGGTAGGGAAGGTAAGTAGAACCCACCCTTGTCCCACACCATTCAAAGGGTGCTCATCCCAAATTGTATAGCTAAAAGTCTGTAGAGATTCTTAGTCATCCAGGTCATGGTTGTCCCAAAGGTGCCTTTTCAGGAGGCAACTGGACTTTCTTGTTTTTTCTTTTGAAGACGTTTCGCTTCTCATCCAAGAAGCTTCCATGGGAAATCCTTTCATTCCCCACTATCCAGTCAGAGCTGAAGAAACTTCTTGGATGAGAAGCGAAATGTCTTCAAAAGAAAAAACAAGAAAGTCCAGTTGCCTCCTGAAAAAGCATCTTTACACTATGACCTACAAAGAATATTTAATTATTCCATAAATAAAACCCTCAGCTGTAAGGCAGCATCATTAAGAACTGTATCCCTATTATCACAAATCTATACTGAAAACATATTTTAAATGTTTTGAGAAGATTTAAAAAAAAAACAGATGTTGGTTCTTGATCTCTCCTTTTCTTTTATTCCTTGATTTTCCCACTTTTAAGCCTGCGAAGACAACACCATCGAAGAATGGGAAGATAAAGGACTTTTATAGGATTACAGAGTTGATCATTATCTAATTTATTGTTATATATTTACTGCCAGGGTGCAGTAAATTATTGATGGAAAACCTATTGTCCTTTTTTTTTCTTCCCAGGACGTATAAAACGAGTCTTAATTCAATTTTTGTTGTTAGCTGTCAGATTTACTACAGCAAAATATTGGAAAAACTAAAGAACATCTTTTTTTTTTCTTCCCGATCAATTGTATTTAAAAGTATGGGAAATAGTCTGGGCTGAAAAACTAACAGAACTGTGAAGAGTCTCGAATAGCCCTTAAGTTAAGGATGGTTTTATTTGTATTTTGTCACTCTTTTTAAGAGTGTGCACAGCGTGACTACTATTTCGAGACAACCCAGGAGCAAATTACAGTACACTGAGGTGGGTTCTGCTTTTCTTCACTGCCAGTTTGCTCAGTGACACGACGCGCGGGCATGCGTGTGCTTCGCGCATATGCAGTGCTTAAAAAGCAGAAGCAAAATACAAGATGGTGGCACCTACGCTGCCG
Source organism: Thermophis baileyi (assembly GCA_003457575.1). Classification (NCBI taxonomy): domain Eukaryota; kingdom Metazoa; phylum Chordata; class Lepidosauria; order Squamata; family Dipsadidae; genus Thermophis; species Thermophis baileyi. The sequence goes on along the minus strand of QLTV01001814.1, from coordinate 714,714 downwards.
CCGAAAGAACCGGTTTGGGGGCGTGGCAGGCCTGGGTCACTGCCGGTTCTAACGACCCAGGCCGCCAAGTTACTACCGGTTCTATAGAACAAGTCTGAACCGGGAGGAACCCACCTCTGGGTTTGTCTTACAAACAGTGGTTTATATACAAGGCATATATATACATACATACACGTGGTAGGCATATACCAGGCAAGCAATCAATCTTCAATTCTACATGGAGAACTACAATGCAGATAGAACACGGCGAGGAGAGAGATACACGAGGAGAGAGAGACGCCTTCTCATGGCCTCCCTTATATAGGCAGCTTCTTAAAGCGGCAACAACCCTGCTGACTCATCCTCAGTTCATCATCCTGGTCCACAGCCTTACAGCGGCTGGTCAGCTTTAAATCTTCATTACCCTGACATGGCTGATGGGGTAGAGAGAAGACACACACACACACCACCATATTATTCCTTCTTCAGGATTTTTGCTTCTTATTTAATCCTCTTAACTTTAATTGTTTTGTATTTTTTTAAATCTTTTTGTTACGTTGTAAGCTGCCCAGAGCAGCTGTACATTGAGATGGGTGGCATAAGTACTTAGGTAGCAATAGTAATAGCACTTAGACTGATATACTGCTTCATGGTGCTTTACAGCCCTCTCTAAGAGGTTTCCAGAGTCAGCCTATTTCCCCCAATAATCTGGGTCCTTGTTTTACCGACCTTAGAAGGATGGAAGGCTGAGTCAACCTTGAGCCAGTTAGGATTGAACTCCTGGCAGTGAGCCGAGTCAGCCTGCAATACTGCATTCTAACCACTGCGCCACCACAGCTCAATCAATCAATCAATACCCAATTGTGTATAGTTACCATGGGCCACACGTGACCACTGACTACCTTGGAGCCATTGCATGGGATAAAACAGGTAACACTGAGTCCAAAGTGATATGGAATAGCTTTTTGATCATTAGGTATCGTTCACTGAGCTTTAGATCACTACATATCATTCATTAAACATATGAAGAACGATTGCAGGAACTAGATATGTCTAGACCAGTGAAGAGAAGGACCAGGGGAGACATGATAGCAGTGTTCCATTATTTGAGGAGCTGCCACAGAGAGGAAGGGGTCAAGCTATTTTCCAAGCTACCCGAAAGCCGGACAAGGAATAATGGATGGAAACTGAACAAGGAGAGATTCAACCTGGAAATAAGGAGAAATTTTCTGACAGTGAGAACAATCAACCAAAGGAACAGAAGTTGCCTTCAGAAGTTGTGGGAGTTTCATCACTGGAGGCTTTCAAGAAGAGACTGGACTGGCATCGGTCAGAAATGGTGTAGGGCAGTAGTGAAATCCAATTTTTTTTACTACCAGTTCTGTGGGCATGGCTTGGTGGGCATGGTGTGGCTTGGTGGGCGTGGCAGGGGAAGGATACTGCAAAATCTCCATTCCCACCCCACTCCAGGGGAAGGATACTGCAAAATCTCCATTCCCTCCCCACTCCTGGGGGAAGGATACTGCAAAATCTCCATTCCCACCCCACTCTGGGGCCAGCCAGAGGTGGCATTTGCTGGTTCTCCGAACTACTCAAAATTTCCACTACCGGTTCTCCAGAACCTGTCAGAACCTGCTGGATTTCACCCCTGATCTAGGGCCTCCTGCTTGGGCAGGGGGTTGGACTAGATGACCTGCAAGGTCCTTTCCAACTCTGTTATTTTGTTCTGTTACTGTACTTCCAGTATTGTCTCCTGATGGAGTGGAGCTGCCTATGAAAGTGTTGCAACTTGGGTTTTTCCCAGACTGCATGGCTGCTCCTAGATGGAAAAGATGGTCAGGGCTATCCTTGATCAGCTTTGATTGAGACATCAGTTGCATATCTATTGGAACAACAGGACCTTGTTTGTCCTTGTCAATACACATCAATATTACTGCAATACTTGACACTCTAGAGGAAGTCTTTCAAGACCACTCAGAAGCTTCAACCAGCCCAGAATGCCATAGCCCAGATGCTGGCTAGAAGATGTCAACTTGACCACATAACACCTGTGCTCCAGGTCTGCGTTGTGTTCCCTATTCATTTCTGAGTGCTGGTTTAAATCTTTAAAGCCTTGTGTGTCTTGGCATTGAGGTGCCTTCAAGACTGCCTTTTCCAATTAATCTTAACCCTCTTGACATGGAGTCCTTTGGAAGGGGACAGAATTTAACTAGAGTGGTGCAAGTTGAAAGTGAAGATGCATAGATTAACCCCAAGATTAACATCAGACTAACAATCAAGAAGTAAACACCAAGGACCTGACAAACTAGCTAAAGGGAAACAACCCAACAAAAGAACCTCCAAGACCACTCCAAAACAATACCCAAATCAAAAAAACTACCAACTCAGACACACAAGCAAACAATAAACAACAGCCCAGTCAAGGAACCATCAAGTCCATTCCCGCCAACACTGAGAGGGCAAGCCACTAGAATATAAACTAGAGCAAATTCCACTCCCTTCCTACACTGATGATGTTACCTAGTTTGGGCAATGAAACATCTGCAAGAAAACCATCAAGCCCAGAGAGCAACCAGGACCTCACAGTCCTCCTCCTCTCTGCAAACCCTCTTCCCTTCTAGCACTGATGATGTTACTTAGTTTGGGCAATGAAACGTCTGCAAGAAAACCATCGAGGCCAGAGAGCACCAAGAACAGGGGTGATATGCTTCCGGTTCGGCCCGTTCCAGGCGTACCGGTAGCGGCGGCCACCAGTGGTTCGGAGAGCCAGTAGCAGCAGCAGCGCGAAGCTCCGCCCACCCGCCCGGACGTTGCCATTTTCCTGTTTTTAACCCTCTGCGCATGCACAAAGCGTTCTGCGCATGCGCAGAGGGTGAAAAAGCGCACGCAGAGCACGCACTTCCGAACCAGTAGGGAAGATAAGTAGATTTCACCGCTGACCAAGAACCTCTCATTTCAACTACAAATGTTCTCTTTTATCTGTAAGATGCCTTCAGCCTGGACCTTTTGTGACTTCAAGGTCACAATCATTTTTTTAGCAACAGAACAGAAGTAGTTTCTTCCTTATCTGGCATATAGCCCTGAGATTTCCTGGTAGTGTCCCATCTGGTACGAGCAGGCCAAGCTGTTCTTAGCTTTTTAGGTCAGCCAGGTGCTGACAACCAGGATAAAGTCAATTCTAAAAGGATTCAACTTGAATATCTTCCAGTTGAAGGTATCTTTCTCAGTATGTCCCAAAGGTGCTTTTTCAAGAGGCAACTGGACTTTCTTGTTTTTCTTCTGAAGACGTTTCGCTTCTCATCCAAGAAGCTTCTTCAGCTCTGACTGGACAGTGGGGAATGGAAGGATTTATGCTCCTTGCAGACAGCTGGTCATTTGCATTCTTTTAACCAATCGTTAAGGCCACCTGGAGTTTTATCTGTGTCGTCAAGGTCACCTGAGTGGTGCAAATGGTTGTGGAGCCTTCTTGGATCTGCTGAAAGGACTGTGTTGTAGACTGGAGATAGTCTACATCCAGTCAGAGCTGAAGAAGCTTCTTGGATGAGAAGCGAAACGTCTTCAAAGAAAAAACCAGAAAGTCCAGTTGCCTCTTGGAAAAAGCACCTTTGGGACAACCATGACCTGGATGATTGAGAATCTCCATAGACAAATCATTTAACAATTTATATGAGGCATCAAATTAGCATCCTGAGGAAGGCTGTGTTTCCACACACACACACCCAAAAAACTTGTAAAGTATATCGTGATCTTATACATGTGTTTCAGCACAAGGCATGGAAATCTTCTTCTACCCATTGCATCTCATGGTCCTTTGATCCCCCTGTTTACCAAGTTTATTGGTCAATTTATCTCTCTCAACCGAAGATCAGGTTCCTTGAATCTAACAAAATGAGCTTTAATCCAGCAAAGCTCAGGCCGCAATAAATTTTGTGGTGCTTCAGGTGTCACTGGATTGGGGGGGGGCTGTTTTCGTTGCAGTGAACTAACACAACTCTCCCCCACTGAAAAGCTCTGATATAAATATTGTATGGTTGACAATTTAATTTATCAGCTTCAAGGAAGAAGGACATCTGCTTTTTTTTAGAAGAGGGACATAGATCTTCCTTTCTGCCAACCTACTGCAAACTTGGTTTCAAGAGAGAGAGGAAGGTCAGGGCTGTGCAGTGATTTATGACAAGTAGCTGTTGTGTGTTGAAGAGTCCAACAGGTGGCATGTCATCTTTGCCCATATTTTTTTTTAACTTTGCTTGCTAACGGTCCAAAGAGTTTATTTTTAATTTTAAACATTGCAACGCCATAGGATACCCTGGGAGGCCCTCACTGTTGATAAACCTGTAGCATAAATTAGTTACAGAGAGACATTTTAATTAGGAGGAAATACCAGCTGGATGACATTATCAGGAGTGGTCTAATCTTTACGGGCTTAATGAGAAGACCTACTAACCCTACAGAAAATGGAACTTGTTTTCGGGAGGGGAAAAAAAAACATCAGACATTTGACCATGGCACTAAAGAAGTGTTTCATTAAGGATTTTTTTGGGGGGGGGGTGAACTTTCATCACCACAAGTACTCCCAAGATATCCCCTAAACAGACTAAGCTGTAACAATATGCTGACACTTGCTAAAACGGTCACAAAATATATTCTAAAAAGAGACAGAAATGGCTCCTTTTTTTTTTTTTAGCAAAATGCTACTCATTTGAGCTGGCAATGGCTGATTTTGATAAACAGTAAACAATTTGATGGGGTGTGGGGTGTGGGGAGAGAAACCTGAGCATTGTTTCAGACTGAAAGGCAGCAAGAGTCTTCAAACTGAGAACTAATAAAAATCTTTCCCCTATTCGAATATAAATACCACCCGTGCTTTAACAAAATGAGAACCAAAAATGAGCATGGTGGGGCCCGAAGGCTGTTCAAGTCAAGGTAGACTTCTGTACAAGCCTTCAAGGACAGGATAAACCAAAGACTTTCAGGAAATGTACACGCACTGCATCATGATGGAGAAACGATCTAGTTGAGAACATGCTTAAAAAATATGGAACTGTTAAGCACGAAAGATTTGGGACCACACCTGAAGTTCCAGTTGAACTGATTTATTGCTCATGCCTATGCACAAGTATTTAATAAAGCCACACTTGGAATACTGCATCCAGTTCTGGTCACCATAATATAAAAAAGATGTTGAGACTTTGGAAAAAGTGCAGAGAAGAACAACAAAGACGATTAAGGGGCTGGAGGCTAAAACATGCGAAGAACGGTTGCAGGAATTGGGTATGTCTAGTCTATGAAAAGAAGGACTTAAGGAAGACCTGATAGCAGTGTTCCAGTATTTGAGGGGCTCCTATAAAGACGAGGGGTCAAACTATTTTCCAAAACATCAGAAGGCAAGACAAGAAACAATGGATGGAAACTAACCAAGGAGAGAAGCAACCTAGAACTAAGGAGAAATTTCCTAATAGTGAGAGCAATCAACCAATGGAATGGCTTGCCTTCAGAACTTGTGGGTGTTCCATCACTGGAGGCTTTCAAAAAGAGACTGGACAGCCATTTGTCTGAAATGGTATAGGTTGATCCTGCTTGATCAGGAAATTGGATTAGAAGGCCTCCAAGATCCCTTCGCAACTCTGTTATTCTACATTATTCTATGAATCTAGTCAACTAACTGCACTAAATTGGTGCCAGAGAAGAGTCAAGGGAATTCAAGAGGGGTTGGATTTAGGCCACTTGTGGGAATGTAGTGATGGCAGGCTGATTCCTTGCTTGACTCTGTCCCCAGCTCTGTCTGCTTCTAGAGGAATGATGTTTGGGTAGTTGTAACATGAATTCACTATTTACCACTAGCATGAAATATTAAAGGGAATCATTTAACAAACTGCATCACTTTTTGGTTTGGTGGCTGCAGTGCCTCAGATAGAAAGTCCATTCAGAGAGTGGTAAGGACAGCGGAGAAGATTATAGCAATAGCAATAGCCCTTAGATTTATATACTGCTTCACAGTGCTTTACAGCCCTCTCTAAGCGGTTTACAGAGTCAGCCTATTGCCCCCAACAATCTGGGTCCTCGTTTTACCCACCTCGGAAGGATGGAAGGCTGAGTCAACCTTGAGCCTGGTGAGATTCTATCTGCCAAATTGCAGGCAGCCAGTGATCAGCAGAAGTAGCCTGCAGTACTGCACTCTAACCACTGCACCACCATGGCGGTTATAGGAATAACGCTTCCCGTTATTCAGGATACTGCTTATAAGGGCTATGTGCTTAGAGCTCAAAGTATTGTTAGAGACCCCACACACCCACTTCATGGTCTTGTTTCTGTTGTTCCCCTCTAGGAGGAGGTTTCGAAGTATTTCTAGCAGGACTACTGGATTCTGTAACAGCTTTGTTCCCTATGCCATCCGTCTGGCAAGCTCCCAAGATTCGTTTCTATTGCTATGTACATGTATACATTCGAACTAGACTGTGTTGCTTCTCCGTGTCATATAATATATGTGGGTATGTGCATATATTTTTTTAATTTATTTATTTTGTCATGTTTATGTAGTTTATATTGGAGGTAGAGACCCTTTGAGAGCTGCATGCAACAAAATTTCATTTTAATGTATGCCTATTAGTGTACATTCAAAGGGACAATAAAGTTAGTCTAAGTCTTTATGTTCATGGTTCTAAGGATCCCTTGAAGAATGAGGAGGTTTACAGATGCAAAAATGCAATTATTTCACTCTGTGACCACAGAACTACCCTAGTTACCATCTTAACAACAATACTACGGTATCTACAGCAGCAGCCCCCAACGTTTTGGGCACCAGGGACCGGTTCCATGGAGAGAGGTTTTTCCGCAGACCGGAGGGGAGCGTGGTTTCACATGCTGCCTGCATCCCGCAAATGGGGCTTTGCTTGTTTGTGCTGACCGGTTGTCATTCAACCACAAAGCAAATTTATTAAAACTGCGTGTCATAATTAAAAAAAAAATAGCAAGGTCTTGCCTGAGTTAATGTCCTTCTCCACCAACCAGAAAGCAGTGCCTATAAAAGACAATGGACCCACCTTTGCAGCAAAACAACAACAACAAATAACAACAACAACAACAACAACAACAACAAGGAGCTGCAGAAGGGAGTTGGCTTAATTCACTTCATTGCATTATTAGAAACCAAGGCTGCAAGAAGACGAAAAGATATTTCCGCTTTTATTGCTAATACAATGTAATTAATAAACCTATTCAGACTTTTAACCCATAGAATTGAAGTGAAGGCAAATAATGATTGCAGATAGGTTAATTTTAAAAAGCTGGAGGTTGGCTACACAACAGAAAGTTACAGATATAGATTAATAGAGTTGGAAGGGACCTTGTAGGTCATCTAGTCCAACCCCCCACTCAAGCAGGAGTCCCTATACCATTTCCGACAAATGGCAGTCCAATCTCCTCTTGAAAGTCTCAAGTGTTGGAGCTGTCACAGCCTCAGTAGGCAAGTTGTTCCACTGGTTGATCGCTCTCACTGTCAGAAAGTTTCTCCTTATTTCCAGGTTGAATCTCTGCTTGGTCAGTTTCCATCCATTATTCCTTGTCTGGCCTTCTGGTGCCTTGGAAAACAGCCTGACCCCCTCCTCTCTGTGGCAGCCCCTCAAGTACTGGAGCACTGCTATCATGTCTCCCCTGGTCCTTCTCTTCGCTAGACTGGCCATGCCCAGTTCTTGCAACCGCTCTTTGTATGTTATAGTTTCCAGTCCCCTAATCATCCTGGTTGCTCTCCTCTGCACTTTCTCTAGAGTCTCAACATCTTTTTTGTAGTGTGGTGACCAAAACTGGATGCAGTACTCTAGGTGTGGTCTAACTAAGGCTTTATAAGGTTGTTGCTAGATGACTTACTAGCTCTCTACAATGCTATCAGGAAGCCAGTTTATTGCTTAACTTCCCTGGTTTTCTGCCCAGTAAATGCTACATGGAGCCATGGTAGTATGTAAAACAGCTTTCTTTGTATAATCATTACACTAGGTACTGCTCCTTGAACCTAGGCATCTAAACCTAGGCATTTAGAAAAAGTATTTACCTAACTGAGGTGAACGCAGCCCAGTTGCTGGCATGGTTGAGGACCCCTGGTTGCCATGATGTAAAAAAGATGTTGAGACTGTAGAATGAGTGCAGGGAAGAGCAACAAAGATGATTAGGGGACTGGAGACTAAAACATATAAAAACCGATTGCTGAAATTGGGTATGTCTAGTTTGATGAAAAGAAGGACTAGGGGTGACATGATAGCAGTGTTCCAATATCTCAGGGGCTGCCACAAAGAAGAGGGAGTCAAGCTATTCTCCAAACCACCTGAGGGTAGGACATGAAGCAAAGGATGGAAACTAATCAAGGAGAGAAGCAACTTAGAACTAAGGAAAAATTTCCTGAACAATTAATCAGTGGAACAATTTGCCTCCAGAAGTTGTGAATGCTCCAACACTGGAAGTTTTTAAAAAGAGATTGGATAACCATTTGTCTGAAGTGATGTAGGGTTTCCTGCCTAAGCAGGGGGTTGGACTAGAAGACCTCCAAGGTCCCTTCCAATGCTGTTGTTCTATAAACAGGTTTCTTTCTATGATCTACAGTATTCTCTTGCTCAGTTGACTAGGGCCTCTACCCTAGTGAATGAAACCGGATCCCATTTAAATGTTGTTGTTGTTGTTTTACTTATACAGTAACATTTCTCATCTGCCTTCTACTTTCATACAAGGGGCTCAAAAAAAAACAAAAACCGTTAACAATAACTAACAATAAAATCATGCAGGATGTTAAAAAAGATTAATCGAGCAGACATGATAAGCCATACATGCTGGAGACGTCTCTTCTACCCTGTGATTCATAGTGTGGGAACTCTGCAATTTTATGGAGAAGTCCACAGACAGCTGTTCACATCTGTCCCCTCGAAAGAAAGAATGAGTGTATGCAGGGTCTGAGAGGATAACAAATTATGATGTCATAGTTCTTTCTGGACTTACTGGCAGAAGAGTCTGAAAAAGACAAATGGACAAGCTATATCCTTCCTTCCTTCCTTCCTTCCTTCCTTCCTGCCTTCCTTCCTTCCTTCCTTCCTTCCTTCCTCCCTCCCTCCCTCCCTCCCTCCCTCCCTTCCTCAATTTATGTAGAAAATAGAACACTACCTATTCTATAATCAATTTAACAAGTCCAAATTCGTAAAAGACAATCTATCTTCATAAACCAGCACATATACCTAAATCTATTCCCATCTATATATCGTTCCAAGTCCAACCCTTCTTGTTTTAATGAATACAGTGGAATAAAGTCTTGCAAACAGACTTGTAAACCCTGACAAACAGACAAACCCTGGCAGGGCAAGCTACTGTAAACAGGGAGCAAACATTACAACAACAGAAACGTTGGGCTCAACTGTGGTCGTAAGTCGAGAACTACGTGTAGTTTATGGTTGATGCTCTCTGAGGTTGACTGTTTCCTTGCAGACATTTCATTATCCAACCACATAATGTCATCGGTCCAAAAAAGTGTAAGGTTTGATTAACAACAAATGTCTCACTTAACCACAGAAATTTTGGGCTCAATTCTGGTCATAAGTTGAGGACTACCTGTATAGTATTATAAAACTATTTAGGGATATCGAATAGTGCTATTCCAAAGAATAGCCTTTGGTTTTTTTTAAATTGCTTAACTCCTCATCCTTTTCCTAGTGAACATGGAGGAAAGAACTGGGTTAGTCTTTGGCAAGAAAACATACACCCCATCTGCAGGGGTGGGTTCTGGTTTTCTTCGCTGCCGGTTCGCTCAGTTTTGCGCCGCACGGGCATGCGTGCGCTTCATGCGCGTGCACAGTGCTTAAAAAAAAATCTTCTGTGCATGTGCAGAAGCAAAAAACAAGATGGCGGTGCCTACAGTGCCACCGAAAGAACTGGTTCAGGGGCGTGGCAGGCCTGGGTCGCTGGCGGTTCTAGCGACCCAGGCCGCCAAGTTACTACCGGTTCTATAGAACCGGTCTGAACCGGGAGGAACCCACCTCTGCCCATCTGGTAGCATCTTCAAGGCTAACCAGTTTTACTGAGTCATCGGTTTTGTAACAACTGCCCCAAAAGAATTAGTTAATTTGAAGATATTGCCAGAAATTGTAGTATCCATGATTATCACTGAGTGTTGCATCTAATGTTTTATGATGAATGTATCTTTACAATGATTATGATAATGATTTATCACTATTGTTGTATGTACACTGAGAGCTTATGTACCGGAGACAAATTCCTTGTGTGTCTAATTCTAATTCTAATTTGTCTCCTAACTATTAGGCTTGGAGGTCAAATAGATTCTTGAATTTTCTTCACTCTCTCATGGAAGAAGAGATGGCCTGTATAGAGAAAAGAAGGACTGGGGGCGACATGATAGCAGTCTTCCAGTATTTGAGGGGCCGCCACAAAGAAGAGGGGGGTCAACTTATTTTCCAAAGCACCAGAAGGCAGGACAAGAAACAATGGATGGAAACTAATCAAGGAGAGAAGCAACCTAGAACTAAGGAGAAATTTCCTAACAGTGAGGACAATTAACCAGAGGATCATCTTGCCTTCAGAAGTTGTGAGTGCTCCATCACTGGAGGTTTTCAAGAAGAGACTGGACAGCCGCTTGTCTGAAATAGTATAGGGAAGTGATGGCTAACCTTTTTTTCCTTGGGTGCCGAAAGCGCGTGCGTGCTATCGCTCACGCGAGCATGCCCACACCCATAATACAATGCCTCCCACGCACACCCCACCCCCTGCACATGTGCACGCGACCCCCCGTGCATGCGCATGTGACCCTCCGTGCTCCCCCACCCCCCTGCACATGCGTGACCCCCCCCCGCGCCTTGGTTTTGGCCTACAAGGCCTCCCTGAAGCCTCTGGAGGCCAGAGATGGCCCATTATCGGACTTCCGGTAGGCCCGTTTTTCACCCTCTGAGGCTCCAGAGGCTTTCCTTAAGCCTCCAGGAGGGCGAAAACGGCCTCCCGCGGATTCCGGAGGCCCTCCAGAGACCGGAAACAGCCTGTTTCCAGACTTCCAGGAGGCCCATTTTTCACCCTCCCAGAGCCTCCGCGTGAGCCCTGTACTTACCTGGCATCCAAAACAGGCTACGTGGAGACTCCTGGGAGGGGTGGGGCAGCGTGGGCATGCGCACACATCTCCTACATGCGCGGCAGAGACCCAAAAATCAGCTGGCTGGCGGGAGGCGTGCGTGCATGCGCGGTGGAGCTGACCTAGGGCGATGGCTCAGGTGCCCTCAGAGATGGCTCCACGTGCCACCTGTGGCACGCATGCCATAGGCTCACCATCACGGGTATAGGGTCTCCTGCTTGAGCAGGGGGCTGGACTAGAAGACCTCCAAGGTCCTTTCCAGCTCTATTCTGATTAATTAATAAATCTTTATTTATTAAACACATGTCTATCCCTCAGCAATGGGAAAAAAAAACCCACACTCTTTGCAGCAATCCACTTTTAAAGAATATTAAAAACAAAGTCTTAAATGATGCTCAATTCTAGATGAAAAGGCATTATTATTTTTTTCACTTGGGAACTTTAGATGGTTGTGTAAACATTTCTAAGTGATTTATTTCAATATTTTTTTAAAAAAACAAAAAACCTAGCAGTACGACATTCAGACATTCTTTGGCTTAATGAATAGCACTATTGTCTTACTTGCAATCAAGAGTGTGCCCCTCACCAGCACAATTGTGTTATTTTTAACGTCTTTTAATATGTGTTGCCAATACAAAGAAAAACAAGCAAACAAAAATAAATCCTGCAGTGCAGGCAGTATTTTATGAGGAAGGGTCTTTCTTTCCTTTTTTTAAATCTCAGAAACATTCTTACAATAAAAAGGAATGGATTTATACAGGAAACATGAACACTGCAGGAAAATTAAGATCATTGTGAGCCTTCCAGATCCAGACCGACAAGCAGGTTCTAGCTAATCAACCAGACATTGGGGTAATAGACAAGGACCGGAAGACAACGGTGGTGAAAGATGTAGTGGTGCCATGTGACAGCAACATCAGGAAGAAGGAGAATGAGAAGCTGGAGGAAGACCAGGGCCTGAAGAAGGAATTGGAGAGGATGTGGAAAGTCAAGGCCAAAAAGTGGTAGTAGTAGGAGCACTTGAGGCTATGACTCCTAAACTGGGAGAGGAGCTCCAATGGATCTCAGGAACGACATCAGAACTCTGTACAGAAGAGTGCAGTGATAGGATCAGGTAGCAAATCCTGTACCTGTCAACAGCCGTGTCCCCCAAGGCAGCGTTCTAGGACCAACTCTCTTTATACTTTACATAAATGACCTTTGTGATCATATTAAAAGCAACTGCGTTCTCTTCGCTGATGATGTAAAACTATTTGACACCACCGACAATGCTGCTACCCTTCAAAAAGACCTAGACTATGTGTCAGATTGGTCAAACAAGTGGCAACTTCAAATCTCAACCAACAAATGCTCTGTCTTACATATTGGCAAAAAAAAAATCAGAACATAAAATACAAACTGGATGGACACGACCTTGTAGACGACCCTCACTCTGTCAAAGACCTTGGAGTACTCATCTCTAATGATCTAAGTGCCAGAGCCCACTGTAACAACATTGCAAGAAAAGCATTAACAGTTGTTAACCTAATCTTGCATAGCTTCTTCTCTGGTAATATTGTACTGCTAACTAGAGCATACAAAACATTTGCTAGACCAATTCTCGAATACAGCTCATCTGTCTGGAACCCGCACTACATATCGGACATTAATACAATTGAGAGAGTCCAGAGATATTTCACAAGAAGAGTCCTCCACTCCTCTACTCACAACAGAATACCTTATGCCACCAGACTTGAAATTTTGGGCTTAGACAACTTAGAACTATGCAGCCTTCTG
>QLTV01001814.1:682515-701802 GCA_003457575.1 Thermophis baileyi | reverse complement strand
CTGTCAACGACTACTTCAGCTTCAACCGCAATAACACATGTGCAAACAATAGATACAATCTCAAGGTAAATCGCTCCAAACTCGATTGCAGAAAACACGACTTCAGCAACAGAGTGGTCAATGCCTGGAATACACTACCTGACTCTGTGGTTTCTTCCCCAAACCCCCAAAACTTTAACCTTAGACTGTCTACTGTTGACCTCACCCCATTCCTAAGAGGTCTGTAAGGGGCGTGCATAAGTGCACCAACGTGCCTACCGTCCCTGTCCTAATGTCCCCCTTTATTCGTATCCACTTCATGTATTAATAACCATGTTTATACCTATATCTGTTATCTAATACATGCTTGACAAAATAAATAAATAAAAATAAATAAATAAATAAAGATCCTGCACAAAACCCTCAAACTCCCAGACCTCTGGGAGAGGATCCAAGATTGAGGAAGACACAGACCATCCATAGGGATGAAAAGGGATATTTTTAAAAGGGATATTTTTTTAAAAAAAATAGCTACTGCCTTCTGATCCAGACTATAGCAATAGTAATATGCCTTAGACTTATATACCGCTTCACCGTGCTTTACAGCCCTAAGTGGTTTACAGAGTCAGCCTATTGCCCCCCCCCAACAATCTGGGTCCTCATTTTACCAGCCTTGGAAGGATGGAAGGCTGAGTCAATAGCAATATCCCTTAGACTTATATACCGCTTCACCATGCTTTACAGCTCTCTCTAAGCAGTTTACAGAGTCAGCCTATTGCCCCCAACAATCTGGGTCCTCATTTTACTGACCTCGCAAGGATGGAAGGCTGAGTCAACCTTGAGCCGGTCAGGATCGAACTGCTGGCAGCGGACAGAGTCAGCCTGCAATACCGCATTCTAACCACTGCGCCACCACCGCTCTATTTAGTGATCTTTCGAAGTTCCAATGGCTAAAAAGTGACTTACAAGTGCTCCTCACACTTACAACTGTAACAGCATCCCCATAGTCACATTCAAGCACTCTGCTATCGGCATGTATTTACCATTTTGCCATTTGTGACCTTCCCTAGTTTACTTCCAACAAGTAAAGTCAACGGAGAAAACCAAATTTGCTTAACAACATTATTCACTTAACGACTGTGCCAAAAAAGGTGACAAGATCGGATGTGACTCACTTAACAACTTCCTTAACAACAGTATTTCTGGACCCAGTGGTGGTCATATATCAAGGACTACCCATATATCACTTTTCAAAATTAAAGTGGCACAACTGGAAAAAAATGCAATTTTTATAAGCAAAAGTCTCGCTCTGCTGAAATTTACAACGATAAACATTGTTTTATTTCACCACCTTATAAAGTCAAGAATTAGGTGGAGAGAGAGAGAGAGAGAGAGGGAGAACGAGAGAGAGAGAGAGAGAGAGAGAGAGAGAGAGAGAGAGAGAGAGAGAGAGAGAGGCCTCATTCATTTAAGCTTAATTGCATAAAATCAATATCTTCCTAATGTATGTAACATCATTTTGGGGGAAATGCCTGAATGCCAAAAAAATTATGAGGCAGCAATCTGTTTGGCTTATCAGCCCCTTGGATTTTCATCTAAAAGTAACTTTGAATTATTACTGGAGATAAGGTGTAAATGTGCGCAGGAATTTTATCTATGCTTCTCCCATGAATCATAAATGAGAGGGAAAAATTACAGTCTAAATTGCACTTAAAAGGAATAAAGTCTTTTCATGTCATACATGATTTATCAGAATGATCTCATTTTAAGGGTACTGTGGTTATCTTGATTAATAACATTAGTAAGCATGATGAATAGCCTCTTTAATGGTAACAAAGAATTTATTGGCAAAAAACAAAAACAAAAACCTACTTTTACCAAAAAGAGAAGAAGGAAAATATACAAAGAAGCAGTGTAATAAGACTATTGTTTAAGTAAACTTTCTGCAAATGTATTTGGGTTCTCTCTCTCTCTCTCTCTCTCTCTCTCTCTCTCTCTCTCTCTCTCTCTCTCTCTCTCTCTCTCTCTCTCTTTCCTTCCAAAGATGATTGACTTGGGACTTCTGCTGCATCCTGGTGCCTATTTCCGCGATCTCTGGAACATCGCTCTCTCTCTCTCTCTCTCTCTCTCTCTCTCTCTCTGTGTAGAAGAAAAAGAGGGGGGAATGTAAGAAAGATAGAATAAGGAGGAATTGAAATAAATAAATAAAACGAAGAGTCTATATGCAAAAGAACTATGCCATGTTCTCTAAAGCTCAAAAGGGTTAAGAATAGAATAGAATAGAGCTGGAAGGGACCTTGGAGGTCTTCTACTCCAACCCCCTGCTCAAGCAGGAGAACCTATACCTTTTCAGACAAGTGGCTATTCAGTCTCTTCTTAAAAACCTCCAGTGATGGAGCGCCCACTATATCTGAAGGCAAGCTGTTCCACTGGTTAATTGTCCTCACTGTTAAGAAGTTTCTCCTTAATTCCAGGTTGCTTCTCTCCTTGGTTAATTTCTATCCATTATTTCTTGTCCTGCCCTCTGGTGCTTTGGAAAATAATTTGACCCCCTCTTCTTTGTGGCAGCCTCTCAAATACTGAAATACTACTATCATGTCACCCCTAATTCTTCTTTTCTTTAGACTAGCCGGACCCAAAACCTGCAACCGTTGTTCATATGTTTTAGTCTCCAGGCCTTTGATCATCTTATATGCTTTTCTCTGAACTTTTTCCAAAGTCTCAACATCTTTTTTGTACTGTGGTGACCAAAATTGATTGCAGTGTTCCAGGTGAGGTCTTACTAAGGTTTTATAAAGTAGTACTGATACTTCACGTGATTTTGATTCTATGCCTCTGTTTATACAGCCAAGCATTGTATTAGCTTTTTTGGCTACTGCTGCACACTGCTGGCTCATATTCAAGTGATCATCCACTAGGACACCAGGGTCCCCCTCACAGTTATTGTTTTTCAGCCAGATCTCACCTAATCTGTATTTATATCTTTGGTTTTTCCTGCCTAAATGTAAAACTTTGCTTTTCTTCATTAAAATTCATTTTGTTGGATAGGGCCCATTGTTCAAGTCTGTCAAGATTTTTTTTGGATCCTGAGCTTGTTTTCTGGGGTGTTGGCTATTCCTGCCAGCTTAGTATCATCTGCAAATTTGGTAAGTTCCCCTTCTATTCCCTCATCTAATCATTTATGAAGATATTGAAGATTACTAGGCCTAAGACAGAACCTTGTAGTACCTCACTGCTTACTTTCCTCCATGTAGATGTAGTACTGTTAAGGACTACTCGTTGAGTACAGTTTGTCAGCCAGCTACAAACCATCTGGTGGTGACGTTGTCTATTCCACATTTTTCTAGTTTACCAACAAGTAGGTTGTGGTCTACTTTGTCGAATGCCTTACTGAAACCAACCAACCATAGAGATATTGACCTCTGAAGGTCCTGTAACAGGAAAAAGTATATTGAAGTCTTTAAAACTAGTTATGAAAAGGAGGATATTTCTCCTCCTCCTCCTCCTCCTCCTCCTCCTCCTCCTCCTCCTCCTCTCCTCTTCAAGACTTTGCTTTAAATGCCTCCTGGCTATTTTTTCCTCCAACCCTCCCTTCCAGCAATAATGTTTAAGAAGTCAGATTCAATTCACCCTGATTAATTTTTCTTTGGGGATGATAGAAGTCTTATGATGACTGGCCCTTCTATAATCACAACTGGCCTCTTCACCCTGCATCTCATCCAGAATTAATCTTTCCAGGGGCCCTATCAGGAACACTGCCACCCACCAACACAAGGTATGTTTGCCTGACTGGAGACCAATTCCCCAGCCAGGCATCAAAGATGCCAATCACAGATGCCTGCTGTCAACATCAGAAGTTTCTATCCTCTTCTACCGGCTGATCAAACATTCTTTCTTTCCTTCTCAGAAGATTAATTCAAAGTTTTCCTCTTACACCTTTTCAGTTTAGTCAATGGCCCATCTTCTTGAGATGGAAAAGGAAATGGCCAATAACAGGAATCCTTTCGAAACAAAAGACGAGCAAGAAAAAAAATTAAATTTAAATCCCAGCTGTTATCAATGCTTTTTTCTTTCTTCTCTTTCTACTCCCACTGCTTAAATGCCTTTAAAAAAAAAGGATTGGATTAGGGACTAGATTGAATGGCTTCCCTTTGATCAAAGCCACTAGCCTTTATGCAATCACGAGGAATGACTGCTTTTGCAGAGCTCAAAATTGATTTGTTTTACTGTAACTTATTGAACATATTATTCAGCCTGACAATTTGTTTCCTCTGTTGTTGTTGTTGTTTTTTCTTTCTTATTTTTGTATTGATTGACTGCATTTCTGCCCCGCCCTTCGGCTCAGAAGCCCCACAGGGTGGTTCATAACAGAGGCTCATGACAAGGATTGTAGAAATTAAAATAAGCAATGAGCTCATTTTAACAAAACCTTACAGCACATTATACAAACTGATTTTGATGGGTATCACTGATCCCCGCAGTCTTTCATCTCCACTGTAAGATTTCTGGAACAACTTAGCAGCAGATGTCCCTGCAGAGCTGGTCTGGAAGAACAGGCAAACATATGTGCAGTCTTAGGCCAAGGTGGACATAAAACATGAAGCCCAAGCAACAAATAATTAGATCCAGAACTCAAATGACAGTTTTTTAGCAAAAATATGGAACAATCCCTACATTGGCTCCTGAACCAGATGCTGGAAAATAACCAAAGTGACAAAAAACAATTTTTTTAAGGCATCTAACAAAATTCCAGGAAATTAGAGTTGCAATAAGCTTCTTGTGATGACTGGTTTTTGTAGCATTTTAGATCCTCCCGTGCTGTGGACCATATCAGGAAGCAAGGGATCTCCAGTATTTTTGGTTTTGGGTAAGAACTTTGGCGTCTTCCCATGTGATGTTTAAAGTCAACTATGAACGTTCACCACCCTGTATTTCATAGAACATAGAATAACAGAGTTGGAAGGGTCCTTGGAAGTTATTTAGTCCAACCCCTTTCTTGAGCAGGATACCATTTATACCATTTCAGACAAATGGCTGTCCAATCTCTTCTTGAAAGCCTCCAGGGATGGAGCACCCACAACCTCTGAAGGCATGCCGTTGCAATGATTAATTGTTTTCATTGTCAGGAAATTTCTCCTTAGTTCCAGGTTGCTTCTCTCCTTGATTAGTTTCCATCCATTGCTTCTTGTCCTGCCTTCAGGTGCTTTGGAGAATAAGTTGATCCCCTCTTCTTAATGGCAGCCCCTCAAATACTAGAACACTGCTATCATATCTCCCCTATTCCTTCTTTTTTCAAGGGCGTCCTCTTGGTCGTTGGCATCAGGTGAGGTCCATCTCGTTGCCATGTTGGGAATTCAATTATACTCCATATGGAGTATGTGACCTGCAAGTTGGAGTCATCTGTGTGCAACTATGTTGTGTAATTTGCAGGAGAAACTCTCTTGGGGTACTTCTTCATTAGTACAGATAGTCCTCGACTTACAACAGTTTGTTTAGTGATCGTTCAAAGTTACAACGGTACTGAAAAGAAAGTGACTTATGACTGTTTTAAATTCAGACACTTGATCAATGTAGCATATATTGATGACGGTCGCAGTGTCCCGGGGGGGGGGAGGTCACGTGATTCCCCTTTTGTGACCTTCTGACAAGCAAAGTCAATGGGGAAGCCAGATTCACTTAGCAAGCTTGTTACTAACTAAGCAGCTGCAATGATTCACTTAACAACAGTGGCAAGAAAACTCGTGGGCAAAACTCACTTAACAAATGTCACACTTAACAGCATAAACTTTGAGCTCAATTGGGGTCGTAAGTCGAGGACTACCTGTAATGTGGTCAAAATAGCGAACCTTTAGGATTGGAACAAGCTTCTTGTGATGACTTTAGCTCATAATCATACAACATGACTTAAAAAAAAATAATGGCAATAAAGTAAAGCAAGATGCAGAAATAGGACAACCTAGAAAGGAAATTAAGTGGAACCAAAACCAGGACTCCATCTTTTCCCCAATCTCATCATAGAGAGGTGATGTATAAACTGCTTCATATGTAATGCAGTTGGGTTGCATCACAAACTGTTGCCACAAACTATTGTCTCTATTAAAGACAATAAAGATGTTATCATTGGCTAAGTAGAATGACAAGACCTCCTGAAGAATAGTCTGTATCATTGCTGGAAATTAAGTGGAATGTCACTAAACTTTTCAAGATCTTCGAACGCCGAATATATGGATGGATATTATCCTTTATCCATTACTTATTTGGATTTTCAAAAGGCTTTGATAAATAATAATAATAATAATAATAATAATAATAATAATAATAATAATAATAATAATAATAATAATAACANCAACAACCACAACCACGACCACAACCACAACCACAACCGCAACCTCAACCACAACAACAACAACAACAACAACAACAACAACAACAACAACAACAACTACTGGGATAAGATCAGATGGTGTTTTTTTTTAATGCAGTGGTCTTCAAAATTGGCAACTTTAAGACTTGTGGACTTCAACTCCCAGAATTCTCCAGCCAGCATAGCTGGCACAGTGGTTAGAGTGCAGCACTGCAGGCTACTTCAGCTGACTGCTAGTTGCAGTTTGGCAGTTCAAGTCTCACCGGCTCAAGGTTGACTCAGTCTTCCATCCTTCTGAGGTGGGTAAAATGAGGACCCAGATTGTTGGGGGCAATATGCTGACTCTGTGAACCGCTTAGAGAGGTAAAGCACTGTAAAACGGTATATAAGTCTAAGTGCTATTGCTATTGCTAATTCTGGGAGTTGAAGTCCACAAGTCTTAAAGTTGCCAAGTTTGGGGACCCCTGTTTTAATGGAATAGCAGGTCCTTAAAACATAGCAAAAAGAGAGTATTGATGAAAGAGTTCTCTCCATGGAAGGGATATGGTTCCCCAAGGATTTGTTTTTAAAAATGACATGTTCATAAACAGAGGTGGGCTTCACATACTGTAACAACCGGTTCACCCAGCACCGGAAATGTGAGTGCGCGCATGCGTGCGGCATCACAAAACACGGCAATTCCCTCGTGCATGCCATCCACGCATGCATGCGATGTCAAACAACACGGCAATTTGCACGCGCACACCATCCGTGCATACATGCAGCATCAAAAACACAGCGATATAGCGAAAACTTAGACTGTCTACTGTTGACCTCACCCCATTCCTAAGAGGTCTGTAAGGGGCGTGCATAAGCGCACCAGGGTGCCTACCGTCCCTGTCCTAATGTCGTACTCGTAAAGTATCATGTACTCATAACCATGCTTGTACTTATTTTTTTTTCACAATCATGTTTATACTTTATCTGTAATCATATAAACGTTTGACAAATAAATAAATAAATAAATAAATAAATAAATAAATAAATAAATAAATAAATAAATAAATAAATAAATAAATAAATAAATAAATAAATAAATAAATAAATAAATAAATAAACAAACAAACAAACAAACAAACAAACAACTGGAAGTCTCTTGGCCTTTGGTTTCTACATTTGGAGTCTTCTCAGTACTTCAACAGTGTTTCAGTTCACGATGATTTATTTTCTTGTGTTACCACAAGAAAATACATAGCAACAAAAAACCAAACATACCCTGAATACAACAGGTAAAGGATCCAGACTGTTTTTAATTGCTTCAGCCTAAACTAATAGTTCAGGGCCTAAGCAGTCATTATAATCCAAATCAGGTTTGCTTTCTTCATAACTGATCCTGCAATCTTTATCTCTGGGTTAGCGATTCAAATTAACAGCTAATGCACGTTAACTTTCGGGCTCACCCTTTGGCACGACATCTGGGAGAGTTAACTTAAAGGAAAGTCGTGAAGCTGTAGGGTAGATGAGCTAAAACCACTCAGCTTAGTTAGCAGAAGGGGGTGCTGTCGTGTAACCTTTTCAAAATTGCAAAGAAGTTCTTGCGTATGTAAGCTAAAAAAATTTAAGCACCTAGCTTGCTCAAAAGCATGGGTGAAGTATTTAGTTCAGGAACCAGGCGGTTCTTGAAGTGTGCGTATTTTAAATGGAGCTTACATAGATAGATAGATAGATAGATAGATAGATAGATAGATGATAGAGATACAGATACAGATAGAGATAGAGATACAGATAGAGATAGAGATATTTTCTTTGAATGTATCAGGTGTTAGAAGAACAAGTGAGTTACTTCTGCTTTTTCTCCAGCTAGTTCCTGCTTTCTATTTCACCCCCAGTCTCCCAGAGAGTCATCAAAACTGTGATTTAATTACATCTTAAGGGAGGGGGGGGAATCCCAGAGTGTAAACATGACTCCTTTTTATCTCCTGATACATCTGGACAAGTAGACAATGTGCTAAAACAAACTAAATCTGGCCTGACAGTCACTTCAAAGAGTTCAGCAAGAGGCTTGCAGCTACTTAAGGCCCAGGAATGCTGTTGCTAAGGATCTTTCTCCAATCTACCAGTCGGTAAAAGAAGAGCAATTTCTTTCTTTCAGAGCAGAGAATGGAAACCAGGCAGCCAAGAGGGTTAAAGGATTTGGCAGGGATACGGGTGCCGATAATGACGCGGATAGGTTTGAGGGGAAAATGTTGTGTTTGTGTGTGTAAAACTGCCTTTTTTGTAATGGATAACTCGATTCATTTTTGCAAACCTCCTATAGGAGACTGGAAATCTTTAATAGACCAAAAGTATTCAGAGTTTATACTTTCCCTGGCTACTACTGTAGGCATTCAAGCTAACATGAGTTCTTCAAACCATTTTCTTTATAAACCAATTTTTTTTTTTTACAACACCCCACAGAACTGGGAAGTGTAAATAAGGTTCTGCTGTCCAGGTGACTCGAAGGCTTCTTGTGTTTTCAGCAACTTATAAACCAAAATAACATATCATACATTAGATCCCTTCTGATAACCTTCCTACCACAGCATTTTGATTTTTTGTTTGCAAGAACTACAAATACTCAAATAATGCTAGTGATTTCACCCAACCATTGTTCTGAACGATCAATATAAAACTGGTTGATCCTTTTCCCAACAGCTCAATTTCTGTCACTGTGGTTGATGAAATTTTGCTTATTTATCCAGAGGTGGGATTCACATAATTTACTTACCGGTTCGCCCAGCACCGAAAATGTGAGTGCATGCGCGCTTGCTTTGCTCACACGGGCCCCTTCCGTGCATGCACGCAGCCATCCGTGCATGCACTTTGCTCACATGTGCAGCTTGCACGCATGCACATGGCTTGAAAATGTAGCTAAATAGGATGGAATAGCACCGGGGCGGGTGGGCAGGCCCTCCCACAGGTCGCTACTACCAGTTCGCCCAAACCGGTCCGAACCGGCTGAATACCACCTCTGTATTTATCCAGTTATTTAAGAATATTTACCATATATATCTTTTGTCATTGATCGAAGGGAGTTTAAAGGAATATAACAAGATGTATTGCTATTCAGTGCTGAAATGTATATACTGCACATTAATATCATTTGATGGCTGAAATATTTCTTTGCAGAATGATCATGAGGATATTAATCTCTCAAACTTTTCCCAGATCAATATATTCATCGTTTGGCATTTCAGATTAAAGCAACCTCCATATAAGGGGAAAAAAAAATCAAAAGCAACCTGGTTTTTATCCTCTCAATAAAATTGACCCCTTTTCCTATAACACAAAGTTGGGAGTTCATTACCTGAGCCTAACATGTCCAATGTATCTCAGGAACCTTTTTAAGTACCTCAAGTTTTGAAACTGGTCAGATGTCCAGTTGCTAGAATGGAGGTCTTCTTTACATTTTTTTCTGATGGTACCTAAATTGTGGGGTTTTTCCATTAAGCATTGTGTTTTTCAGATCTGTTAATTGTTCTTGGGACCTTATTTTTTTATTCTAGGATTTTATTTAATTCTACATCCTATTTTTTACCTGCTGACATGCTGCCTTTATCTCTGGCTTTTACTGCTAATTTTGATACCCTTGTTTTATAGTATTTCATCGTTTTTACTGCATATTGGTTGGATGTTGAAGGTGAAAAATTTTGCGAGATATAAATGAATAAATAAATCTGCACATGATCACGGTTGGTTGGTTTCTTCAAAAATCCATGGACAGTACAGGTAGTCCTCAACTTACGACCACAATCGAGCCCAAAATTTATGTTGCTGAGTGAGAAATTTGTTAAGTGAGTTTTGCCCCATTTTATGACTTTTTTTTTTGCCAGATTTGTTAAGTGAATCACTGCAGTCATTAAATTAGTTACACGGTTGTTAAGTGAATCTGGTTTCCCCATTGACTTTGCTTGTCAGAAGGTCACAAAAGGTGATCACAAGACCCTGGGACACTGCAACGGTCATAAGTATGAACCAGTTTTCAAGCATTCAAATGTATATCACACAACCATGGGGATTTTAAACTGCCCAGTATTGGTATAAAGTATCTCGAATACTTAATACACTTCATGATCAGGAGCCATGGTGACGCAGTGGTTGGAATGCAGTATTGCAGGCTAACTCTGCTAACTGCCAGCAGCTCGATCCTAACCGGCTCAAGGTTGACTTCCATCCTTCCGAGGTCGGTAAAATGAGGACCCAGATTGTTAGGGGCAAGAGGCTGACCCTGTAAACCGCTTAGAGAGAGCCGTAAAGCACTGTGATGCAACATATAATTCTAAGTGCTATTGCTATTGCTAGATTTAAAGTACAGATTTATTTAAAAGCTCTGTTTTAGTTTAAGAAAGGCCATCTCTGTGCTGGATAGCACAGGCTTCAGTTTATGAAGTGAAGAAAAAATGCTCTTCTAAATAAATCGGTAAAATGCAGAGGGGGGAAAATTCTTGTCTTTCTTTGTTTGTTTTCTATCAAGAAAGGTTTGCTTTAAAAGCAGCTTTCTTCCCTATGTCTGGACAGCGTCAGCCCGGCAAACCATTACAGACTCTGAGAAATTGCAGAAATAAATAACATTTAACATTATCTCCAGCACAGTCATATTTACTAAACAGAGATGGAAATCAGCAGTAACCGTTTTCATTGTTCTATTGAGCTCTTATGTTCTAATTAAAGAGAAGGTTCTTTCCACTACTAACATAGCCATTGATCTTATTTGAATACAGTGGTTTTTGTTTTTTTTCTTTTGCAAACTTTCACAAAAGGCTAAGAATGCATGCAGATGTGTGTCTCTTTTCGCGTCTTTGTGTGTCCGGGCATTTTTTGTTTTTTAAACAGTCTTAAGTGTAAGGATTTGTTTTGTCAGTTGGCAATAACAGAACAGAGTCATTTGCACAGAGTCAATAAATAAAGTTTTGGTCCTTTCTGTTTGCAATTGCCCCTAAAATGAGATTGGTGTTTTTTAAAAAATTATTTATTAAAGATATAGGTCAAGCAAACCTGGTGATTTCAATTCTGTGGGGTTCATTGGCCTCCGTTGTCATGTTACTCAGATCTGTTCTGTTGAGCCCTAATTATTCCTCATGGTTGCTTCACATTTTCTCGTGATTCCTCACACACTTAATGTCAAAATTGATAAGCTGCTCTCTGTAAAACGCTACATTATGTCCTCACTTCCATTGTTAATACAGCTGCAGAAAGAAGCAAGAATGCTTTAATCTGGTTGACAAGGATAATCTGGTCTAAAAATGTAATAAACTTTGTATCTTTCCAAGATATTCCTTCCCTGAAACATTCCACGGAGATAGACATTCTAAAGGCAAGCAGACAAAATGTGTCCTCCTGTATACAAATGCCCTTATCTTGGGACTTTTTAAAACAAAAATCAAGTTAGGAAGGTATTTGTTTGAATGGCACTCGTGCCGTTAAAGCCTGAATCTGTGATCTAAAGGATGGCTTCTTTTCAGGCTAACTGCAGCAAAGCAACAGAGTCCACAAAATTGCTTTTAATTATTATTTAATACTTCCTCATTTCGCTATTTTCCAGTTAAAATGTTTAACTGCCCCTAGATGATTCACAGATCGAATGATAAAAACAACAAGCATTAGAAGAACTCCACTAAGAGTTACTTCTGACTGGAGTGACCTCTACACCCTGCAAAGAAACAAGCATAAACTCTAATTAATATTATAAACATTTAGCCAGTGCCAACAGTCCATTAAAATGTCCTGTTTTATTGTTATCCAAAAGGTGACTCAAGTGAGCACTGGTTGGAGTAATACAGAGGTCAAGACTGCAACAGGGAAACATTTATTCTGATTTCCAGACCCTTTGCCTCCTGAACTGGGAAAATTCAGTGAATCCCTACCCAGGAAGCCCAGAGTCAACTTGAAAGAAGAGAAGGTCACATCGTAAGCATCATGGGTCTTTATGGTTTAAAATCAATGCCCTGAATTAGCAATAGCACTTAGACTTATATACCACTTCACAGTGCTTTCCAACCCACTCTGGGCAGTTTACAGACTCAGCATATTTGCCCCCAACAATCTGGGTCCTCATTTTACTGACCTCGGAAGGATGGAAGGCTGAGTCAACCTTGAGCCTTGGTTATTACCTTTAAAGCCCTACATGGCTCAGGGCCAGGTTATCTTCGAGACCGCCTTCTACCACATAGCTCCCAGCGACCGGTAAGATCCACAGGGTTGGGCTCCTCCAGGTCCCGTCAGCTAAACAGTGCCGGCTGGTGGGCCCGTGGGGGGAGGTCCTTCTCTGTGGCTGCCCGGCTCTCTGGAACCAGCTACCCCCTGAGATCCAACAATATGGGTCCTCATTTTACTGACATAAGAAGGATGGAAGGCCGAGTCAACCTTGAGCGGGTCAGAATCGAACTGTCAAACTGCTGGCAGTCGGCAGAATTAGCCTGCAATACTCCATTCTAACCACTGCACCATCATTGCAGTGCTTGGAATAATTAGCATCCTCATGGGTCCAGTTTCCAGAGCAATGAGTATAGGTCAAGGGGTAGCCAATGTCAAAAGTATATACTCAAGTATGAAATTACCAGAAGACCTCCAAGGTCCACTCTAACTCTGTTATTCTGTAAATGTTGTATAGTATATATTATGTAGTATAGTATATATGAAATAATTGACCCAGCTTTCTGCAATGCTTGACTTGGCCTGTTGACTAAGAACCATTGGCCCTGACACCACACCTGTGATGGAAATCTCTATTCATCTCAAAAATGTCTTAACCAACCAACTGGTCTCTGTTATATGGAGACTTTGATTTTTGGTTGTTTTCTTGCAGATGTTTCAATACCCAACTAGGTAACATCATCAGTCCTAGAAGATGCAAACCCCATTCCCTTCTAGCACTGATGATGTTACCTAGTTGGGTATTGAAATGTGTGCAAGTAAACAACCAAGCTCTGAGAGCACCAAGGATCCACAGTTCAACCCTGAGCTACAAATATTATCTTCTATTGGAGCCTCTGTTATCTTCCATAACGATTGAAACTTTGAGAAGAATTAAAGGTGCCTTCTAAGCCAGAAACTTTTAAAAAACAAACAAACCTGGAAATTCATGAAATTGATACTGATTATTTATGTGACCTCTGGAACCAAACTGATGAACGATTACTTTGAACAACTAAACGTTGGTTTCCTGTGTTAAAATGTGGTTGATGCAAGGAGACAAAAATTGTTTTTTGCATACTAGATACCTTGGGAAATAACTCTTACAAGAGCCTTGCTGCTGAAGAATCAACTCAATATTTGGAAAATAAAGTGGTTTCCTTTGGTCTGGTATGATCACTCTTTACATTTTGGACTGGATCATTCATAGAACTCTGGATCAATCACTGTATTAATATAAAGATATCCTTCTTTGTCATAAACCCAGCATTTGGAGTCATATCAAAAATATGAAGAATTAAAATTGATTATAAAATGTTCATTCATTTTTCCATGGAGACTGGCTAAAAGAATGAGAACAGAAGACTGGAAAGAAAAAGATTTCCAGCAATGAATAGTGTGCTTGTGTGTGTATAACACGGAGTTAAGTTGCGAGTTTTATGCAAATAGTCCTTAAAGCTCTTGAGATGTTTCTCCAAGTTAGTTAGATAATCTCCGAGAGTGACAGTCCCCAAACCTGACAAATAAAATATAATAAAATAAATAAACTAAAATAAATACCCCAACTCTAATGCTTATATTTTTGAAGAAGTGATTCCGTGCTTCCAACAATTTAGAGTGAAGTATTATTATCCATCCCAACAAATTCCAGTTGCTTGGTATTATAAAGCATTTACCTTAATGTCAATAGCAAATCTCCTGAGAATTCCTTGCCTTCTGTAATGATCTGCCTACTCTGTTAGTCTATTTATCTGAAAGCCTACCGCTGTACCATTCTAGAACTACTAATAGCACATTGTGAGCTGCTAAGAGACTGGGGGTGGAATTATGTTAGCCTGATGTTCTACTCAGCAGGAAGAGTG
Source organism: Thermophis baileyi (assembly GCA_003457575.1). NCBI lineage: Eukaryota > Metazoa > Chordata > Lepidosauria > Squamata > Dipsadidae > Thermophis > Thermophis baileyi. The sequence goes on along the minus strand of QLTV01001814.1, from coordinate 687,444 downwards.
TGGAGGGCATTTTTTGGGGGGGATAATGATTTACCAGTTCAACTTGAGTGAACTTGTACACTCTAAATGGATCATATGATCATTGATCACAAGTTAACAGCCGTTTTAGTTGCAATGCATGAGACGAAGGCTGTGTTGTACAGAGGCTGGTGTGCAGCTGTGTGTAAGACATGGGAAGGTTACATCCAACAGGCAGCTAATGGCTCATGCTAAGAAGCCTCCAGCAGAAAGGTAGCACGTGAGGTTGAATATTAAAAATGCAGATGAAGCTTCAAGTTTGGGCCTAGGTAATAGTGGCTGCGAAAGACTTTCCAGTATTCACTTCTCTACTTTGGAGAATTCAAAACTGAAATGCAAACACAAGAATTTGTGTACTTGTCACTTTTCAAATTGCCATGCAATCTATCACTTCATATAAAACAGTGGCAGGAGCAGGGCAGTGGCCTAGAGGTGAAGACGCTTGCCTCCCATTTGGAAGGTTGAGAGTTCAAATCTAGGCAGTGGCAGATGTTTCTCTATCAGGGTGCAAAAAGAAAATATCTGCTGCGAACTTCGACGTAGGCATCAGGAAGGGCATCCGGCCAGTAAATGCTCAGCCCCGGCTCTACCCCACAACAAAGAGATTAAAGGATCATAAAAAGAAAAAAAGAAAAAGAAAACAACAGCAAAGTTATCTTAAATAAACAAATTTTTAACTTTGGAGTAGGTACATAGGTTCTGCGAAACAAAAGAGATTCTTGGACAAATTGAAATCAATCCATTCCATTAAATTAATGCAATTGAGATGTGCAAGTGCCTCCAAAATAAAAAGGCTAAATAGAATTTAACAATGGACTTGTTTGTTTGTTTGTTTGTTTTGCAGTTTCTGAATATTCTAGAAACGCGATTTTTATTTAAAACATCATTTTTTAAAAGAAAAAAAGGTGTTCAGCGGAAAGTGACACAGATCTATTTCTCACTAAGTGTCCCCATAAAAGCCAATTTTCCAAGAAAGCCTCTTCATTATCACCCCTTTTCCCCTTGGAGAATACTTGTCTTGTTCTCAAGAAAGCAAATATTTTCCCTGGAACACAAAATATGAACATTGCTAGCCTACCCTGTATCAGATCTGGAATAGCTAATCTTGGCAGGCCAAAAGAGCCGGTTATTTATGCAAAGTAATAATCTTGAGTCAAACCTAAAATCAGAAGGAGTTTATAGTCAGAACACAGTGGGAGATGCTTGCCCATTTCCAAGGACAGCTTGTAATAGATCTTAAAGAAATTATTCTTCAACAGACAATCTTCAAAGGGAGTCTGATAGAATTACAACTTATCACATAACACAATTCTGTCACCTCTGACCTGAAGGGTGATAACACATTTTCATCCCACTGTAGGTATTAATTTGCCTAGGAATGCCAAGATGTTTGTGTTACAATGAAAATAGTTTGTGAACAGTCACACCGTTAATCTTACAGTTAAACCTTAATATGCTTTTCACAATCTTTCTCCACTCCCCTGTATTAATATTTTCTGTCATCTAAGCAACAGCCTCTCAACATTGATTCACAATATTAGATAAATAATTAGTTAACGAAAGATAAAGTGGTCCATACCATACGCTTTTCTTTCTTCAGCCTTTAAAAAGTGGATTGAATCATATCAGTTTTCTAACATCCTAAAAACACCGAGCAAGGGGGAAAGACTCATCCACTCCACACACATACACCAGTGGTGGGATTCAATTTTTTTTACTACCGGTTCTGTGGGCGTGGCTTGGTGGGCGTGGTGTGGCGTGGCTTGGGCGTGGCTTGGTGGGCGTGGCAGGGGAAGGATACTGCAAAATCTCCATTCCCTCCCGATCAGCTGGGACTTGGGAGGCAGAGAATAGATGGGGGTGGGGCCAGTCAGAGGTGGTATTTACCAGTTCTCCGAACTAATCAAAATTTCCACTACCGGTTCTCCAGAACTGGTCAGAACCTGCTGAAACCCACCTCTGTCATACACACACAAGTACATTAACAAACCAACTATTACTAGCACAAATCCAGGAGCTACAAAATAGGATTTTTACACAGAGTCAATATTATGGAACTGCAAAAGTCCAAAGCAGCAGGCTAACTCTTTCAAACACTGCAAAAACCAGCCCATCTCTGTGACCATATGCATATCGTTTATCTGAAATATATTTCACAATTTAAATCAATTATTTTTTCAGTTTCTGATTCATCCAAGTTCTCTTTCTCTTGTCCTCAGCTATTTTGCCATAGAGTTCTCTTAAACCTTTGACTCAGCCATTAGTGTGAGGCAGCAGCCAAAAAAGCATTAACAAAGGGATAAAATCGAGAGCACATGAAGTACTAGTACCACTTTATAAAGCCTTAGTAAGACCACACTTAGAATACTGCATCCAGTTTTGGTCACCACAATATAAAAAAGAGACTGTAGAAAGAGTGCAGAGAAGAGCAACTAAGATGATTAAGTGTCTGGAGACTAAAGCATATGAAGAACGGTTGCAAGAATTGGGTATGGTTAATCTAGAGAAAAGAAGGACTAAGGAAGACATGATAGCAGTATTCCGGTATTTGAAGGGCTGCCACAAAGAAGAGGGGGTCAACTTATTCTCCAAAGCACCTGAAGGCAGGACAAGAAACAATGGATGGAAACTAATCAAGGAGAGAAGCAACCTGGAATTAAGGAGAAATTTCCTAACAGTGAGAACAATTAACCAATAGATTGACTTCAGAAGTTGTGTGTGCTCCATCACTGGAGGTTTTTAAGAAAAGACTGGATAGTCACATGTCCGAAATTGTATAGGGTTTCCTCTGTGAGCAGTGGGTTTGACTAGAAGACCTCCAAGGTCCCTTCCAACTCTGTTATTTTGTTATTCTGTAACATTCACTGAAACGTCCTACCATCACCTTCTAGTCCTTATTCTGCCTACAGAGCAGAATATGTCATGTTAAGCTTTCATTCTGGACTATGACTGTTTCTGAAAATTTTCTTCCATAAGCTGAGATATTACACCTACTCAGTGTATCTGTCCATTAAGAAAAAATACAACCATAATTTTTAAGAATTAAAACAAAACAGCACCCACCCACCTACACACGTAGACAGAAAACTGTTACTAGCTGGGAAAATGCTCTATAAATGTTATTAAATTGTACTGGTCTTCTGTATACAAAAAGAAAATTTGTTTACAGTTTTAGCAGAGACTTCTAAATGGAGTCTCAACTCAGTAACAAGAACATCAGGAAAAACAGCATCTGTATTGACTTATTTAGCACATTAAGCTGCTGTAAATATTACAGGTTACAATTTAATTTGAATACCGCAAAATATATTTGGAAAACAAGAAAAATTATTATGATTGCTGAGAAGAAAATCAAACATGCAGAGGAATAAAGATACAAATTTTAGCTACTCCATGCTAAGGTCATAAGATCAAGGAGATTCATGGGATAAAAGAGACAGACATCTTAGAAAATTCCAGAAGGTCAACTGTGAGAACCAACCCTTAATTATGAGAATTAGCCTGAAGTAGGCTAAACACTGCAATTAAAAACAAAATTAAATATAGCTTCCTTAATTTCTCAATTATATTTCAATTGGTCAATTTTATTTCAATCATAGACCAGTATAAAACTAATAACTTACCAATTATGTTAAAATATAACATGTTTGCCTTATTTTTAGTAATAAAATAAGGCAAACATAAAACAACTAAAGTAAAACTATAGAGCGCAGGTATTAAAATGCAAAAAAAAATTATTCCTATAAAATTACAATTAATTTCACAATAAATACTATAAATACTATAAATAAGCCAAATAACCATAAATGGACACGAGTAATATTATAATGTATAAATCACTACAAAAATGCAAAGCTATGCTAATTTATATTTAGTCTAATACTTCGTGAAGCCTTGATAGGGTTTGCTGGGATGAAGACTATTATGGCCCAACCAATTATATGAAAGAAATACAATCTAAAATAGAGTGGTATATTTAAAAGAAGAAAAAAAGGGGAAAAGGAAAAGGAGGAGGAGGGCGCATGCGCGGGCGAGGGAGAAGGAGGAGGAGGAGGAGGAGGAGGAGGAAAACTCTACCACTTCATATCTGCCTGAGCAGATTGTAAAAATCTGAAGAATGAACAAGTAACCTAACATAAATTGTTAGGTTAACTGTTCATTCTTCAGATTTTCACAAGAAAAAAAAAAGGCATTTTTTCTGCCCCATCTTCTCCCCCATTCTTAGCCTCTCTGATAGAATACAGGTAGGCCTCAACTATTTGTCTGTCTGTCTGTCTGTCTGTCTATCTATCTATCTATCTATCTATCTATCTATCTATCTATCTATCTATCTGTCAAATTATTTACTAAGACTATATTACTATTCTTCTTCTTCTCATCCTTTCTAGTATCTATCCCTTCCCACTTATGACTATAACCATGTTGCTTGTATCTTTCCAATTTGTATTGTTTTATTTGTTTCCTAGTATTCCTTATGTGTCCAATCACATTTGGCCAATAAAGAATTCAATTCAAGTCAAGTCAATTCAAGTCAAGTCAAGTCAAGTCAAGTCAAGTCTAGTCTAGTCTAGTCTAGTCTAGTCTAGTCTAGTCTAGTCTAGTCTAGTCTAGTCTAGTCTAGTCTAGTCTAGTCTAGTCTATTATTATCTACCCACAAGCAAACACATGCAGAGTTCCTAAATTTCGGGATTTATGATTTTTTTGGGCAGGTTTTCTTCTAGTACATTTATTTATTTATTTATTTATTTAATAAAATTTATATGCCGCCCAACTCCTGAAGGACTCTTTAGTACATTGGAAGGAATATGAGTTGTCTTCTCCTTAAAACTGTTGCTTTCTCGTACCTATTTTTCCCTCCTAATTCACTCAACTCTGATCAATTATTCATTTGGAACAAAATGAAACATATAT
>QLTV01001814.1:663948-675296 GCA_003457575.1 Thermophis baileyi | reverse complement strand
CCCATTCCCTCCCCACTCCAGGGGAAGGATACTGCAAAATCCCCATTCCCTCCCCACTCCAGGGGAAGGATACTGTAAAATCCCCATTCCCTCCCCACTCCAGGGGAAGGATACTGTAAAATCTCCATTCCCTCCCCACTCCAGGGGAAGGATACTGTAAAATCTCCATTCCCTCCCCACTCCAGGGGAAGGTTACTGCAAAATCCCCATTTCCTCCCGATCAGCTGGGACTGAAAGGCGCCGGTTTTCCGAACTACTCAAAATTTCCGCTACCGGTTCTCCAGAACTGGTCAGAACCTGCTGAATCCCACCTCTGATTTGACACCAACCTGAGCTAGGAAATGCACCTGAAGCCAGTTCAAAGAGAGCTGGATCCAGTTTTTTTAAAAAAAACAACCCTGCTTGGAAACGGCCAAGTGCTTTCGGTAAGTGAGCACATAAGGCTGAAGAACCTTCCTGATTTCCGCCTTTCGGCCCTCCAACCCGTGAGAAGGACTCGTGAAGGTGAACGGTTTGCAGACAAAGAGGTTATAAAAGAGACAAAACCAGGATAAAAATTAAATAAAAAGTAGCTGTCTTAAACTGTAATTGCACTTCTCTGCTGAGCCTGCTTTTGGATATATAAATGTGATTTACCATCCGCTTGCAACCACAAATCAGGTCTTAAGAAACACTTGTGCTATGAAATTGTTTAATCTCATCAAGCTTTGCTTTCACAGCAAGCCATAAATCACAAAGTCTTTGTTATCATAGACCTCCACCAGCGCCTTTCAGGCAGGCAATGGATCGTGGGTATATATAATCCTGACTGCACAAACACTGGGGTCATTGCAGACTGAAATACTTTCATAATAGCCACTGTGCAGCTGGTGGAACACAAGCTTATGATGGATATCTCATTTCCTACAGTCGGCATCTATTCCGAGCAAATTATTACCACATAAATTTCTTGTCAACAGAAACGGCCAATTAATTAAGTTAAAAATTTACTCATGATCACATCTACAAACCAAATAGAACCACGAGGCAATTTTCCAGTTACTGGATATACTGCAGGTCAGTTTAATGAATAATTTTTAACTTTGTCATAAACTCAAAGACAGGTTAATATCTGGGAGAACCTGAATGGAAGGCAGCCGCTGACCGATTTCCTCAAAATATATTTGTTCTGATGACAAGGGCCAACATCTGGGATCGGGAAGAAACTTTGTAAGAAATTACAGGAGTACCCTTAGAGAAAAATCCTGGTGTAGAATGAAACCACCCATATCTGGGTAGTTAATGAGACATATTGAGACTCTGGAAAGAGTGCAGAGAAGAGCAATTAAGATGATTAAGGGGACTGGAGGCTAAAACATATGAAGAATGTTTGTAGGAATTGGGTATGTCTAGTTTAATGAAAAGGACTAGGGGTGACATGTATCAGTGTTCCAATATTTGAAGGCCCACCACAAAGAATAGGGAGTCAACTTATTTTCCAAAGCACCAGAAGGCAAGACAAGAAACAATGAATAGAAACTAACCAAGGAGATAAGCAATCTAGAACTAAGGAGAATTTCCTAACAATTAACAGTGGAATGGCTTGCCTTCAAAAGTTGTGGGTGCTCCAACACCAATATTCCCTGTAACACGAGAAAACGCCGCGCGGCAGTTAGAAACTGCCGCGCGGTGCTCTCTTTTCCTGTGCGCGGGCGCGCAGGCGCGCAGGCTCTACCATTAGAAAATGCCACGCGGAAGTTGGAAACTACTGCGCGGCGTTCTCTAGTTACGTGCGCGGCCGCGCGGCCGTGCACCTTAGAGGGAACAGTGTCCAACACTGAGGTTTTTAAGAAGAGATTGGACAACCATCTATCTGAAATGGTATATGGTTTCCTGCTTGAGCAGGGGGGTGGACTAGAAGATCTCCAAAGTCCCTTCCAACTCTGATGGTGATGATGATGATGATGATGATGATGATGATGATGATGATGATGAAGAAGAAGATGATGATGACAACGACGATGACTATGGTGATCTCCCTTCAAAAAGCCTACATTTTCAAGTGCAAAAAAGTATGTCAAACAGAATACTGGCTTGTTACTGCCAAAGGTAGGAATCGCTGCAATTGTTGTAGTTCTTACACTAGTGAATGTTTCATTGCAGAAGCTGAGCGGTATGATGCATAAAAAGGTTTCAATTATGCTCAAGCCCAAATTTACTTAACTTCTAAGCATCCAATAGAACACTTCCCACTCATGGTGAGCACAGGCAAGTATCATTAGAAAGTGATGATCCTTAGAACAAAAGGAGATTGTGGGGAATTCAAGAGAAACATCAGTTTGCTTTCACCTTCTGTAATCATATCCACCTAGACATTTTCAAGAATGCAAAGGAAGGCCAACATTAGAGCAAATGATAAGAGCTCCAAGTACAATTACTGACTTTGGGTTATTATTGACCTAAAAGGGACCTGCATGATAAGAGACCTCATTGGATTAGACAAACACTTCATAATTTTTATTTTAATCTTCTTCCAGAGTGAGAGCCCACCCATGTCTCCCACACATGCCATTTGATAACATGATCCAGGAGATGGCTAATGGAGTAAGGAGATTCTCACCTCTAGGTCAAGGGTTCAAATTTATCCAGGGTAGCTACTGACAGGAAACCATTACCATCTGAAGGATTCTTGTTCCTTTCTTCCTCTCTTGCTTCATTTTAGTTCATTTGTATTTGCAAAGATGGATAAACACAAATCATAGGCATATCACGGCTGCGGGATACATGGCAATTCGTCATTGTAGCACATGTTTTAGTGCAGAAATTCAGCATTTAGCCTGGTATTCTACATTAAGCCATTTGGCTAACCGATGAAAAAGCTACTAGACAAAATGTTACAAAGAAAAAGGTCTGTGGGATGAAAGCAGTTTGTTTATTTATTTATTTGTTTGTTTGTTTGTTTGTTTGTTTGTTGAATTTTTATGCCGCCCAACTTCCAAGGGACTCTGGGCGGCGTGTTATTAAAAAAATACATAATAAAAAGCATTTAAAAATAATTAAAACCCATGCACAACTTTTCATGGCCGGATCTCGCCAGATTGCAGAAGCGAGATCAACGGCCCCAAGCCTGCCGGAACAGCCAGGTCTTTACCGCTTTCCGGAAGCCAACAGGGTGGGGGTAGTCCGGATCTCAGAAGGTAACTGGTTCCAGAGGGCTAGGGCAGCCACAGAGAAGGCCCTCCCCCGCGGGCCCACCAGCCGGCATTGTTTAGCTGACGGGACCCGGAGGAGACCAACTCTGTGGGATCTTACCAGTCGCTGGGAGCTATGTGGTAGAAGGCGGTCTCGAAGATAACCTGGCCCTGAGCCATGCAGGGCTTTAAAGGTAATAACCAACACCTTGAATTGTTAATGTAGATTCAGTCTATTGGATAATGGCTGTTCTTCCTGTGTCATATAGTTGAATGTATTTGTTTTATAAGATCCCCAGGCTAATTCTCAGGATTGATTGATTAGGTGCCATCAAGTCATCCTTGACTCTTAGTTATAACATAGATAGGTTTTCCCCCCCATGACATTCCATCTCTAACTTGGTCTTTCATGTTTTCCAACAGTACGTTGCTGGAGAATAGAAAAATTGAGGTATAGTTTTCACTAGGTAGTACATAGAATAATAGAGTTGGAAAGGACCTTGGAGGTCTTCTAATTCAACCCTCAGCTCAAGGAGGAGTTCTAATATTTGAGGGGCTGCCACAGAGAGGTGGGAGTCAAGCTATTTTCCAAAGCACCCGAAGGCCAGACAAGGACTAATGGATGGAAACTGATCAAGGAGAGACTCAATCTAGAAATAAGGAGACGTTTTCTGACAGTGAGAACAATCAACCCATGGGAAAGCTTGCCTTCAGAAGTTGTGGGAGCTTCATCACTGGAAGCTTTCAAGAAGAGACTGGAATGCCATCTGTCAGAAATGGTGTAGGGTCTCCTGCTTGGGTGAGGGGTTGGACTAGAAGACCTACAAGGTTCCTTCCAACTCTGTTAATCTGTTAAAAAAACCCTATACCATTTCAGATCAATGGTTGTCCAGTCTCTTTTTGAAAGCCTTCAGTGATGGAGTACCCACAACTTCTGAAGGCAAGCTTTTCCATTGGTTGATTGCTTTCGCCATTAGGAACTTTCTCCTTAGTTCTAGGTTGCTTCTCTCTTTGGTTAGTTTCCATCCATTGCCTTCTGGTGCTTTGGAAAATAGTTTGATACCCCTCGTCTTTGTAGGAGCACCTCAAATATCTGATCAGGTAGATCAAGTAGATCAGAGCTTCACATTTCCAAGTTAATGGATACCATAGCCATGGCTCTAGATCAGTGTTTCTCAAAAATCTGGGTGTTGGTCCACACAACTTAAAGTGGCTGAGATTGAGAACTCTGCTCCAGACTGAGTGATGATGTAATAATCCATGTGTTTGAGCTGCCAGTTGGGTCTCTTCAAATCTCATAAGGGCCGAAATCAGGGGTGGGTTCTAACTCACTGCCGATTTGCTTCCTCATGCGCCGTGTGGCTGTGTGCACCTTGCGTGCCGCGTGGGCGCGCTTCACGAGCATGTGCACGCTTTGCGAGCACAAGCGCTTGTGCAGTGCTAAAAACCAAGCTTCTGCGCATGCGCAGAAGCAAAAAACAAGATGGCGGCGCCTATGGCGCCGCCGAGAGAGCCTGTTGGGGGCGTGTCCAGCCAGCCATCACTGCCAGTTCAGCGAGCGGAGGGAAATTCCCGCTACCGGTTCTATAAAGCCAGTCTGAACCGGCAGGAACCCACCTCTGGCCCAAATAGACATATTCTATTGGTCTGGGATGACAAAGCCACAGAGATTTTCTCTTACTTTTCCAGTAGAGAGTTTAGGCAAAACAACAACAAATCCTGTGATTTTATTTGGATTTGTTTGGAATGAATGAAATGTGTTTTCTTCACTCAAGATCTGTAGGTGGACCATTTTAATATAATAATAGAGAAAAATATTTTTGCACATACCATGGCGTTCTAGATTTTCAATTTTGTTAGAAATTTTAAGTAGAAAGTCAGATATGCTGTCGCTCTTAAATATTGTGATTATATGACGGCACTTTGATCTAACAAATATTTTATTATGGCTTTTTAACTTTTAATTTCCCCTGCTTCTCAGGCAACAATAACAAAGAACTATGTCCTTAGGTAACATAACAACAGCAATTTTCTATCTATCTATCTATCTATCTATCTCTCTATCTCTCTATCTCTCTATCTCTCTATCTCTCTATCTCTCTATCTCTCTGTCATCTTTGCATCTTTCAGCTCCCCGCTTACATCTGTTGCGTTGTTGTGCTTCTGCTGGAGCAAAATGCAGGAAGAAAGCAAGGCTTAGGGCCCCCCCCGCCGCCCCCACCATTGCTGCCTCATGCATGCGTGACGTTTCGGTCTCCGAGAGCATGGCAGCTGACTGACGGTCACAGTCAATGAACAACCTGCATCCAATGGAGATTAAAAGCACTCAGCAACATGACTCGCCACCTCGAATGTCGCCGTGGAGCTGCCCCTCCCCTCCTCCCTCCCTCGCTTTGTCGGCCAACACACTGTGATGCCCCACTTTCTCTCTCTCTCTCTCTCTCTCTCTCTCTCTCTCTCTCTTTTTGGTGCCAAACTAAAACAACAATCCTGTATGCATTTATTACCTTAGGAGACATGCACAACATTATATTGGAAGACTTCACTTACTGGGGGATAAGCTCTACATTGTACTTTTAGTAAACTTGTATAAGAGAGTCAGTTTGGTCTAGTGGTTAAGGTACCAGGCTGGAAAGCAGGAGGCTATGAGTTCAAGTCCTGATTTAGCCATGAAAGCCAGCAGGGGGTCTTTGGGGCCAGTCACTCTCTCCCAGCCCAACCTATCTTACAGGGTTGTGGTGGTTGTTGTTGTGAGGGAAAGAGGAGAAGGAAGATGTGTTGGTTATGTTTGTCGCTTTGGGTTATTTGTAAAATATAATAAAAGCAGAATACAAATAAATAAGGTTCTACTCTGCATGTAAGACGCCCTAGAAGGATATGAATTCTGAAAGCCTTCCTCCAGATACTGTGAAGTAAATAAATACAAATGTCTAAGTTTAGGGTTGAAAAAAAGTGGAGTGGGAGAAAGAATTGCCTATATCGCTATTCTTTCCCAAATTTCCAGCTGGAGGAAAAGATTAAGATTTTTAGATATTTCCAAAAACGTTGCAAGGACTTTGGGATAATAAGCATCCCAAATGGGATGGACAAATCAGGTATCTCCTCCATGTCCCCAACAGGAATCCCCTCCCCCATCCTATTAAGCTGTTTTCGATCAGGACAAGCTGCCATGGAAACTGATCCCACTCCTGAATTCGCTCTGCGTAACTCCATAGGTCAATATATGTGTCTGCAAATGCACAATCTATCTGTCTGTCTACTTACCTACCATGAACTACTGTAAGTCCTTATATTTAGATCCAACCATAGTTAACCATTAGATCCAACCATAGTTAACCAGTTTCAACAGGGAACAAACATACTAGAGCTGTGATGGCGAACCTATGGCACGCGTGCCAGAGGTGGCACGCAGATCCCTCTCTGCTGGCACACGCGCCATCGCCTCAGGTCAGATCTCTGTGGCGTTTCTTTCGTGAGCTTCTGTTTCCCTGCAAACGACGAAACAGAAGCTCACGAAAGAAAAAGATCTTACCTCTTGCCGCGCTGCCGGTGTTGGGATGCCCCACTTCCCGCCAGCCAGCTGGCCTTTGGGTCTCTGCTGCGCATGCGCACATGTCCACGTATGCGCATGTTCACACACGCATGCAGCTTTCAGTTTGGGCATGCACACGCGCAGAGTTTGGGCACGGTGTCTAAAAGGTTCACCATCACTGTGCTAGAGAATTCCTAGAAGCCTGGCAATCAGACAAATCGGCCATCAACAGGCACATAGAGGTAAACAACATTTACATACCATTCAAAAGAGACAATCAAAAAGCCCAAAGGGAAACAAAAAAAGCAAAACACCTCCTTACCAGCAATGAACACTTAGATAAACAGAGATTAACACCAAGATTAATACTAGATCAACAATCAAGTAGTAACAATACTCCAATTAAGGAACTACCAGTCCAGGCAAACAAGCTAATAGCGAACAACAAAGTAATCAAGGAACCATCAAGAACACTCCCACCAACAGTGACAGGGCAAGCTACTAATGTATAAATTGAAAGCAAACCCTACTGACTTCTAACATTGATGATGTTATCTAGTTTGGTAATGAAACATCTGGGAAGAAACAAAACAAAACACCAAACTCACCAAGGACCCCACAGATCCAACCATCTGTAGAAGTACTCAGAAGATGAGAATATTATTCTTCAGTGCTAATGGTTTATGTTCTTCTGGAAAAAGATCAGGGAAAATCACCCAAAGTCTTACATCATGAATAATCCAACTGGCATCAAAATGACTCCTTCAGCCTGAGCCAAAGAATTGATTTTCCTCTTTTGGACAATTGTAGTCTCCCCTTTCTTTGAACAGCAGATTGATGTGTATCACCAGTGGGATGAAACATTCTTTTCAGTTTCCAAAACAGCCAGCCATGTGGCTTGATGGAGAAATCATTTCTCTCCTCTGGATGTAAAAGCACAACAGGTGAGAGTTAAGAAACGTAGACTCCAAGTTGCATATTCCATTCCACTCGCCTCACGTTTTCTGGGGGCTTTGGGTCGAGAGTTTCTCAGAAATCATAAAACAAGATCTTTTATTACCGAGAAGGTCTGCATGATGTACCAAGCCAAATCTTGTGCTGAGGCTTAGCTCCAAATGATACTTCAAACCTTAGTCTGATCTATTTTGCTGACCTACCTCAGCGTTCCAGCCATTTTGGGAATGATTACTTAATGGGCACTTCCTTTTATAACTGTCGTATTTATGAAAAAGACAGTCGCCAATGATCTGATCAGAGAGGAAACTTCCATAGCTTACTTAAAGGAAAGGCGAGTCCCTAATTTTGCCCTATTCACCTGTGGAGATTTGGGAAAGAGAGAAAAACAACAGAGACGATACAAGTAGAAAGGACTCCTTCTAGGGAGCATGAAAGAGAAAAATTAACCACAGAATAACCTCTCCTCATCTAAGTTCAAACAGGAAGGAAGGAAGGAAGGAAGGAAGGAAGGAAGGAAGGAAGGAAGGAAGGAAGGAAGGAAGGAAGGAAGGAAGGAAGGAAGGCAAATGGATCTGAATGAAAAAGTCAGTGGTGGAACACTTCTGTCCTGCTGGGAAGAAAATCATATGGGTGAGTCCATCTTTCAGCAAGAGTCCAACTCAATTCAAGGAGTCATAATCTTCGCTTTTGCCCACCAATGCAGGAAACAAGCAGAAAACAATGATAAATAAAGTTGATAAAGGATGATTTGGAAGAAATTGTGTCACCACTCCAAGGAATACAAAATTGCAGCATTTGTCAGAAACATTCCTTGGAACAAACCAGCGGTGGGCTGCTCCCGGTTCGGCCCGGTTCAGCAAACCGATAGCAGCGGCGGGAGGCTCCGCCCACCCGCCCGGGATGCTTCTGCACATGCGCATGCGCACGCACAAACCAGTAGCGACGGGATTTAGAACCCAGTACTGGAACAAACCCCACTGAAATGAATTCTTCATGGAGAGAAGAGGACCCAATCAAAACAATGGGCTGAGATCAGGAGAACCTGGTTTACCATAACTTGAAACTCAATATTGGTTTATTGGCTCAACAAGTAATCCTTACATTCTTCTGAAACATGCATCTGCTTCAGTGATTTTGCATGGGAGTGTTTTCTCACTGAATCCTTATAACCTTACCTAATTTTGGAAAATATGCCAAGCCACTTTTTGTGTGTTTTGTATTTGCCATTAATTGAGGGCGATTTATCAGGAAGGATCTTCCAAAGACTTCTACACAATGACGTCACTAGACTACAAATGGTCAAGAAACCTATCGCCACTAGATTGAGCCCCATAGTATTTGTCCGTTTGTTCTGGGAATAATAACGCAATTTGTGTTATTCAGCACCTTCAGGGTGCAAAACATTTTGTGTTACTGTCCCAGTGTGACATCCCAGTGTGATTCTCCAGATAGTCAGAGAAAAAGGGGAAGGCCAAAGAAAACCTGGCGCCACACATTTCAGGAAGATCTGAAAACTATCAGCCTTAAATGGAAGTATGAGGAGATTATAGCTGTGGATTGAGAACTATGGAGCATGCTTGTAGCCCAATCCTCTTGGCACAGGACATGAAAGAGCTCCCAGTATGAGAATCTATCTATATTGGGTCCCCTTAATTTCCAATGCACCAGAAGGCAAAACAATAAACAATGAATGGAAACCAATCAAGGAGAGAAGCAACCTGGAATTAAGAAGAAATTTCCTAACAATGAGAGCAATCAACCAGTAAAACAGCTTGCCTTCAGAAGTTGTGGGTGCTCCATAGCTGGAGGAGATCTTTTAAGAAGATGTTGGAAAGCCACTTGCCTGAAATGGTACAGAGTCTCCTGCTTGAGCAGAGGGTTGGACTAGAAGATCTCTAAGGCAGTGGTGAAATCCAATTTTTTTACTACCGGTTCTGTGGGCGTGGCTTGGTGGGTGTGGTGTGGCTTGGTGGGTGTGGCAGGGGAACGATACTGCAAAATCTCCATTCCCACCCCACTCTGGGGCCAGCCAGAGGTGGTATTTGCCGGTTCTCCGAACTACTCAAAATTTCCGCTACCGGTTCTCCGAACTGCTCAAAATGTCCGCTATCGGTTCTCCGAACTGCTCAAAATTTCCGCTACCGGTTCTCCAGAACCTGTCAGAACCTGCTGGATTTCACCCCTGCTCTAAGGTCCCTTCAAGATCTATTCTGATTGACTGATTGATTCTATAGCTCCTACATCTTGGTAAACAAAGCCGGGAGAATGAAGAATGGTTGTACTTGAATACTATGCTTGGTTATAGATACCTCCTCAGGTCCATAAAAGTCCATATGACCTTCACTTCTTCTAAGCTTACTTGAGGATAAACTACTATGACTCAAATGTAGCCATGACAAAGATAATTGCCAAATAAACTGTTCAACTGCCCTCCGTAGGAAGATTTGATTGTCTCAGTTACTCCAGAGTAAACAATCAAACCGCCAACACAAGGACTCTTCGATTATCTTCCTCAAAGATCAGTTCCCACACTCACTGGAATTTAGGAGACTTATTTAAGTGCATATCATTGGTCATGTACACTCTGATGTTTCCAGATAAAGCAGCAAGAACTGACTTCATCCTGGAAACCAAAGATCCCATCCAATAGTGGGTTCTAAAACCCTTTACTACTGGTTTGCGCGCATGCTCGCACGCGCTCGCAACGCTTCTGCACATGCGCAGAAGTGTCCCAGGTGGGTGGGCGGAGCCTCCCACCGCCGCTACTGGTTCTAAGAACCGGTCCAAACCGGGAGCAACCCACTACTGATCCCATCCCATCAATGAAGATGACAAGAAAGTGTCTACGGAGTTTCTCAGTCATCCAGGTCATGGTTGTCCCAAGACGTTTCACTTCTCATCCAAGAAGCTTCTTCAGTTCTGACAGAACTGAAAAGGCTTCTTGGATGGGAAGCGAAACATCTTCAAGGAAAAACAAAATCCAGCTGCCTTTGGAAAAAGCATCTTCGGGGGCTTGCAAAGAAACTTCAGGAAAAAACATTCCACCGTTGGCTGCCACAATAAGTTAATCATATATACACATGACCACATGCATGGATTAAATTTTGTCATGGGGGGGGGAGCATAAGGGTTATGGCATGTAAAATGTTGTGTTTCAGAGTGTGACAGTGGAACAATAGGGGAGGGGATGAGTTGGGGCCATGTTTGTAGTAAAAAATAAACACGCCGAAATGCAGCTTTTTCCATTCTCTCCTTGCATCCCAAGGCAGAAATTCTTCAGCACATAACAAAAAAAATATATGCATTGGGAACCCTTGATCCAGCATGATCAACACTGGTCTAAAATAAGCCCATGCTGTTTTCTCAAAATAAACTATACGCCATTTGGAAATCAGATTAAAAACAGATGAACCCTGAACTCGGTTTATTGATGACTGCATGATATATATTCTAACAACTCACTCTCCTGGGAACTCGAAAGAAAGAAGGCAGGACATCTATAGACTTGGTTGGATCCATCCCAGAGAGAGCCTCTAACGTGCTGCTTAATTTCTGTTTACTAAAATCAAGCTTGTAAAAATCAGACACTGTGACCATTAGCATTTCCCCTCCACCCTGAAAAAACAGTTGGGCTTTCTCCTCCTCCTCCTCCTCCTCCTCCTCCTCCTCCTCCCCCCCCCCCCCCCGCC